>JARKIB010000072.1:0-477311 GCA_029378385.1 Mycena metata
GAGCACCGACGACATGCGTCACGCGCTCCCTGCCGGTGGTGGATGATGCCATTCTGCGCTGCCGGTACGCGCTCAGGGCGCCCCCCTCCGCGCCTGTCTCCGCCGCCTGCGAAAGTGAAAAATAAAAACGCGTAAGACGTACAATAGCGGCGTCGGCGGCAGTGATAGTGCAGCTGTAAAGCAGAGTCAGCGTGCCGCTCGTAATGGACTAAGAGGAGAAAAGGAAAGGGACAGCAAGGAGAGGGAAGAACGAATGAGGAAGTGCATGCGCGTGGAGCGAGGGAGAGAACGGACGGACGAACAGATGGGGGAGAGTGTGTAGAGCGCATCGGACAAGCACCACGACTCTGCCCATGCTCGGCGGCGTTGCCGACCCCACACCCTATATGGGCTCGCGCTTGAGAGGTAACGACGCAGAAGGGACATCGGGGCACGTCCGCTACCGCCCATTCATTATACCGCGTCTGACTCCTACCACCCCGCGGCGCACCACCGCGTGCACACACGAGACGAAGTCTTCTCGGGCTTATCCACTGCGGGATAGTTCTCCACCATGCGCCAGCATCCATACCGCTCTCATCGCGCGCATATCCGCCTCGCGCTTCGCAGTCTGACGTGAGGAAGGTGCTTCGTCGCTCGGAAGGAATCGAGATCTCGGACAGTATTCTCTTTGACTACCTGGCATGACGCATGTACGCAGCTCCTCCTCAACTCTCCAGCAGCTCAGCGCGCTGCCTGTGCCCACGGAACTGCTTGGCGTGCCGCGGGTACGTACGTATATCCGTCCCCGACACCCCCGAGATTGAGGAGAAGGAAGAAGAGCGAGATGAAGTGGCGCACCTCATCACTTGGACCCTCCTTTCTGGGTCGGATCTCGATGTGGAGGTGTTGTGGAGCATTGGTGATGAGAGGGGTCTGGCAAGGGCGAAGGAGGGGTCAGCAAAACAAAATAAAAGATGCGAGAAACGCGAAAAAATGAGAGTGAGGGAATTAGGGAAGATGGATATGTGGGTAGGGAGCGCGTATGTGATCGACACACACCCGCGTCGTCGGTCGCGTCCATAGCATGAATGATGAGACAAGGGCGAAGGATGGGTACGGCCGAAATTAGCGTCGACCAGGTTCTCCATATGCATGTTTCTTGTCGCGCAAAGAGCATGCATCGTCGTGTGCTTATCGCGGTGTCTTTCTTGAGACGTGTACGGTCACGGTCCAGGTGGTCGCGCAAAAAATTGCTCTGTGGTGGGGAAGAGCGTCGTGCTTGTGAATGAATTGAACGAAGTTTCGCCGTCTTTGGAGCACGCATCTCTTCTCCTCTTCTAAGACTTCTTGTCGCGTTTTGCCACCAACACGTCGTGCAAGCCATAGTTGGTGGCGAAGCCAAAGAAAAGAGCGCAAAGCTTTCACAAGTGATTATTCGAGTGGGTGTGTTGCACTTCTCGCTGCCGGATAGATTTTTCTCGAGAGATTCAAGAAGATAAACGGAGAATGACTTGAAGGCAGGAAACAACCGCACTCGGCCTGGAACAGAGGCGGGCCGTTGGTATCAGTCGGCCTTCGTTCCTACCACCACCTCCCATCACGGTTCATACATGACATCTGCCCAATATTCTCGTCATTTCCTGCGAGTCAAACTCGCCAGACGGCATAATCAAGTCTCGTTCTCACTGGCAGGCTTCATGTTTGACTATTCTGCCCTTGTGCTGGAGGTCTCGTCGGCTTGCGATGTGCTGTCGTTAGCTTGTTTAACCCAGTGATATAATGCACTCAGAGGCGCCATACATTATGACTCCAAAATCCAATTAAAATTCTCGCAGGCCACTCTGAATCAGGCTCCGTACTTCTTCGGCGTTTAACCCACAGGAGCGGCCCTAACAGTCGGGCGTGGGCGGCACACAGCGGGTTTATTGATTTCTGGGTGAAACCATCGTTACTAACCTCGCAGAAGGGGTTCGACTCCCCACGTTCGAAATAGCTGCGGAGGGAGGTCTTTTTCTTCTGTTCCCTTCCTCACAAAAGCATATTCCCGCCAGGTTTGAACCACTGTGATATGGAATCGGGTGTGGTGTACAGGACACAACGGGTCTTGCTAGGGCTAGGGCGAGGTCATGCTTGATGAAACCCGCAGAACGGGGTTCGACTCCCCGCACCCGAATACCGACTGGCGCAGTTTTTTTTTTTTTTTTTTGCCTTTTCTTGCTTATTGTTCGACAACTTAGGTCCTGGTCCCAGATTGATCTGAACCACCACCACCACCACTACCCTTCAACTGATCGAGTGGAACCCTCATTTCCGATCGACACAGCCCAAGACACAGCCTACGGGTCGACAGAACCTAACCAGCACACGCATAGACTGAGGAATCGGACGTGATGTACGGCACACACTGCGTTCCGCGGTCGCCCAAGAGTTGTCCGATCTGCTAAGCGAACCCACTGTGATGGGCACGTGCCGCAGGGCACCTTCCATATCGGGACACCTTTCCCACCGCTCGTTTCAGCTCACAAGCATGGTATGTCGACTCAATAATTGTAAAAATATTTCAAGACATGCTATACATGAGATGTATCTGCAGAAGTCTGGCGGAGCCCTGAATGTATGGTAGTCGAAAAACAAAGCCTCCTGCCATAATTGTTAACAGTGCCCGTAGATATTGAATGGTGGGCTCAGACCTACCTTATTCATTCAGAGTCAGCTACATGAGTGCTGGGGCCGGTATATTGGCAATGGATGCCTTTCGGGATGTGGTTGCAGCGACGAGAGCGATGGGAAAGGTGTCCCGGTATGGAAGCGGCACGTGCCCATCACAGTGGGTTCGCTTAGCAGATCGGATAACTCTTGCGGTCGCCTAAACATGATCTGCGCAGCTATTTCCGGAGCTGCGTAGGTCAGCGTAGATCACTACACAGCCTCTGTTTAGCCGACTACACAGAGTTCTCTTGGCAGCTATTTCCGGAGCTGTGTAGGCAACTGCGCTTAATGTGTGTAGGTGAGTGTAGGTCAGCGGAGGTACCTGCGCTCAGCTGCGAAGACTTGTCGCAGGCTTTAATATGTTTCTTTTGTTGACGGTGTGCCGACATGGTGGAGTAATATACCCGGAAGTGGAAAGTACATTGGCGTACACCAATGGCCGCCAATGGATGTTGGTGGACACTGGTGGCCATCAAGGGATGTTGTTACGCGATGGCCGGCAAGATAAGATAATGTTCGCGGGTGATTTCCGTTGGCCTCCATTGTCCGATGTTGATTTCTATCCATCTCCATCCACTGACTTCCAACGTTTTCCATTGATTTAGAGCAAAGACTGGTCCAATTTCTTCCTCTGTAGCAATTCCAACTCTGCATGCACCCTTCCCCACTGATAAGGCTGCAGTTGCTCACATCCTGTCAACTACTACTGGAGCCCTGAATGAGTTTCTACTTCCAGGGCGGCACAATGGACGCATAACACTACTTAACGATGGTGATGCTGCAAGTTTATGTCTTCTCTGTGTACTGTAGCTCACAATGAAATTCAACCTTTCGTATCTAGCTGCAGGTTGAATGGGACTCAATTGAACCGAAGACCGTGAAGCCCGGGTGGGCACTAACATTGTCCCATTCGTACAGAATGTTTGGGCAGTGGCAGTTCTCGAAGACAATGGATAGCACTCAGTGAGTGCCTTTCATCCCAAGGCCTCGAGCATCATACTGCACATTTTGGAAGATCTCCACTGAATCTCAATCATTTCAACGGCATTTCACTGTTCCTCCAGTGGTTTGAGCTTCAATGGATGTCATTGAATACCAGTGACTACCAGTGACCTCCACTGAATTTCACTGCGGTCCAGTGGAGTTCGCATTGGCGGCCAGTGATATCCGATGCCGAACAATGCCGATCGTTGCCGTTTCCACCGCCGTGTATATTACTGACATGGTGTTGACATCGGTCGAAATGTGCCGAGCCGAATCGGCAAAGTGGGCCGAGCAGAGCCGACACATGGCAACACGTCAATACACTGTGCCGACGCGGCCCCCGAACATAGTGACTGTCAACCCGCGACGTGGTCGCAGGGACCCCGCTTTTACCGGGATTTGTGCTCGGGCGAAATGCGGCAAACCGTGGGTATGGACCAAATCCAGGAACTAAACCGTTTTTTGGAACTATCTGGATGCTGGTATTCACGTATCTTCTCACCCCAAAGCTTGAAAAGGACTTTATGTGGCTAGCAAGACTCTGTGCAGCCAAGTGTAGGTGGCTAGGAAGACTCTGCGCAGCCAAGCGTAGGTGTCTAGACTGACCTACGCAGAGCTAAACTTAGCTGCGCAGACCTACACACAGCTACACAGAGCTACGCATAGCTGCACTCAGCTACAAATACTGTGTGTAGTCACCTACACATTGTCGTCTGTGTAGCTCTGCGTAGGTAGCTACACATAGGCCATGTGCAGGTGACCCCGGAACGCAGTGACACAGCGCGTCGTTCTCTAAATGCGACTCAGTCCGAACGAAGTTTCCCAAAGGGGTTCGACTCCCCGCATCGGAAATCATCCAATCGCCTCTTACAGGAACTTTTTCCGCATCGTCTTCATATTCCTCACAAAATATAACTCAAGGCTTGAAATCTTCGACCCAGCTGCGCACCAGCACGTCCCAAACTCAGCAAGCCCGGACAGTTATAAACTCGCGTCCATTGAACACAACTTAACCAAAACATAGATAGGCTCAAGAATCGGACGTGGTGTACGGTGCACAGCGCTTCTTCTGAAGGTGTGATTCCAAGCCCGCAAAACGGAGTTCAACTCCCCCTATTCGAATTGCGCGATTTGTTGTATCTTAGAATGCCACCATCGGCCACCAGCGGAGAACACAGCGAAAGACAAGGCAAAGAAGGCGAATCCAGAACCCCAGCCGCTTTTGGAACCTCTGGCTTATGTTGGATCGTCCGTTGTGGTAATTGGACGTATCGTTCCCTGGCATGAGACCTGGAGACTTCTTGTTGACTCGCTGGGTTAGACTTGACTTTCCACGCTTACTTCACGCTGACATCCGTAATTTCAAAATTTTGTAGTAAAATGTCCTTCATCGAATGACGAACCAAGGCACTGGATCGCGGTCCGCGCTTTACACGAGGGTTATTATTTTATCGACGAGCCATTCGTGATCCCCCCGAAACCGTCTTCCTAAATGCCGTCCGAACCGTTGCCAATCTCCGTTCCCTCTACTCCAACTTCCATCACCGCATTATTCTAATTTCACTGGGCACAGACCCCGCCGTGGAACCCAAATCACATTCACCCACCTACTGCACGCCATAAAATCCTCAGCCTCCCTCTGGCCTTGCTCCTCACCCTCGTCGGCTTCCTCACCTGTGCCAAACTCTCCCTGAGGCTACCTACCATATCTCCCATCTCGCCATCCCAGCAATTAAGCCGCGGGTCCCGCTGGCACATCTCGCTCTCCTGGACGCTCAACCTCGCAGATCTCTCTGCACGCGGATTGACCAAAATCGCGCACAACGGCTCCCTCGTCCACGCCTCCGGCGCCCCCTCCCACGCGCCCGACCCCGCCCTCCTTCAGAACTTCCTCACCGTCGCTGCCGACTCGTCTGCGCACCACGAAACCGGGCTGACGCTCCCCGCGCTCGCCGTCATCCACGCCGCCCGCGCGCAGCACCTCAGCGGCCTCCACAAGCAGGTCGCGCAGGGCGAGTGTGCGCTCGGGTGGCTAGTGATGCGCAATCCGAAGACGGGCGTAATCGACATTGACTGAGACACTCACAGAGTGGTTTGGATTGGAACGGCTGCCGGAGGGGTGGTGGGACTTGAGGCCGGCGCGGCCGGTGGGCTTGCTGGAGGCGCGGAAGACCGCTGGAGTGGGTGGGCGCCTCACGGAGGATTGTTTCCGATGTAGTTGATCCGGTTGCTTGATATTTATTCTCTTCGTATTTATCTTAGAAGGTTGACCCAAATTCTACACCTAGTTGAAAGGAAATAATAAAACATCGCTGCTTTAACGCAAACCTAGAGTGAACTGTGAAAACTTCAACCAAGCGCCAAGATTCTATAACAAAACGAAAGACCTAGTAGTTCGCCCGATTGCTTCGAAAACTCCTGTGCTGACGATGAAAAATAAATTATCATCAAGGTAGTCCGGACCGAACTGCAAGTTCAAGGTTCAAGAAACGAGGGCCAACGCCCAAACATAGCATTGGAGCACTGAAGCAACGAATAACTTGGAGACGCGATATTATTACACAGATATGCTACATATGCTACACCGAGTATGAAAGCCCGAGTTAAGTTTAGCATTATAGCGAGTGAAGACGTCGGCGCGCGCATCTGAGCCAATTAGTATCCACCATTGCCCTGACCCTTTCCGCCGCCCTGACCTTTGTCCCCGCCGCCGTTGCCGTATCCTCCGCCATTGTGGTTTCCATTCCCGCCCCCCTTTCCGCCACCGTACCCGCCACGAGAGGCACGCGGAACTAAAGTTTCTGACATCAACCTCTCAAAGTTTTGACATGCTGTGCAAACGAGGAGGAGGAGGGTCCGGATCAGCGGTCCGGGGGTGTCGGTCATTTCGGGTGACTTGGATATTGCTTGGATATTACCTACCGCACTCGTTCCTTTGACTGTTGAGCCCAGAATTTGGTGGGCAACATCTGAGGCCTACAGTAGTCCCCTCACAAATTTCTAGAGTGAACCGAAGTGAACTGAATTTAATCTGAGTTCGCGCGGTTTCTTGCGGTCTCTCGTTAAGCACAAAATTAAAATGACGATGACATCATGTCTGATGGCGTCCCCGCCAATAAATTATCGTTTTAGGAGCTTCAACGGTTGAAAAATATTATTTTGAGCTGCCAGGGCCACTCACAATGAATGAAAATGGGAGGGTAGGCGAAATTCTGGAGCAACTCGCGGAAAACTGGGGTGGACAATTGAAGTTTTCTGTTTGTGCGGCCAAAAGCGATTGATCGCTGTGGCTATGCTGATGGAGAGGAGTCGGAGCAGAGGTCTGTGTCACGGCGGCAATTCCCGCGTGCCTCTTGACCCGCCATCACCCTTCCCGCCTTGGCCCTTTCCGCCGCCCTGACCCTTGTCCCCGCCGCCGTTACCGTATCCTCCGCCATTGTGGTTTCCATTGCCGTCTCCCTTCCCTCCACCGTACCCGCCATCACCCTTGCCGCCCTTTCCCTTGTCCCCGCCGCCGTTACCGTATCCTCCGCCATTGTGGTTTCCATTGCCGTCTCCTTTCCCCCCACCGTACCCGCCATCACCCTTCCCGCCCTTTCCCTTGTCCCCGCCCTGGCCATACCCGCCATCACCCTTCCCGTCACCGTAGCCGTCGTCGCCACGACGGTAACGCTCTTTCACGCAGCAAAGACGAATCGGGTCAAGACTGAAGCCAAGCTCGCACTTGTGCGAGTCCTTGCACCGGCCGCGCACGCAGTCGTTGTTGTCCAGGATGAACGGGAAGCAGGGTGAATTCTGTGGGATGAAATATGAATATAGGCTTTGAAGTGGAGAGGAAAGGCATATGTACATGTTTGCCGTGCCCATCGTCCTTTCCACCTCGGACCTCGATCTCGGAGTTACCGAGCGCGGTAGGGGAGAGGGAGAAGAAGAGGCACAGAAGTGCGGCGGTGGTAGATGTAAGGCGCATATTGGGGTAGGAGCTTATGTGTGAGTGAGTGAACAGGAGGAGGGATGCTGAAAAATAAGGAAGAACGCTCTACGTTTTATACCGCAGCAATATTACAATCCGAATGCTGCACAAATTGCCTTTCGATTTCAACCCATTTCAAGAAGGCGCTGCAACTTGTCGTATTTGCGACGAAAATGGTCAGAAGAAATGGTAAAGTATCTGGACCGGAGCAGTGGAAATTTGCAGTGCTGGCTTCAGCTATTGAAACGGTGTGTGGAAGGATAGAGCGCCCATCGAACCGGAAGTCAGCTGAGTGGTAAATTGCATTAAGAGATTAGACTTCGTTCGACCGCTGTCAACAACCTTGTGTAACCCTTGTTAGATATTCACTTCGAAGCAGAGAAGATGCTCAAGCGACAATGTTGAATTTTCACAAAGCGAGGCACAACTGGGCTTCGAGTCGCACAAACACAAGTATTATTGATACCAGTCAAAGTTAAACTCGGTTCCAATTCACGCACTGGGGCGGGAGATCAATTGACAGGCGTTGCGAAGAGGACTGCAACGACTCACCTACACGTCGAGGCATAATTAAGAGACGTCGTGATTGATTGGGAATCAGAACATTTGCACTTCATTCGCGCCAAGACAAACGGAGCCGGGGTATTTTTCGTATTTGTTGCAAATTTGTTGAGACCATTTGCCAGCGGCGTCGGTCATACGACGGGGAATCGGGGAATCAGAAAGGCCGCGAAGTTTAATCGGTAGGTCGGAAACAATTGTGCGCGAGGGCATAGAGAGAATAAAGCTAAATGATTTTTACTCGATGCTGGCTGTTTGCTCAATGCTGACTTGTTGGTGTTGTATGAGTACCAACGAGATTCGAGGGCCAACTCCGTCCGTCTTGGGTTATACAGTGACATTCGGGGTAGATCGGACAACAGAGTCGACTGTGACGAGGAAGGCCACGAGTTCGAGTTCGCCGCTGGGCGCAGAGCTATGATGACGCCGGGATAACTGTGCCAGTTCAAGAAATCTGAGTGAATGAGCAACCGAGCGAATAAAAACCACACTTTCAAATGATGGTCCCAATCCAGAACCCGTTCTGCAACCACACAGCGAGGCCCGCCGAGATTATGATGGCAAGTATTATAGCCACCCGCTGCCACGTAGGCGGAGGCGGTCGGTCGAAGCGAGGGTCATGCGGGTAGATGATTCGCGGCGGCCGAGTGAGCCTTTCTTCCTCGTCGTCGTCGAAGGAGGCAGGATTGGGCGTCGTCGGCCCTCGTGCGTCGTTCTCTTCCGACGAAGGTAGCTGCGTATACCGCTGGCGCATCATGGCGGCGGGACGAGGATCGTATTTGTGTCGATTTGGCAAGAGCATCGTCACAGTGTGACACTCTTCCTTCTGAACCACCACCACGGAAATTGCAACTAGGCTCTAGCTACTGCGAATCTGGGCCGACGTCTAATTGATCAATGTCTCTGGCTTGTATTCGACTCCAAGTAACACCTCAACTTTGCGTCGATTCCAATTCGCATTAGATACATCATCAATGCATATGGATTCACAACTCGAACTTTGGACTTTGGGCCGTCGAAGTCTACTAGAGGTAAATGGTCTTGAGTGAGGTTCAAATTTGGCTCAGCTCACCACCGCGCATACGCATCTTTGATATTGAGTTGGTGACTTGCAAAAGTCCGGTCAACGCCGTCTGACAACCAGCAACCAGCAGATCTGGACATACGAGCGCCCACCGACTCTCTTTCGCCAATTACTCGTCGGCAACGACCAGCCATGGGTTTTCTGCCCTCTTTGGTCCTCTCCTTGGTCGTATCTGGGCAGTTCTCATCCGGTGTGGCACAGGTCTTGTGTCCCCCAACAGACAAACAGCTTGCCGAACTGAATGTAACCGCTCCGAAATCCTTTATTGACGTGTTCGTTACCTGCACGTATGCAGCAGAAGCAGCCGAGGATGCCGCAAAACCATGCTATTACTTCCCCGTCAGTTCAACTTCGGCGTCCCACTTCCCATGCTAAAAAATTCCTTTAGAACAGAACGTTCTTCAATGGCTCCACTGTATCCTGTCCTGAGCTCATTGGGTGCGCAAAGAATATTTACTATCCCATTTCCCATAATAACGTGTTTTCAGAAATTTCGGGTTCTTGTATCTTTCCTTCGATGGATCCCCGTCCAACCCACCCGACGGTGATGCCCTATTGTCAACTCAAAACGGCACCGACCCTGGCGTCTTTACCCAAGACTGTTATTACAGAAACAACGACCAAGTCCCTTGCTCGTACTCTCAGTCTGTTGAGTAAATTCCTTGGATTCGCCTGAAAATAAGTCTTATTGCTGGAAGGACGGATCCCGTCGACCAGGAGTCTCTTCAAACTGCCCCATAACGATCAACTCTGCGCGCCTCAACTCGTTTGTTCCGCTTCCTTATGTACATACATTCTCTTCGGGTCAGACACTCAAACGAGTTTATACAGGACTGGGTTCAATTGCCAGTCCAACGGCACAAGACAAACGCCGATCCGTGCTTCGGTCACCCACGAGTACAACCTGGCATGCACGTATACAAATACTACGGCCATACCCAGTCTGTGTCTGTATGACACGGTAATAACCTTCAGCCCACTGTGCATCGTGTTGATTTAAACGAACTGTTAGCATGGTGCGACATTGAATGCGACTTTCCCCCTGTCCGAGTTCAGCAGTAAATTCAACAGGAAATTCTACGTTGTAAATGGACTCCCAGCCGTAGTTATGCAAATTTAGCATCATATCGAGCAGCTCCAACAACGCAAGTAACGGTGCGAGCGCGAATAATACCGTAAACCCATGCCTGCAACCGAACAAGTCCGGAGCGAGTCTCGCCAGTTCGTCGATTTCACACGGACCGGACGGCATGGCGTCGTGCACGTACACCGATAACATCCAATGCACATATCTAGTTATCGCACGTCTTGCATATTTTAAATAACACTCTCGAGCTCACTCATCGCACGTCTTCCCCCAGAATGGTGTCTTGAAATTCGGTCCAAGCACGTGCCCACCTTCCATCACACCAACGGCCCCGATAGGTGCCTTCCCCTCGGGCAGGCATCTCCTCGCCGCTGCCGCTGCATCGACAGGAACTTCAGCCTCCAGCAAAAATAAACTCCACCCAACACTAACTGCGCTCCTCGCCATGAGCATAGTCATAGTCCTTGTCGTCGGGCTTCTCGTGCTGTTTCTTTTCGCCTGATAGCCTGAGACGAGGCAGGATGCCCACCTCTGAGGCCCAGTCATCCTAAGATGTTAACCGTGCAGGAGCAGGAGGGACGAGGTGGGACGGTATCATTTGTGTAGTGGCTGCTGGGGTTGGGGTTGGACTTGGATTTTGCGCGGATATTGGTTATCTATATATTTACTCTCAGAGGATTCTGGTACTGCACATACACACGTCTCCTGCTGGTGTCGCTCTAGAGGAAACCGCTCAACTTATTCGTTTGAACAGCGCTGGGTTCGAGACCCATTGACCGCGGGCCGTTCCAAAGTATGAATGTGGAAGCACTAGGAGTGAGTTGAACCACTTCTGTCGGTGCTTAATATAGGTAAAGCTGCAAGGAATCAATTGCAAGAACGGCGGAAAAAAATCAACCGTGAGATTATATTTCAAACTCATTCCGGACTGATCCGGCACCATTTTACGTTGGGTAATATTTGCCCAGACAGTGGAACATCGAGTGGACCGAGGTCGGAATAAGTAAGTGACGGGGATGAAAATGGCCAAAGATGACGGTCACGTCCCGGGTATGGATTCTATGTCTCTTTGCGCTCATCAACGTGCTCACAAAGAGACGTGCATGTTCCCCCCACTAAGCTCCCCATGCAGTCAGGGCAATACCACGAATAATTCTTGGTATGTCCATGTGAGCGGGGCGGCGGAGGCTGGCTCAATCCCAGCTAATATTTTAGACGACGTTCCGAGGGGGATAAATTGATGACATATATAAGAGGAGAGAGGACATCAAGCTTAGCGCTAGAGAGTTAGCTCCCACCGCCCGCCTTGCACCCAGGCCCTGCCCTCTTGTTGCAGCAGCGTCAGCGCCTCCTCCACACTGAACTCTGTTAAATTTCGCCACATATCGTCCCCATTCTTCAAGATCGACGTGATCTCCGACAACTTGGGGCCCGCCCTCGATCGAACAGGCCCTTTGCTGCTCTGCGCGCGGGCTGCCGATTGCGCAATGAACTTGGTGATGGCCTGCTCCACCGCCGTAGCGAGGAAGGCCGGCGTCAGGGAGACAAACGCCTCCTCGTCTTCCTCGGGGTCCGTCAACTCACCCTCATCCTCGTCGTCCTCGGCAATGCTAGCCGATGAAAACATCGTGCTGTTACCTCCGACAGTAGAACTCGAACTGTTGAACCTCCAGAGCGCACTCGTATCGGCGTCTAGGCCTGCATTCGCGCGCGGGCAGGGTCGGACGAGGCCCTCCCAGGTTATGACGTCGCCTCCCTTCACGAGCTCCAGGATGGCCCAGCCGAAGAGCCGTTTCATGCGCGGATGCAGCTTCTGCTTGTCGTCACTCATGGCCTTGGTGACAACAGGCTTCTTAGCCACCCCTCCCTCCTTCGCTTTTTTCTGAGCCTCGCGCGCTCGGCGGTTTGCCTCTGCCTTGACGACACGTTTCGCCATGAGGGAAAGCTCGGGAACGCGGCGCAGATAGGAGAGCGTGAATCCGCGTGTCGGGTCTACCGGCGTCAGCGGTCGCGCAAAATTCAGCGGGGCAATCCGACGAGGGGTGTGGTCGTGCGGACGTGGTGTTACGTCCGCAGGCGGAAATGCATTTCGTGATGATTTTGTGGGGGTCGTGGGTTCAGGTACGACGGGCGAGATGTCGTCCGCATTGTCCATGTAGTGTTTGAGGTATATCCGGAACGCGTTGCCGGTGAGGTCTTTCGTGTGGAGTCTTGAGGGATGGCGGAGTTTGTGGGGAGATTTCGTGGGAGATTTGGACGGACTGCTGCTTGGAGCGATAGTGGAAGACGGAGTAGAGGGAACAGAGATTGGCAACGGTTCCGACGGCATTTGGGAAGACGGTTTCGGGGGGATCACGAATGGCTCGTCGATAAAATAATAACCCTCGTGTAAAGCGCGGACCGCGATCCAGTGCCTTGGTTCGTCATTCGATGAAGGGCATTTTACTACAAAATTTTGAAATTACGGATGTCAGCGTGAAGTAAGCGCGGAAAGTCAAGTCTAACTTAGTGAGTCAACAAGAATTCTCCGGGTATCATGCCAGGGAGCGATACGCCCAATTACCACAACGGACGATCCAACATAAGCCAGAGGTTCCAAAAGCGGCTGTGGTTCTGGATTTGCCTTCTTTGCCTTGTCTTTCGCCGTGTTCTCCGCTGGTGGCCGATGGTGGCATTCTATGACAGCGGTTCCGTCGTCCACTAAGAAAAAGATGAAAGGGTCAAATCTAGAGTCATGAATGGCTTACAATAGTAAACGACCCGTTTCTCGTACGGCTGCACCCCGGCCACCCATCCGACCAATTTAACAGTCCGGCAAGGGACGCGACCTAGCCAGAAGAATTCAGCGTCTAGAAGAAAAAATAAGGTGAGAGTTTAAGTTTATTTAAATCTCTTTGCCTCGAGTGTCACCGTTTTTCGGCATCTCAAAAACGTCCTTCGCGAAACAAGGGGCTACGGCTTCTGGCGTGAAAGTCCATTGCCAAAGATCTTTGTCCGGGACCTGACGACCGGTATTGGGAGAGTTTACAGAATCCAGTCGCTGATGCGAGGTAGACGCCATACTCCGCCGAAAGCGCTCACAAGCGGATGGTGGTTTGGAAGAAGGAGCGGTTGGTCACAAACACATGATGCGTGACTTCCACGTGTCGTGCCAAGCTTGCACATACAACTCGGCAAAGATAGAAAGTTTGAAGAGTTCAAAAATAATATATTTCTGAGTTGACCTAGGACAGTAAGTCTTAGGGTCGGCACCGACACGATGGCGGATGGTCGGCACCTGCCCTCATTTATATCTAAGGAATTCTGTTTACCTCTAAGAAATTCCGTAGGTTCGATTCCGGTTCGAGTCGCTGATCGGCGACCATGGCCTTTTTTATGCTGTGAACGGGATGGCTAATTAATACGGCAAGAGTCAGCTTACAAATGTCCAGATCGTCGGAAGCAAATTTCTTCTGAATAGCACCGAGAACCGAACTGAGCACGATATGGACCATGGTGCTTTTTTTTGGTGTCCACCTATCGAACGACGAATGAGTTAGTAGAACCGGCTCGTAGCGGATGGTCCGCACCTGCTTTCGTTTGCCGTCTGCGAATCCAATTTCCGCAGGCATCCCCAGTTCGATTCCGGGACCAGCCATTCATTGCACCTGCCGCAAATAAATCATCTTTTTTTGGCGCACGCTAATCGACTCGGAAAGCAAATTTACCTGACCACGCCATATGGATGAGATCATCAAGGCAAGGAAGACTCTGTGAGCGTGGGTGCTCGAGATGAATTGTCACGGTATTCGCGCGGGCTGGTTCGAATCCGAGGGTAAAAACTAGCGCTTTTTTTATACATTGGAAGCTAGAGGAGGTAGTACTGTCGGCGTCGTCTGTTTTTAAATTTCCAGAGCTCGAAGTTCGAAGCTTGAAGGACGCCAGAAACCCAGGCTCTCAAGGTGGTGATTCAGAGGAAGGCAGGGTTGAGGCAGAGGATCCGAGTGGTGCATCAAATCCGAGCAAGCCGCCCAAGCTTCAACAGACTCTATAGTGAATCCCCACTAAGCACGTGAATACATAGTATTCGTGCGTGCGTTGGGTTGCAGCACAACTTGCCTGGTTCGATTCCCGCTGGAGTCTTGGGACAAAAGCGGAAGACATTTTTCTCGCCGTTGGCTTGCGAAATTGTTGAATTCCTCGAGGCTCGAAGGCGGAGAGAGTTTGTTTGGGAGTTTCAGACGAGGTGTTGATAATAGAATTATTGAGGGTTTAGTCATGCGAGCGGCGAGGTCCGATGAATCGTCCGAGGTCGTGCGTAGCGGCAGTCCAGGAGGGAGGCAGTCTTGATAACGTTGTGTTGGAATTACCGCTAAATTCACAGCTGGTTTGATTCCGACCTGGTTCGAAGTATCAGCAGTGATTATTGCTCGAATCTTCCAACATACTTCGCAGAAACACAGTATTGCGTGTCGTTTTTGCGCTGACATCGCAGTAAACATCAAGGTCACGACAGACTCGATGGTGGATGGTCCACACCTACTTTCGTTGGCCCCGTGGTCTCCTTCTATTCACGAGCAGGAGATGCCGGTTCAATTCCGGCTCCAGTCATGCGGTCCCGACAATCTCTCACTCGACTTTTTTTTGTACCGGTGAGGATAATACACCAAGGAATTGGGAAACGTTAGCGTGAATGGCCGGATCGTTTATTCACCGGCAAGTCTCTTGGCATAGGCGCCCAAAACTTGAACACGGAGTTGATGCCTTTCTTTTCGACCACCTATCGAACGACGAACGAGTTAGTAGAACCGGCTCGTAGCGGATGGTCCGCACCTGCTTTCGTTGGTCGGCTAGGGATTCCATTTATGCAGGCATCCCGGTTCGATTCCGGGATGAGCCATTGCCACACTTGCCGCAACAGATCATCTTTTTTTGGCGCACACTACTCGACTCGGATGTCGACGTACCTGATTAGCATATGAACGAGATGTTCAGGACAAGGATAGACTTTGTGGGCGTGTGGGTGCTCGACGTGAGTCGCACAGCGATTCGTGGGCAGGAGATGGCCCCTGCTGGTTCGAATCCCGCTGGAGTCTTAGAGGAGGATACGGGAGCTTTTCTTCGCCGCTGAGATTGGAAGTTACAGTGGAGGCACTTAAGCTTGAAGGCAGTTGAATGACGCCAGAAACCCAAGCTCCCAAGGGCTGATTCAGAGGAAGGCCGGCGATCCGAGGCGTCAAACCCGAGCAAGCCGTCCAAGTTTCACAGACTCTGTAGTGAATCCCACTACGCGCGTGAATACATAGTATTCGTTCGCGCGTTGGGTTTAATTGCGGCACAATTTGCAAGCTGGTTCGAATCCAGCTGGAGTCTTGGAGGGTTCGATCGAGATTATTTTTCTCGCCGTTGACTTGCGAAATTGTTGAATTCCCCGAGGCTCGAAGGGGGAGAGGGTGTTTTTTGGGAGTTTCAAATCATCAGATCGTCGATTTACCCGCAAGTTAGGCACCCAAAACTTCAACACCGTCGGGGACCTTCGAGTCAGTTGATGGCTTCCGTTTTTAAATTCAAACCCACCTGTCGAACGACGAATGAGTGAATACAACCGGCTCGTAGCGGATGGTCCGCACCTGCTTTCGTTGATCGCCTAAAGACTCCATCTACGCAGGCAGAGTCCCGGTTCGATTCCGGGACGAGCCACTACGTGCAACAGATCATCTTTTTTTGGCGCACGCTAATCGACTTGGATGTCGACGTACATGATCAGCATATGGAGGAGATCATCCAGGCAGGGAAGACTTTGTGGACGTGGGTGCTCGACGTGAGTCGGCATTGCAATTCCCGTGGGCAGGAGATGGGGCAGGCTGGTTCGAATCCGGCTGGAGTCTTGGAGTGAGAGTCGAAATTTTTTCGCTGCTGACATCAGAAGTTCGAGTAGGTAGTACTGTCGGCGTCGTCGTGTCGGAGAAACATTGTTTTCAGCACTTGAAGTTTGGAGCTTGAAGGCAACTTGAAGGACGCCAAAAACCCAAGCTCTCAAAGGAAAGCCGGCGATATCGATCCGAGGCGTCAAAGTCGAGCGAGTCGCCCAGGCTTCAACAGACTCTGTAGTGAAACCCCACTCAGCACGTGAATACATAGTATTCGTGCGCGCATTGGGTTGCAGCACAACTTGCAAGCAAGCTGGTTCGATTCCGGCTGGAGTCTTGGGGGCCCAATCATTTTTCTCCCCGTTGACCTGCGAAATTGGTGAATTCCTCGAGGCGGAGAGAGTTTGTTTGGAAGTGTCAGACTCCATAGTGAATCCCACTAAGCACGTGGATTCGTTCATATGGGCAGGGATGGCGCACTGAGCTGGTTCGATTCCAGCTGGAGTCTTGAGCGAGACGGGACACCATTTTTCTCCCCGTTGAGTTGCGCGTGAAATTGTTGGATTCCTCGAGGTTCGAAGGCGGAGTGTTTTTCTAGGCGAGTCGGAGGCGTCGAGGACGATTTGGGTTTCAGTCATGCGAGCACTGGCCGGTGGCAGCGAGGTCGTCGTCCGAGGTCGTGTATGACACCAGTTCAGGAGGCAGTGTCGTAGACACCGGGCAGAATTACCGCTAGGGAAGTAAGTTGGAGGCAAGAGTAGAAGTTGTTGGTTAACCCGCCGCATCCACAGTCGTCGCTGCTTGGTCGCTGCTCAAGAGACGAAAGGCGCCTGTACGTACGTAACAATCATCTGCGCAACGTCCTTATCCGGACACCCTCTGTACAATACAAAAAACGCAGCGCACTTCGAAAACCTAAAAAAAAAACCCTATCGAAAATCCAAGGCACGTCGAGAGTGGGCGGTTCGTTTCCATTCATCCGTCTCCGTCAATGATGGACCCGGGGTCTATGTACGCTACTCGTACGTACTGTCGATGCGAGTGGATGAGTAAGAGAGATGAGTGAGATATAAGTATGTAGATGCTAGACGCAATGATTTTGTGTTTGTGTAGGTAGGTAGGTAGGTGGGAGGAGGGAGATTAGGCGGGGAGGTCGAGGGTAAAGCGTAGAGGGTAAGGCGTAGAGGTCAAGGCGTAGAGGGAGGAGGGAAGAGAGGGGAGGAGAGGAGAGGGGAGGAGAGGAGGAGGAGGGAGAAGAGGAAGGCCTGGTACACAGGGCTACCGCTGGCGCCGCCTGGCGGCCCGTAACCCCCGCGACCGCCTCTTTGCCCGCCGACGGCCTCGAGCGCCTGCGTCGCGCGCTCGACGGTCTGGAACTCGACGAAGCCTGAGCCGGCGAGTTCGCCGGTGACGCTGGAGCGCACTGGGTGGGCGTGTTAGTGCGTGTGTTTCCAGAAAAAAAGAGAAGGATACTCACGGAAATGCGCCTTCACGATGCTCCCCTCAAACTCCGCCAGCGCCGTCCTCAGCGTCTCCTCGTTCCCGCGGAAGTCGTAGAAATACAGCTTGTTGGTCGGGGGGTTCGCCGCCGTCGGGCGCTCGGGCGCAAAGTCCACCCGGATATTGCGGTCGAGCATGTACAGCGGCTCCTCCGCAAAGCTCTCATACGCCGCCTTGGCGTCCTCCACCTGCATGTACTCCACGTGCGCAAAGCCGCGGAACTCGCCCCCGGGGTGCACGCTCTTGAGCGGGCCGAAGGGCTCGAACTTTTCGCGTATGTCCGACAAAGCGGACGCGCCCAGGGGGGTTGCGGCCCGCGGAGGGCGGGCCGAGGGCGGCGCCGGTGCTGGGGCGCGCGCCGGCGTGACTAGCCAATCCAAACTTCAGAAAGAATGAGCGACAAGAAAACGAAATAAAACCACACCTTCAAATGATGGCCCCAATCCAAAACCCGTTCTGCAACCACACAGCGAGGCCTGCCGATATTATTATGGCAAGTATTATAGCCACCCACTGCCATGTAGGCGGAGGTGGTCGGTCGAATCGAGGGTCATGCGGGTAGATGATTCGCGGCGGCCGAGTGAGCCTTTCTTCGTCGTCGTCGTCGAAGGAGGCAGGATTGAGCGCCGTCGGACCCCGCGCGTCGTTCTCGTCCGACGAAGGTAGCTGCGTGTACTGCGCGCGCATCATGGCTGCGGGAGGAGGACCGTATTTGGGTTGGTTTGGCAAGAGTATTGTCACGGTCACCGTGACTCAGACACTCTTCCTTTTGAACCACCACCACGGAAATTGCAACTAGGCTCTAGCTACTGCGAATCTTCGAAGGCTAATTGGTCAATGTGTATAACTTGTATCTGTCTCCAAGTAACACCTCAACTTTGCCCTCATTCCTGAATGGTCCTGGATTCGCAACTTCTTGGTTTCAACTCATTTTGGACCTTGGGCCGTCGAAGCCTACCTAGATGTAAATTGTCTG
Source organism: Mycena metata (assembly GCA_029378385.1). Lineage (NCBI taxonomy): Eukaryota > Fungi > Basidiomycota > Agaricomycetes > Agaricales > Mycenaceae > Mycena > Mycena metata. The sequence goes on from JARKIB010000072.1 coordinate 18,706, forward strand.
GAAGTGAGGTTCAATTTCAGCTCGACTGACCGCCGCGCATCTTTGATATTGAGTCGGTGACTTGCAAAAGTCCGGTCAACACCGTCTGACAACCGGTGGCCGGGTGCAGGTCTAGACATACGAGCGCCCACCGACTCTCTTTCGCCAATCACTCGTCGGCAACGACCAGCCATGGGTTCTCTGCTCCTCTCCTTGGTCGTATCTGGGCAGTTCTCATCCGGTCTTGTGTCCCCCAACAGACAAACAGCTTGCCGAACTGAATGTAACCGCTCCGCAATCCTCTATTGACGCGTTCGTTACTTTCACGTACGCAGCAGAAGCAGCCGAGGATGCCGCAAAACTATGCTATTACTTCCCCGTCAGTTCAACTCCTCGGCGTCCCACTTCCCATGCTAAAAAATTGCTTTAGAACAGAACGCTCTTCAATGGCTCCACTGTATCCTGTCCTGAACTCATTGGGTGCGCAGAGAAGATTTACTATCCCATTTCCCATAATAACGTGTTTTCAGAAATTTCGGGTTCTTGTGTCTTTCCTTCGATGGATCCCCGTCCAACCCACCCGAAGGTGATGCCCTAGTGTCAACTCAAAACGGTACCGACCCTGGCGTCTTTACCCAAGACTGTTATTACAGAAACAACGACCAGGTCCCTTGCTCGTACTCTCAGTCTGTTGAGTAAATTCCTAACGATCAACTCTGCGCGCCTCAACTCGTTTGTTCCACTTCCTTCCTTATTTTTTTCGGACCAGAAACTCAACGAGTTGTAGGACTGGATTTAACTGCCCGTTAAACTGCACAAACCAGACGCTGATCGGTGCTTCAATCACCCTCGAACACAATCTGGCATGCACGTATACAAATACCACGGCCATACCCAGTCTGTGTCTGTATGACCCGGTAATAACCTTCAGGGACCTATTGCGTCGCGTGTTGATTTGAACGAACTGTTAGCATGGTGCGACATTGAATGCGACTTCCACCGTCTGTCCGAGTTCAGCAATAAACTCAACGAGAAATTCTACGTTGTAAGTAAACTCTCAGCCGTCTTCATTCGAATTCAGCATCATATCGAGCAGCTCCAACAACGAAAGTACCGGCGCGAGCGGGAATAACACTGGAAACCCCTGCCTGCAACTGAACAAGTCTGGAGCGAGTCTCGCTAGTTCGTCGATTTCACACGGACCGGACCGCATGGCATCGTGCACGTACGCCGATAACATCCAATGCACATATCTATCTATCGTACGTCTTGCATATTCTAAATAATACTCTCGCGGTCACTTATCGTCGCATACCCTTCCACCAGAACGGTACACTAAAAGTCGGGCCAAGCACCTGCCCACCTTCCATCGCACCCACAGCCCCAGTAGGTGCCCTCCCCTCGGGCAGGCATCTCCTCGCCGCTGCCGCTGCATCGACAGGAACTTCAGCCTCCAGTAAAAATAAACTCCACCCGGCACTAACTGCCCTCCTCGCCATGAGCATAGTCATAGTCCTTGTCGTCGGGCTTCTCGTGCTCCTTATCACTTAATAGCCTGAGACGAGGCAGGTTGCTCACCTCCAGGGCCCAGCCATCCTAAGCTTTTAACCAGGACGGGCGAGGTGGGACGGTATCATTTGTGTAGTGGCCACCGGGGTTGGACTTGGATTTTGTGTGGACATTGGTTATCTATATGTACTTTCAAAAGATTTCAACACTGCACATACACCCGTTTCCTGCTGGCGTCGCTCTGGATGAAACCGCTCAACTTATTCGCCAGACGTCATTCGATCCGTTTACCGCGAGCCGTTTCAAAGTATGAATGTGGAAGTATTAGGAGTGAGTTGAGCCACTTTGGTGGCTGCTTTATATAGGCAAAGCTTCAAGGAATAAGAACTGTAGAAAAAAAATCAACCGTGAGATTATATTTCAAACTCATTCCGGCTTGATCCGGCGTAATTTGCGTTGAATAAGATTTGCCCAGGCAGTGGAACATTTGAGTGGACAGAGGTGGGAGTAAGCAAGTGACAGATGAAAATGGCCAGAGATGACGGTCACGTCCCGGGTATGGGTTCTCTTTGCGCTCAACGTGCTCCCAGGGATTAGTGCATGTGTTACCCACTAAGCTCCCCATACAGTCAGGGCAATACCACGAATAATTTCTTGTCTGGCGGAATGTCCATGTGCGCGGGGCGGCGGGCTGGCTCTATCCCAGTTAATATTTTAGACGTTTCGAGGGGGATAAATTGACGACATATAAGATGGAGGACATCAAGCTCAGCGCTAGAGAGTTAGCTCCCACCGCCCGCCTTGTACCCAGGCCCTGCCCTCTTGTTGCAGCAGCGCCAGCGCCTCCTCCACACTAAACTCTGTTAAATTTCGCCACATATCGTCCCCATTCTTCAAGATCGACGTGATCTCCGACAACTTGGGGCCCGCCCTCGATCGAACAGGCCCTTTGCTGCTCTGCGCGCGGGCTGCCGATTGCGCAATGAACTTGGTGATGGCCTGCTCCACCGCCGTAGCGAGGAAGGCTGGCGTCAGGGAGATAAACGCCTCCTCGTCTTCCTCGGGGTCCGTCAACTCACCCTCATCCTCGTCGTCCTCGGCAATGCTAGCCGACGAAAACATCGTGCTGTTGCCTCCGACAGTAGAACTGGAACTGTTGAACCTCCAGAGCGCACTCGTATCGGCGTCTAGGCCTGCATTCGCGCGCGGGTAGGGTCGGACGGGGCCCTCCCAGGTTATGACGTCGCCTCCCTTCACGAGCTCCAGGATGGCCCAGCCGAAGAGCCGTTTCATGCGCGGATGCAGCTTCTGCTTGTCGTCACTCATGGCCTTGGTGACAACAGGCTTCTTAGCCACCCCTCCCTCCTTCGCTTTTTTCTGAGCCTCGCGCGCTCGGCGGTTTGCCTCTGCCTTGACGACACGTTTCGCCATGAGGGAAAGCTCGGGAACGCGGCGCAGATAGGAGAGCGTGAATCCGCGTGTCGGGTTTACCGGCGTCAGCGGTCGCGCAAAATACAGCGGGGCAATTCGACGAGGGGTGTGGCCGTGCGGACGTGGTGTTACGTCCGCAGGCGGAAATGCATTTCGTGATGATTTTGTGGGGGTCGTGGGTTCAGGTACGACGGGCGAGATGTCGTCCGCATTGTCCATGTAGTGTTTGAGGTATATCCGGAACGCATTGCCGGTGAGGTCTTTCGTGTGAAGTCTTGAGGGATGGCGGAGTTTGTGGGGAGATTTCGTGGGAGATTTGGACGGACTGCTGCTTGGAGCGATAGTGGAAGACGGAGTAGAGGGAACAGAGATTGGCAGCGGTTCCGACGGCATTTGGGAAGACGGTTTCGGGGGGATCACGAATGGCTCGTCGATAAAATAATAACCCTCGTGTGAAGCGCGGACCGCGATCCAGTGCCTTGGTTCGTCATTCGATGAGTGACATTTTACTACAAATTTTTGAAATTACGGATGTCAGCGTGAAGCAAGCGTGGAAAGTCAAGTCTAACTCAGCGAGTCAACAAGAATTCTCCGGGTCTCACGCCAAGGAACGATACGTCCAATTACCACAACGGACGATCCTACATAAGCCAGAGGTTCCAAAAGCGACTGGGGTTCTGGATTCGCCTTCCTTCCCTTGTCTTTCGCTGTGGTCTCCGCTGGTGGCCGATGGTGGCATTCTATGACAGCGGTTCCGTCGTCCACTGAGAAAAGGATGAAGGGGTCAAACGTAGAGAATCATGAACGGCTTACAATAGTAAACGACCCGTTTCTCGTACGGCTGCACCCCGGCCACCCATCCGACCAATTTAACAGTCCGGCAAGGGACGCGACCTAGCCAGAAGAATTCAGCGTCTAGAAGAAAAAATAAGGTGAGAGTTTAAGTTTATTTAAATCTCTTTGCCTCGAGTGTCACCGTTTTTCGGCATCTCAAAAACGTCCTTCGCAAAACAAGGGGCAACGGCTTCTGGCGTGAAAGTCCATTGCCAAAGATCTTTGTCCGGGACCTGACGACTAGTATTGGGAGAGTTTACAGAATCCAGTCGCTGATGCGAGGTAGACGCCATAGTCCGCCGAAAGCGCTCACAAGCGGATGGTGGTTTGGAAGAAGGAGCGGTTGGTCACAAACACATGACGCGTTACTCTCACGTGTCGTGCCAAGCTTGCACATACAACTCGGCAAAAGCAGCAAATCTGATCGCAGAGGAATTCCTGATACCAAACCTAGGGATCAGGTCTCAAAAGCGAATTACAATGTCTCCTACCCCCATATAGGGAACATCAAAGAAATAAAGAATATGTTTCTCCGTGGCTGTGTATCTAATTGCAATTACTTCTCAGACCAAGGGCGAGTTTGAGGCGAATCGGCCGAGGAACGAGGCCGTGCGAGACTCGCGAGCCACAATAAATATAGCAATTCACTGCCTCCGAGGTCTTGTGTATGCTGCAGGCCGCCAGAAGTACCAGGGATGCCCGGAGGGCTTTAACAGGAATAAGAGTGAAGGGAAGACTCGGAGAAGAGGTATCAGGGGTGCCCGGAGGGCTTTATTATTGGAACCAGAGTTCAATATATATATATATATATATTGTGCATTCCTGAGCTGACCTAGGACAGTAAGCATCAGACTCGATGGCGGATGGTCCGCACCTGCTTTGGTTGGTGAGGTCTCCTGCTATTCACGAGCATGAGATGCCGGTTCGATTCCAGCTCGAGTGATGTGCATGCCTGCCTTTACTTTTTTTTGTACCGGCGAGCAAGATAATACACCAACGAATTGGAAGCGTTAGCGTATGAATGACTGGATCATTGAAATTTATTCACCAGCCAAATCTCTGGATAGGCGCCGAAACAGAACACGGTCGAGGAGGATTTTGGATCAGTTCATGACTCTCTTCTTGCCCACCTATGGAACAATGAATGAGAGAATACAACCGGCTCGTAGCAGATGGTCCGCACCTGCTTTCGTTGGTCGCCTAAGAACTCGAGTTACGTAGGCATTCCGGTTCGATTCCGGGACGGGCCACTCGTTGAGATGCAGTATTTTTTCAGCGCACGAAATCGTACCTGATCAACCATATGGACGAGATATTCAAGACAAGAACAGACTTTGTGGGCGAATCACTACTCGACTCGAGTCGCGATTACAATTACCGTCGGCAGGAGGCTGGTTCGATCCCAGTTGGAGTCTTTGAAGAGAGAGAAGCTATTTTTCTCACCGTTGACTTGCGAAGTTGTTGAATTCCTCGAGGCTAGCGGAGTTTCAAATCATCAGATCGTCGATTCAGCCGCAAATCTCTCCGAACAGGCACCGAAAAACTTGAACACAGTACTGTACGATCCTGTATTCGAGTCAGTTGATGACTTTCTTCTTTGACCACCTATCGAACGATGGACGAGTTAATACAACCGGCCCGTAACGGATAGTCCGCACCTGCTTTCATTAATCTGTCCTGGAATTACGAGCAGGCAGACTCCCGGTTCGATTCCGGGACGAGCCATTACATGCATTACACCCGCACAACAGCTTTTTTTCGGCGCACGCTAATCGACTCCGAATGCAAACATACCTGATGGGGGCAAGGGGACCTCGGGATTAAAATTTTAGACGTAGGGTCGAATCCCGCCTAAAATGAGGGCTGGCAATCGATTTCTGTTTTTTTTTGGATTTTTTTCCGATTTATTTTAGGAAAGTTCCCACGGGAGGGGGGTCTGGTTCAAAATTTTTCGAAAAATACTCTAATGAATGTGTTCGTTTCAGGAAAATTGTCAGAAAAAATCGGGAAAATATTCGTCTCGGCCATCAAAGTTAGGATATCTCCCCAACCTGGACTCGTATGAACCTGGAACCTTCAGATATCGATTTCCCACCCATTTTTACCCCCGAATTCGACCCCACTCCGAAATTTTAATCCCGAGGTCCTTTTGGATGGGGGCCATATGGACGAGACATTATTTAGTGGTGTTCACGATAGCCATTTTTCGTCCGCAATTTCTATCCTTTTCGATGTTCCCGGTCTTTTTTTGCCCCAGATTTTTTCCCTTTTCAATTCTAGACTGTAAAAAGGGATGAAATAAAAAAATCCAGCCCTTTATACCCTTATTTGGTCGAGAACCAACCAACGAGAGAGAAAAAGTCGGTCAAAAATGGGCTGTCGTGAACACCCAAACAAGGGTTCAGTGGGAAAAGGGGAACATTGTTGACCGTTATTAAGGCCAGGTTCAACTGGGTATTTCTCGCCCTTTGTAGGGTATATTAGTGGGAATATCTATGACATATATCCCCAAGAACCAAGTGGGACGCTAAACCCATTACTGAAATCGGTACCTAAAAGGAAGCAAAAATGGCTATTTTTGACAAAATGGGCGGACATGCTCCTTTTTCCAGCTCCTTTTCAACCCCATTTTTGGTTCCTTTTCCACAAAAAGAGGCCAAAAAGGAGAGGGAAAAGGAGATGAAAAGGGAGGGAAAATGGTCAACCGTGAATACCACCATTCAAGGCAAGGAAGACTTTGTGGGTGTGGGCGCTCAACGTAAAATTCATCGTATGCGTGTTCGCCATAGGTCACAGCGCAGGCTGGTTCGAATCCGGCTGGAGTCTTTAGGGTTAAAAAAATAGCGCTTTTTTTATACATCAGAAGCTAGAGTATGTAGTACTCTCGGCGTTGGAAAAACCTTCACTGCATTCAAGGGGCACCTATGCTGAGTCAATAAAGGTGCACGTAGGTGTAGGTAGGGTGGCGTAGTCGGCTACAATAGGTCAGCATAGATCACCTATGTCCACCTTGACGGAGATCAATAAAGGTGCACGTAGCTCTGCGTCGGTGTGGATAACTGATCTGAACTGGGTATATTTAGATCGACGTAGGTCGGCGTAGGCGATCTGGATCACCTACGCCCACTTTTATTGATCTCAAGCAAAACAGCACAGTGAGTTCATTGGAGATGGTAATTGGATATACAGCTAGTACACTGCTCTCAGCATAGGTCACTATGTAGACCTACATTCACCTACATTCACCTTGCATAGGTCACTAAGTTGACCTACACTGACCTACATTCACCTTAGCTGACCTTGACTGACCTACACAGACCTACACAGACCTACACAGACCTACATCAACCTACGCGGACTGTATGTAGGTGGGTCTGAGCGTAGGTCCATGTAGGTTCGTGTAGGCCCCTGAACTCAGGCTGAGTCTAGGAGGTCCTTGAATGCAGTGCTTGTTTTCAAATTTCCAGAACTTGACGCCTGATGCTTGAAGGCAATTGAAGGAGGCCAGAAATCCTAGCTCCCAAGCGATCCGGACATCGGAGGCGTCAAACCCGAGCGAGTCACTCAACTTCGACAGACTCTATAGTGAATCCCACTACGTGCGTGAATACATAGTATTTGCCGTGCGCGTATTGCGTTGGGTTGCGGCAAAACTTGCCTGCTTCGATCCCAGCTGGAGTCTTGGAGGAGAGAGTGCAAGGAATATTTTTCTCCCGCTGCCTTGCGACATTGTTGAATTCCTCGAGGCTCGGAGGCGGGGAGGGTTTTCGGGGGAGTGACAGACTCTATAGTGAATCCCACTAAGCACGTATTCAGAATACATAATATTCGTTGCGCGCGTTGGGTTGCGGCACAATTTGCAAGCAGGCTGGTTCGATTCCGGCTGGAGTCTTAGAGGAGAGAAGACTGGAAAATATTTTTCTCGCCGTTGACTTGCGAAATGTTGAATTCATCGAGGCTCAAGGGCGAAGAGAGTGTTTTTTGGGAGTTTCGCATCACCAGATCGCAAATTCCTCTGAACATAGGCCCCGAAAAAAGAGTATTCAAGTCAGTTGATGGCTTCCGCTTTTAAATTCAAAACCACCTATCAAACGACGAATGAGTTAGTAGAACCGGCTCGTAGCGGATGGTCCGCACCTGCTTTCGTTGATCGCCTAAAGACTCCATCCACGCAGGCAGAGTCCCTGTTCGTTTCCGGGACGAGCCACTACGTGCAACAGATCATCTTTTTTTGGCGCACGAAATCGAGTGGGCGTACCTGATCGCCCTCCGTATGGAAGAGATGTTCAGGACAAGGACAGACTTTGTGGGCGTGGGTGCTCGACGTGAAATTCATCGTCACGATATTCGTGTTGGCCATATTTGACAACGCAGGCTGGTTCGAATCCGGCTGGAGTCTTTGAATGAAAGTCGACAACTTTTCGCTACTGACATCGGAAGCTAGAGTAGGTAGTACTGTCGGCGTCGTCGCGTTGTTTCAGATTCCCAGCACTTGAAGTTTGACGCTTGAAGGCAATTGACGGACACCAGAAATCCAAGCTCCCAAGCGATCCAGGCATCGGAGGCGTCAAACCCGAGCAAGCCGTTCAAGCTTCGACAGACTCTATAGTGAAACCCGCCAAGTACGTGAATACGTTTATATGGGCAGGGATGGCGCACTGAGCTGGTTTGATTCCGGCTGGAGTCTTGAGAGAGGAGGACAAAGAAATATTTTTCTCCCCATTGGCTTGCGAAATTGTTGGATTCCTCGAAGCTCGAAGGTGGAGAGAGAGTTTTTTTGGGAGTTTCAAATCCCAGATCGTTGATTCACCCGCAAATTAGGCACCCAAAAACTTCAACACCGTCAAGGACCTTCGAGTCAGTTGATGGCTTCGCTTTTAAATTCAAACCACCTATCAAACGACGAATATAAACTAACACAACCGACTCGTAGCGGATGGTTCGCACCTGCTTTCGTTGGTTGCCTAGATCTGTACTCAATTTACAAGCAGGCAGAGTCCCGGTTCGATTCCGGACGAGCCACTACGTGCAACAGGTCATCTTTTTTTGGCGCACGCTAATCGACTTGGATGTCGACGTACATGATCAGCATATGGAGGAGATCATCCAGGCAGGGAAGACTTTGTGGACGTGGGTGCTCGACGTGAGTCGGGATTGCAATTCGTGCGGGCAGGAGATGGGGCAGGCTGGTTCAAATCCGGCTGGAGTCTTAGAGTGAAAGCAGTAAGAGTTTTTTTAGTTGCTGACATGATCGGAAGCTAGAGTAGGTAGTACTGTTGGCGTCGTCGTGTTGTTTTCAAATTTCCAGAACTTGAAGCTTGAAGGCAATTGAAGTACGCCAGAAACCCAAGCTCTCAAAGGAAAGCCGGCAATCCAAGGCGTAAAAGTCGAGCGAGTCCCCCAAGCTTCACAGACTCTGTAGTGATAAGTGAATAGTGTTGGTGCGTGCGTTGGTGGGTTGCATGCAGCACAACTTGTGTAAGGATCCACCACATGCTCGCGGCCCTGATCCGCAACTCCCGGCAACTCTCGGTTGCGGTTGAACCACGGTTCAACTTTCTCTCTGTGGTTCAGTCATATGTAGTCATTTCTTTATTCCTAGTCAGTAGGACTCATTAAGAGTCACGTAGAACGGGTCCGTACGATCCGTAGATAGTATAAATACTCCCATTAGTTAGCAGTACAGTATTCTGATTTCAAAACACGTAGACTTTACCGACTCAACCCTGGTATCAAGTTAGTCCTGTGGTTACCACGCTATCATAGTAGGCGACCAGGGTTATTATGTAAGCTTTCCATTTTGGGAAACCACGTGAGTGGTCTATCAACGCGTTCTGACCTGTTCTGACGCGGCGCGAACACAAAGATGCGCGTTTTCATATCCCAAATGTCTGCTATTATATGACACAATATATCTACGGTCAATCTGCGGAGAAGACAGGCTAAACCACTGAAATTACAACTTCCTGGCCCGTTTCGGCCGAAAAGAGCGCTTGATGTCCGAACTGCGCGCAGGAAGGTCCTGGACCTTTCAATTCTCGGGTGGGACACTTGGGAGGGTGCTCAATGACTCTTGTTACAAAATATCGCGCCCTCCTGGCCGTCGACGCGTGAAATAGAGTAAAATACTCGCGTTGTTTGGTCGTGCATCGACCATCAATTTTGATAACGTTGGACGCCGCTTAGTTGACGCGGTAACTAACACACCCAGAATAGAATTCTTTTAGGCTGGATTAAAAGGCTAGTGAAACCAACTTGTGTTTATAGGCAAATACATTGTAGTTAAAATAATGCCAATTGACACCGTGAAATAGCCTTTGCAAAGCAAGATAATTTAGTTCAACTTTTTTGTTCTAGGAAACCATCGCGTTTCATTCACATTTGAAAGGTGATTGAAGTCAAAGAGAATTGAGTACAGAAATAAACTGTTTGATTCGACGGGTTCTCAACGTATTAAGGAAACAAAGGGTTTTCACTAGTCTTTTAATCCAGCCTAAAACAAAGGTGGAAACCCTTTGTTTCCTTAATCCGTTGAGAACCCGTCGAATCAAACAGTTTATTTCTGCACTCAATTCTCTTTGACTTCAATCACCTTTCAAATGTGAACGAAACGCGATGGTTTCCTAGAACAAAAAAGTTGAACTAAATTATCTTGCTTCGCGAAGGCTATTTCACGGTGTCAATTTGTATTATTTTAACTACAATGTATTTGCCCACTAATACAAGTTGTTTTCACTAGTCTTTTAATCCAGCCTAAAAGAATTCTATCCTGGGTGTGTAACAGACTCTATAACGCGAGGTACGAGCACATTTTTTATAGAGCGTCTGTCTAGAGAGACTAGGTATCAAGTCTACACCAACGACATCAAGAGTCTCTGTGAATACGACTTTCCGACCAGGAAACTCCGTACCTCACATTTTTTTTGAGTTCATTTTTTTCTCGTGTTTGAACCAATCGGACTGATCATCCGATTGAGCGCTGGCGCACCAAAACCTAGGTTTACCACGCAGACCGTCTCTTGAGATGGTAGAAACGCACCCAACGACGGGTAGTTTGGTGCCGAATACCGCTCGGACTTCACCAGTTGCCTGGGAAGTGGCCGGAGCCGGGGTGCTGCGGGACGCAGTCCGCAGCCCCGCAGTCTCATTGCACTCGGAGGGTGAAATTCCCGAGGCAAGAACAGATCGCAACGCTGTAGGCGTTGACTCTCCACCTCCGATTCGACCTTCTGGTTTGGAGGACCATGTCATGTGGCTTCAAATGTTCGAGGGCGAAAACGACGAGGCCGTGGATGGAGCGAAATCCGAATCTGAGTTATTAATCAGTTCGGTCGAGGGTTCGAGTTTAGACTCACCTTCGGCGGCGAACTTTAATTCGCCTCTGGCTTGGAGCAGTGGCTCGCTACCGGTGGGTGGAAGCAGCAGCTCACCACCTGGGGTTGAGAGCAGTGGCTCACCACTAGTGGTCGAGAGCAGTAGCTCACGACTTGTGGTTGACAGCAGCAGATCGCTGCTTGTGGCTGAGAGCAGTAGCTCGCCACCTGGATTTGAAGGCATCAAATTACCGCATGAAACGGGTTGGCACACCCAGAAGCGGGGACGGAAAATTCCCCCGTATGCTGCAGATTCAAGCGATCAGCTAGCGTCACTTGATAGGAAGAATAGTCAACTCTTTCCTGCATGGTTCGAGGTGAGCCAGAATGCCGTTTGGGATTGTAGCCTGAATTCGGATGAAGAGGATTCCGATCTTCAAGAGGCTATAAGACGTTCAATGGGATTCAGAGAGCGGGCAGATTATACGTACTCAGGAGTGGGAGGTGTTCGTCTAGTTAGAAGTGAATGCAATAATGTCCCGACTTGGTTTGACCTGAGTGATGACGAGGACCAGCTTGGTCCGATTCCAGATGACTGGAAAGGAGGAAGTTCCAAACATAAGGCGACGGGTTCTCAGCAAGCCATCGGCGAACTCCAAGGGAGAATAAAAATCGAGAGTATGGCCGTGAGCGTTGAAAGCGGTGATCGCAAGCCTCAAAAGCGCAATAAAGGAAAGCGCAAGAAGGGCAGGAGAGATAGAAAAAAGACCTACATGCGGTCACCGTCGCAAATTCCAGAGGGCGGGTGGTTTAAACTGTCAACTGAAGGTGTTGATGAAGAAACCACGAGTGACTCGAGTAACACAGAGTCGAGTTCAGGTCCCGAGAGTGAAAGTTGGCCAGAGTCTTTAGCCAACTCACATTCAAACGCTGAAAAGAGAAAGAAGCATAAGAATTCGAGTAAAAAGGCAAAGAGGGAGCGCAGAAATCTTAAGAGGGCCATGGTCGGGATTAAACTGAAATCTCCGTTTGTTTGGGACGCAAGACCAGACTTGGATGTGTTTGATCATTGGACTTATGAAGTGGATACATGGGTCGAGCTCTGCGGCCTGAAAGACTCGCTTGCGCTCAAGTTGATGCTTAATTTCATGGGGGGAGATGCGAGCAAATTCTTCATGAACCATGTAGCCACGGATCAGAGGCAATGGACCGTAAAGAAGGTCTATCAAGCGCTGTTCGAATATTGCTTTCCTGCGGACTTTAAACAGAGGCTGCGGAAGAAATTAATGAATGCGCACCAAGGCAAAAATACGGTTCGAGACTTTGTCCGGGATATTCAATCGTTGGCAAACCGCTTTCCAGACGTCACGCAGAGGCATTTGGTTCAGATCTTCTGGGATGGGGTTCGCCAGTACATCCGGGTGAAGTGGCTAGATAACGGCTTGAGCCCGGAAGACTCCAAATTAGAAAAATTGGTCAAGACGGCGGTTCGATTTGAGAGGGCGCGAGAAGCGTTAATTCGCGAGGAACGAACTCGCGAGAGGTCCAGAGTGCAATATAAAGGTGAGACGCTTGACAGTGATACAGAGGCATCGGACAAGGATGAGAGCAGCAGTGGGAGCAGCATTTCAGATGCTGAGACAGGCGCGAGAGTAGATGCAGGCTCTGAATCCGGTCGGTGGTTATCAAACGAAGACCGAAATCGGTTGATGGCAGAAGGAAGATGCTTCAGATGTACTGAAAAGGGGCATATAGGCCGAAATTGTCCCCAGGACAGCGGTTTAAGACCTTCTCAAATGTCGGTGGCGGCGGCGCGGTATCAATACTCTTCGGAGGATTCGGAACATTCGTCCGAGCATAACGGTCACGAGAGCACAACAGACGATGAGGATGAGAAAGAATATGCCGATGAGAGGGCTTATTTGCCCGAGGATGATGAATCAGGCGCGCGTCGCGCGCAGCAAGGAGAAGAAGGTTCATCGGGAGACGAGGACGGCAGCTTCGAGGAATCCGACGATGCTTGGTGAAGCGGATCACCCAAGAGCGGTCCTAGTCCGGAGCAGTGGTGTCTTCAGAGATGATCCCTATGGGATCCTCGAGGGCGAATGTAAGGATCCACCACGTGCTCGCGGCCCTGATCCGCAACTCCCGGCAACTCTCGGTTGCGGTTGAACCACGGTTCAACTTTCTCTCTGTGGTTCAGTCATATGTAGTCATTTCTTTATTCCTAGTCAGTAGGACTCATTAAGAGTCACGTAGAACGGGTCCGTACGATCCGTAGATAGTATAAATACTCACATTAGTTAGCAGTACAGTATTCTGATTTCAAAACACGTAGACTTTACCGACTCAACCCTGGTATCAAGTCTACACCAACGACATCAAGAGTCTCTGTGGATACGACTTTCCGACCAGGAAACTCCGTACCTCACAACTTGCACGCAGGCTGGTTCGATTCCAGCTGGAGTCTTGGGAAGGAGCACGTCGAATTATTTTTCTCGCCGTTGACCTGCATGAAATTGTTGAATTCCTCGAGGCGGGGAGAGTTTGTTTGAGAGTGTCACTCCGTAGTGAATCCCACTAAGCACGTGAATACGTTCATATGGGCAGGGATCGCACTAAGCTGGTTCGATTCCCGCCGGAGTCTTGAAAGTGATGTGTAATATTTTTTCTCGCTGTTGACTTGCGAAATTGTTGAATTACTCGAGTTTTGGCGGAGTCGCCGGTCGGCGTCGAGGATAATTTAGGATTTCTAGTACTAGTCATGGAGAATCACCCGAGTGGTGCGTGGCAAGCGCAGGCAGTCTTATGACGTCGTGTTGGAATTACCCCTAGGGAGGCAAGTTGGAGGCAAGAGTAGAAGTTGCTGGTCACCGTCAACCCGCCGCATCCAAAGTCACGCTCGTCGAAAGGCGCGTGTACGTAACCATGGCGCAATTTCCTTATCCGGACACCCTCTCGAAAGTCAAAAATCCAAGCACGTCGAGAGTGGGCGGTTCGTTTCCATTCATCCGTCTCCGTCAATGATGGACCCGGGGTCTATGTACGCTACTCGTACGTACTGTCGATGCGAGTGAGTGAGTGAGTAAAAGAGATGAGTGAGATAAGTATGTAGATGCTAGACGCAATGATTTTGTGTTTGTAGGTAGGTAGGTAAGGGGAGGAGGGAGGAAGATTAGGCGGGGAGGTAGAGCGTAGAACGTCGTCGTGAGGAGGGAGGAGAGGAGGAGGGAGGAAGGAGGGGAGGGGAAGAGACGAGACGAGAGCAAGAGGAAGGCCTAGTATACAGGGCTCCCGCTGGCGCCGCCCGGCGGCCCATAGCCCCCACGGCCGCCTCTTTGCCCGCCTCCGCCCTGTTGCCCACCATAGCCTCCGCCTCCGCCGCCGCCGTAGCCCCCACCCCCGCCCTGCTGTCCGCCGTAGCCCCCACCCCCACCCTGCTGTCCGCCCCACCCACCTGGCGCGCCCCCACCCCCGTATCCCCCGCCCCGGCCCTGCCCGCCCCCGTATCCACCACCCGCATACCCGCCGCCGTTCCGCGGGGGCCCAAAGCCACCGCCGCCCTGCTGCTCGCCGGGTGCCCGCCAGCCGGGCGCAGGCGCGCCAAAGCCGGGGGGCTGCGTCCCCGCGAGGCGCGACATCTGCGGCTTGTTGATCGCGTACTCGAGGTTGAGCGTGCCAAAGGGCGTCATGGTGCCGCCGACGGCCTCCAGCGCCTGCGTCGCACGCTCGACGGTCTGGAACTCGACGAAGCCTGAGCCGGTGAGTTCGCCGGTGACGCTGGAGCGCACTGGGTGGGCGTGTTAGTGTGTGTTTTTTTCGAGAAAGGAGAAGGATACTCACGGAAATGCGCCTTCACGATGCTCCCCTCAAACTCTGCGAGCGCCGTCCTCAGCGTCTCCTCGTTCCCGCGGAAGTCGTAGAAATACAGCTTGTTGATCGGGGGGTTCGCCGCCGTCGGGCGCTCAGGCGCAAAGTCCACCCGGATATTGCGGTCGAGCATATACAGCGGCTCCTCCGCGAAGCTCTCGTACGCCGCCTTGGCGTCCTCGACACGCATGAACTCCACATGCGCAAAGCCGCGGAACTCGCCGCCGGGGCGCACGGCGAGGCGCACGCTCTTGAGCGGGCCGAAGGGCTCGAACTTTTCGCGTATGTCCGACTCCTCGGAGCCAAAGGGCATGTTGCCGACGAAGAGGACACGCCCGGGGGGGTTGCGACCCGCGGAGGGCGGGCCGAGGGCGGCGCCGGTGCTGGGGCGCGCGCCGGTGAGGTTGCTGGGGCGCACGGCGTAGTCGATGCGCACGGGGCGGTTGAAGATGTACAGCCCCGCCTCCACGCATGCGTCTGCCCCCCCCTGCTCTTGGAACGTCGCGTACCCGAACCCGCGGCTCGACCCGTCGGGGTTCACAACTGGGAGCGAAAGTCAGAGAAGAAATCGAAAGAAATGCAAAAAAAACTGACTGATCCGCACAGACTCGAGTTCGCCGAACGCTTGGAGGGAGGTGCGCAGGTCCTCTTCGGATGCCTCGAACGCAAGATTACCCAGGAAGAGCTGCCGACTCGGTGGGTTTTCTGAGACCAGCGCTGCCTGCGGTGCGGGCTGATCATAAAGTAGTCGTCGGGTCGTGGAGAGAGCGCGCAGGGAGAGGAGGGTTGTGGGGGTGGCGACGCGGGCGACGAGGGTGGGGGCCGCGCGGTGGACGGCGGCGACGAGCGCTATCCGCGTTTGCCTCCGGAGTGCGTTGACGAGCATTTTGTGGGAGATGGAAAAAAAGTCTCAAAGTTTGGTCGTGTTTGGTTTCGTCGATGTCGGCTTTCCGGGCCTGGAATCTGATCTTGACTCAATTTGAATTCAATCTCAACTTGACCCAAAAAATTGCGCCAAGTCTCTAAAACTCCAGACGTTGGTGAGGCGCCCAACGTGTTCCTCGATTTCACCTCAAAAAAAAAAACCAATTCTTTCGCATGTATTGACCGCGCTGGAATTGAACCAGCGTCACCCAAACTGCTGTCGTACGGTCGTCTGCTGTGCGCCAACTCAGGACAAGTCGTGGGCCGGGGAACCATCCCACCGAGTCCTCTCAACACCCTTCTCGGGCTGTCCTCGATGTCACAAGCAGAATTATTTAGTCTGGCAGACCAAAAACCATGTGGCCGATAATGATGTATGACCCGACCCAGAATCGAACTGGCTTTGTCCTGCTTCAGTAATATTTCTGTCCTACACCACTGATAACAGGTGCGGACCATCCGCCATCGAGTCGTTCCATGTACTAACCAGGGTGCAGATATTGGAGCTCAAAGTGGTGTGGTGCCTTGTTAGTCGAAGTTGAAAAAAGTATTCCTACCGCTATGTATATGACCCAACCCGGAATCGAACCGGTTCGTTCTGCTTCAAGTGGTATTAGTGCCCATGATGGAGAGCAGGTGCGGACCATCCGCTATCGAGTCGTTCCGTATTCTAACTGATGTGCAGATATTCGAGTTTTTGCGGTCAAGGTTGAAAAAAAAGTCCCAATATCGCCCCACTATGACCCGACCCGGAATCGAACCGGCTTCGTCCTGCTTCAGCACTATCTTAAAGTGTTACGGAGAGCAGGTGCGGACCATCCGCCATCGAGTCGTTCCACATACTAAATGGGGTGTAGATACCCGAGCTTTTGTGGTCAAAGTTGGGGGTGAAAAAATTCAGACACCGCTGTATGACCCAACCCGGAATCGAACCGGTTTCATCCTACTTCAGTAATGTTTCCTGAACGCCTACAGAGAGCAGGTGCGGACCATCCGCCATCGAGTCGTTCTACATACTAACCAGGGTGCAGATACCCGAGCTTTTGTGGTCAAAGTTGAGGGTCAAAAAGTTTTATCCACACCGCCATATGACCCAACCCGGAATCGAACCGGTTTCATCCTGCTTCCAATGATTTCCATACGGACCCCTGACTGAGAGCAGCTGCGGACCATCCGCCATCGAGTTAATCTATACTCTAACTGAAGTGCAGATATGCAAGCTCAAAATGGTATGATGATTTTCTAGTCAAAGTCAAACAAAAGGATGAAATTAAACGACATATGACCCGACCCGGAATCGAACCGGGTTGAACCTGCTTTCAACATAGTGGCTAGATGCCGTATGACGGAGAGCAGGTGCGGACCATCCGCCATCGAGTCGTTCTACGTACTAACCAGGGTGCAGATACCCGAGCTTTTGCGGTCAAAGTTGCAGGGAAAAATCTATAGCCACCACTATATGACTCGGCCCGGAATCGAACCGGTTTCATCCTGCTTCCAATGATTTCCATACGGACCCCTGACTGAGAGCAGCTGCGGACCATCCGCCATCGAGTTGTTCTATACTCTCACTGAAGTGCAGATATGCAAGCTCAAAATGGTATGGTGATTTTCTAGTCAAAGTCAAAACAAAAGGAAGAAATTTAACAACGTATGACCCGACCCGGAATCGAACCGGGTTGAACCTGCTTTCAACATAGTGGCTAGATGCCGTATGACGGAGAGCAGGTGCGGACCATCCGCTATCGAGTCGTTCTACATACTAACTGAGGCGTAGATACCTGAGTATTTGCGGTCAAGGTTGAGGGTCAAAAAGTTTTATCCACACCGCCATATGACCCAACCCGGAATCGAACCGGTTTCATCCTGCTTCCAATGATTTCCATACGGACCCCTAACTGAGAGCAGCTGCGGACCATCCGCCATCGAGTTGTTCTATGTATTAACTGAGGTGTAAATATCCAAGCTCAAAATAGTGTGGTGATTTTCTAGTCAAAGTCAAAACAAAAGGAGGAAATTAAACGATATATGACCCGACCCAGAATCGAGCCGGTTTCTTTCTGCTTTCAATTTCGACATACAAGAAAATCTCACAGACAGCAGGTGCGGACCATCCGCCATCGAGTTGTTCTATATACTAACTAGGGGGCAGATATCTGAGTTTTTGCGATCATGGTTGAGGGCAAAAAAGTTAGACAGACACCGTCATATGACCCAACCCGGAATCGAACCGGTTTCATTCTGCTTTCACTGATTTCGCGATGGACTTCACGGAGAGCAGGTGCGGACCATCGGCCCCAACGCCTCAAGCTAATCACCCGGCTCGGCACCGCGCGACTCTCCCTCAGACGCCTGCTCGCGACAAAGTCCGAGCACAAGGCCGTTCTCGAGTTCGTCCGCAACACCAAGCGCCTTCCGGGCTACCAGCTGTAAATACAGCCCGACCCGTACGATACATTTCTTCTCTTTCTCTCAGTTATCACGCACCCCATACTGAATCATGATATAACTTCATTACCTACTTCGTAGCCCCCGCTCGTTGCCCGATCACATTACACTCGTACCCTCATATGCCGCCCTCCTCGCCCGCTAGATACATCCACGTACATTGTATAGTCTTACATGGGCCCCAAGGGGCCCGCATAGACTCTAATGGAACAAAAATGAAAAATGAAATGACCATCCGCCATCGAGTCGTTCCATCCACTAACTAGGGTGCGATACCCAAGCTCAAAATAGTGTGGTGATTTTCTAGTCAAAGTCAAAACAAAAGGAAGAAATTTAACAACGTATGACCCGACCCGGAATCGAACCGGCTTCATCCTGCTTCAAGTTATCCTTGCATATCGCAAGGAAAGTAGGTGCAGACCATCCGCCATCGAGTCGTCCTATGTACTAACTAGGGTGCAGATACCCGAGTTTTTGTGGCCAAAGTTGGATGGAAAAACATTCAAATACAACAAATGACCCAACCCGGAATCAAACCGGTTTCATCCTACTTCATTAACTTACTTGAAAGCTCTATTGATAGCAGGTGCGGACCATCCGCCATCGAGTCGTTCCACATTCTAACTGAGGTGCAGATACCTGAGTTTTTTTGCGGTTACAGCCGTTTGCATAAGTCCGTGAAAACGTGTTTTTTTTTTTTTTTTGCTCACGTGCTTTGGGCCGAGATGCCCGAGCTTTCAAAATCTTTCATTTTCAGTTCCTCCCGCAATTAGAGTCCCCTCAGAGGTCATCTGGATGGAATAACTTAGGTATAATACCTTGACTTTGCTTCGGGACTATTTTCTGTCCGGCATGTAATGTGCAGCTGTTGAGTAGGCTCGCCTCGGTATCTCCTCGCAGTTATAAATTATGTTATAATTTTCTCCAGACATGAACATTTCATTCCTGTAGAGTTTGAAGCACACACAAACTTTTACTGCGCCGCCCCTGATGTGATTTACTCCCGGATCGTGCATGCCGTTGTCCACATCAAGGGTGTACATGGGACAACAACTCCTTTCAAAATGTTGTGGACATGGCCGAAAAAGTAGTGTTGTCATATCTCCTCCAGTATCCACTTGTAAATTTTCTAGTAAAAGCTTCAGTACATACCGGCAGATTCAGCATCCGGCGTACACTCGGCATGGCCCGGCATCGGCGGCAAACCACCCACCTGCATACCTGCAACTGCCTGGGCCAGAGCACCAACAGACATGGTTGCTGCATATTAATTTCATGGATACCTTGTGGTCGGCAGGCATTAGGGAAGAGGGAGATCACTGTTTTTAGATCAGCCGCATTCGGCAAATTCCACCATCTATGATCACCGTGCACCGGACATTTGAAAATGTTGTTTGGGCATAGTCAAGGCATAAGGGACTTCAGAGGAACTGCAAATGAAGGATTTCAAAACCCTCGGGCATCTCGGCCCAAGGCACGTGAGCAAAAAAAAAAAAAACGTGTTTTCACGGACTTATGCAAACGGCAGTAAAGCTGGGGGAAAAACACTACTTATGAACCGACCCGGTATCGAACCAGTTTCGTTCCGCTTCAGCAAATCACGGAGACACACTACCGATAACAGGTGCGGACCATCCGCCATCGAGTCGTTATATACACTAACTAGGGTGCAGATATGCAAACTCAAAATGGTATGGTGATTTTCTAGTCAAAGTCAAAACAAAAGGAGAAATTAAACCATGTATGACCCGACCCGGAATCGAACCGGCTTCATCCTGCTTCAGTAGTTTCGTGAACCGTTTACGGAGAGCAGGTGCAGACCACCCGCCATCAAGTTGTTCTACATACTAACTGAGGTGTAAATATGTGACTTTTTGTAGTCTAAGTGGTTGTAAAAAGGATTCCTGTCCTCAAATGACCCGACCTGGAATCGAACCGGTTTTGTACCGCTTCAGTAAATTCTTGCGATGCCGAACGATAACAGGTGGGGACCATCCGCCATCGAGTCGTTCTACATACTAACTAGGGTGCAGACACCTGAGTTTTTGCGTTCCAAGTTCAGGGTAAAAAAGTTAGTCAAACACAACAAATGACCCGACCCGGAATCGAACCGGCTTCATCCTGCTCTCATGTTTAAACACCACTCGTGGAGAACAAGTGCGGACCATCCGCCATCGATTCGTTCTACATAATGACTAGGGGGCAGATATCTGAGCTTTTTGCGGTCAAAATTGCGGGGAAAAGTCTGGCCACAACCTATGACTCGACCCGGAATCGAACCGGTTTCATCCTGCTTCAATTGCCTTCACCCAACCTCACAGAGAGGAGGTGCGGACCATCCGCCATCGAGTCGTTCCACATTTTAATTGAAGTGCAGATAGCTCAGTTTTTGCGGTCAAAGTCGAGGTTGAAAAAGTTAGTCAAACACAACATATGACCCGATCCGAGATCGAACCGGTTTTATCCTGCTTCAAACCGCGGAGAGGAGGTACAGAGAGCAGGCGCGGACCCTCCGCCATCGAGTCGTTCTACATACTAACTAGCACAGCGGTCGCCCATGACTTTTTAGGACCGAAACATAGACTGCAAACGTGTCTTCCTTTTTACCCATATTTTGGGAACCCACCCAAAGGGAAATCAAACTGATTGAATTTTGGGATCATTTTTGACTCCTAAATCCACACCGAAAACGAACACTGTTCGAGGCCTGAAACCTTCACCAAAATAAAACATATTTGCCTCCTTTTTCCTGAGGAAAAGTGTCATTTTGGGGTGCAAAACAAGTGAGTTCTCATTGTTCTTTCCCTGTTTTGAGCCCAAAGGGGAAGCCTTTTGTGACGGAAAAGTGACTGAACATATATTCTTTTGCCTGGGTGTTTGGTTCAGAAAGATGTTGCATGTTTGCCGACCTTTTGAACACAGAAAATAGGCCAAACAGCACTCGTTTTTTGTTCGTGTTTAGGTGTGAAACAAAAATAGACCCAAAAAGGGAGACATGTTTGCAACCCATGTTTCAGTCCCAAAAATGCATGGGCCGCCACAGTGTAGGGTGCAGATATGCAAACTCAAAATGGTATGGTGATTTTCTAGTCAAAGTCAAAACAAAAGGAGAAATGAAACCATGTATGACCCGACCCGGAATTGAACCGGCTTCATCCTGCTTCAGTAGTTTCGTGAACCGTTTACGGAGAGCAGGTGCAGACCATCCGCCATCAAGTCGTTCTACATAATAACTGAGGTGTAGATATGTGACTTTTTGTGGTCTAAGTGGTTGTAAAAAGGATTCTTGTCCTCAAATGACCTGACCTGGAATTGAACCGGTTTTGTACCGCTTCAGTAAATTCTTGCGATGCCGAACGATAACAGGTGCGGACCATCCGCCCTCGAGTCATTCTATATACAAATTGAGGTGCAGATCTTTGAGTTTTGCGGTCAAAGTCGGGGGGAAAAATGTATACCAGAACCCGACATATGAACCCGACCCGGAATTGAACCGGCTTTGTCCTGGTTCAGCAAGTATTTCAACAATTTTACAGAGAGCAGGTGCGGACCATCCGCTATCAAGTCGTTCCATACTCTAACTGAGGTGTTGATGTCTGAGCTTTTGCGGTCAAAGTAAGTTATTCAAACACATCGTATGACCCAATCCGGAATCGAACCGGCTTCACTTTGCTTCCACGGCAAGGCTCATTTACGGAGAGCAGGTGCGGACCATCCGCTATCGGGTTGTTCCAAATTCTCAATTCAAGTGCAGATGTTTGAGCTTTTGCGGTCTAAGTGGTTGTAATTCTATCCTCACATGACTCAACTTGGAGGTGAACCGATTTCGTCCTGCTTCAGTAATTTGTCCTGGACACCCACAGAGAGCAGGTGCAGACCATCCACTATCGAGTCGCTCCATATTCTAACTGACACTGGTTGGGGGATTCAAGTTTTTCACCGCAATTTATGGTGGAAAATGTTGTTTGTTTTTCAGACATTTTTCACTGAAAAAGTGGGTGGAAAATTCAAACATTTTTCACCACTTTTTGCCTTTCTTTTGAATTTTTCACCTCGAGCTCAAAAAATAGTGAAAATGATTTGAGTTTTTCACCTAATTTTTTGGTGAAAAATGTCTGAAAAACAAACAACATTTTTCACCATAAATTGTGCCGAAAAACTTGAATCCCCCAACCAGTGTGAGGTGCAGATACCCGATTTTTTTGCGGTCAAAGTTGCAGGAAAAAGGTGATCAAAGCCCTGACACATGACCTAACCCAGAATCGAACCGGCTTCATCCTGCTTCAGTGAGTTTCCTGACATTCTCACAGACAGCAGGTGCGGACCATCTGTCATTGAGTCATTTTTATATTCTAACTGAGGTGTACTATTAGCGACTGGGTACTGGGCCAGTCGGGGTAGTGGGCCACTTGAATCATACAGGTCGTTATCTTGCGGAACTGCGTGGTTTGGTGTTCGGAGGATGGAGTGTGATGTCTGAGCTTGATGTAGCCCAAATTTGGAGGCTGGGTGATGCGCTGATTAGAAGCTGTGCTCCGTTTGCTTCCGATAGGTGGGTGAGAAATCATCATTTCTTATCCCCGAGGGGATGCCGCCTTCTTCCTTCGCACATTCCTCAGCCAATTCTCGGCCGATTCACGAGGTTGAAGGCTCATCTTGTTGGCCCGACCTCAGGGGATATCTTCAATGTGCATTGGATACTGCAATAACTCCCGATTCTCTGTTGTTTCCCTCAAGACTGGCAACATCTTCGTCTGGATGGCGCAAGACAAACCACTACATGGCGACCCACCTGACTGTGTTGTGGGCTTAACATTCGGTCAGTGTAATTGTAACATGCATTCCAACGACATACACCCCCCATTCCGTCCTCAACCCTTCAGCTTCGCGTTGACCGTGCGTCATTTTATCAAAGCAGCCAATTTCGGTGCCGGAAACAGATGGATTTTGTTCAGAGGGTTACTGCCTTGGAGTGACCATCCAATGTACCTAGGTATGTTCTATTGCTTCTTATCTATCCCTCCAGCACTTAATTTTGCCCAATGTTGCTCTCTCTGCTTTGTAGCGCGCGCGATTTTGCCGATACCCCAATTTCCGCCATCCCCCCTTGGCGGAAGTGCCAGTAATTATAACCCTTGTACGCCTTTAATGTAGGATTTAAGTGTAGAGAATCATGCTTTCGAACCACCTGAATGATTCTGAGTGCTTCGGGGTGCACAATACTGGTCTTAACAACTGATTTGGGCGGGTGGCTCACTACCCCGTTTATTGCCATTTTGGGGTACCGTTCAAAATAAATTCGCTGACGGCTCAAAACGCAACCGAAAAATTCCCCAAAATATCTCAATTGACTCTTAGTATGTTAGTCCTGACCCAAGAGTCGGAATATGGGTACATCAAGCACTGTATCAACTGACTAGAGAGCAAAAGTACCAAGGTGGCCCAGTAGTGGGTGACATATAGTAGATACCTGAGTTTTTGCAGTCAAAATTGCAGGAAAAATCTGTTGTACATTTCCATGACCCTCGAACCGGCTTTGTCCTGCTTCAGTGAGTACTTTATTGACCTACGGAGAGCAGGTGCGGACCATCCGCCATCGAATCGTTCTATATACTGACTAGGGTGCAGATACCTGAGTTCGGAATTAGTCAAAGTTGAAAATATCTATATCAACACCTCCAAATGATCCGACCCGGAATTGAACCGGTTTTGTCCAGCTTCAGTAATTTCTATGAAAGGCCTCACGGAGAGCAGGTGCAGACCATCCACCATCGAGTCGTTCTACATACTAACTAGGGGGCAGATATCTGAGTTTTTGCGGCCAAAGTTGGGGGAAAAACATTCAAATATCGCCGTATGCCTCAAGTAACAGTTGGTGACGGACAAGGGAGAGCAGATGCGGACCATCCGCTATCAAGTCGGTCCATATACCGATTGAGGTGCAGATCCTTGAGTTTTTGCAGTCCAAGTCGAAAAAAAAATGAGTTCGGTACCCACTCATGACCTAACCCGGAATCGAACCAGCTTTGTCCTGCTTCCAATGATTTCTGAGCCTTACGAAGAGCAAGTGCGGACCATCCGCCATCGAGTCGTTCCATATACTAACCAAGGTGCAGATACCCGAGTTTTTGCGGTCTAAGTGGTTGTAAAAAGTATTCCTGTCCTCACATGACCCCACCCATATAGTGTGGTTGGCAGAATTCTGCCGAACTGCCAAATGGCAGGGCAGAATGGCAGGCAGAACGGCAGAATCGAGAGGCGTCCGGCAGAATATGGCAGAGGAGGTCCGGGCCGGCTGCCGATGTTGTGCCGTTGGTTGAATTCCCACGGTTTTCTGCGTTGTTAACTTGTTTCACACATCTTGACATTGTTTTTTTCACTTACTGGCAAAATTCCATGGAACAGGCAGAGATCTTTCACTCCCTCATTGGTGTTTAGGCAGACAGCTTTGCAGCCATAAACTATCAATTGCGACCGAGAAAACGGTCAATTTGTGTGAACCAGATTGTGTGAATGGCAGAGAGAGGGAAGAAGTGGTAAGAGAGGTCATCAAGGCAGTTGGAGGGCTGAAGATGTGGTTTAGGAAGTAAAAATATGCATTATAACGCTGCCATATTCTGCCATATTCTGCCGCTATTCTGCCCTGCCATTCTGCCATTCTGCCATTCTGCCTGGCAGTTTGAGCTAAAATCTATTCTGCCCCCCACACTACACCCATAACTTGACCCGGAATCGAACCGGCTTTGTCCTGCTTCAGTATTTTTTTGCAATGTCCCAGCGATAACAGGTGCGGGCCATCTGCCACCGGGTCGCTCTACACTCTAACTGAGGTGCAGATACGCGAGTTTTTGCGGTCAAAGTTGTGAGAAAGAAAATTAGCGACCACCTATGACCCAACCCGGAAGCGAACCGGCTTTGTCCTGCTTCAAGTAAAACACGCGAGACAGCGTAAGGAATAGCAGGTGCGGACCATCCGCTATCGAGTCGTTCTACATTCTAACTGAAGTTTAGATACGTGAGTTTTTGCGGTCAAAGTTGGCAGGAAAAGTTTTTATGGGACCGTTGTATGACTCGACCCGGAATCGAACCGGCTTTGTTCTGCTTCAGTAGTTTCGTGAACCGTTTACGGAGAGCAGGTGCGGACCATCCGCCATCGAGTCATTCTACATACTAACTGAGGTGTAGAACCGGCTTTGTCCTGCTTCAGTACTCTTCCATAAACATCTACGGAGAACAGGTGCGGACCACCCGCTATCGAGTCGTTCCACATTCTAATTGAAGTCCAGATACCTCAGTTTTTGCAGTCAAAGTTGAGGTTGAAAAATTAGTCAAACACAACATATGACCCGATCCGGGATCGAACCGGTTTTATCCTGCTTCAAACCGTGGAAAGGAGGTACAGAGAGCAGGCGTACCCATTCGCTATCGAGTCGTTCTATATATTAACTAGGGTGCAGATATCCAAGCTTAAAGTGGTGTGGTGACTTTCTAGTCAAAATCAAAACAAAAGAGAATTCAACAATACAATGCTATCACTCAACCCGGAATCGAACCGGTTTCATCCTGCTTCAATAATCTTCGCGACACCCCACTGATAATAGGTGCGGACCATTCACTATTAAGTCATTCTACATACTAACTGAGGTGCAGATACCTGAGCTTTTGCGGTCTAAGTGGTTGTAAAAAATATCCCTATCCTCACATGACCCAACCCGGAATCGAACCGGGTTTGTCCTGCTTCAGTGGGTATTTTGTTGACCTACAGAGAGCAGGTGCGGACAGTCCGCCATCGAGTCGTTCTATGTACTGACTAGGGTGCAGATCCTTGAGCTTTTGCGGTCCAAGTTTTTTTTTAATGATCTCGAAATCCTGCCTATGACCCGACCCGGAATCAAACCGGTTTCGATCCTGCGTTCAAGTTCAGCAGCGAAGTAGACACAGACAGCAGGTGCGGACCATGCATCATCGAGTCATTCTATATTTTAACTAAGGTGGAGATACACGACTTTTTTGCGGTCAAAGTTTGGGGGAAAAAACATTCAAATACAACAAATGACCCGACCCGGAATCGAACCGGCTTCGTTCTGCTTCAGTAGTTTCGTGAACCGTTTACGGAGAGCAGGTGCGGACCATCCACTGTCGAGTCGTTCTACATTCTAACTGAGGTGTAGATCCTTGAGCTTTTGCAGTGCAGGTTGCAAAAGATAATGATCTCGCCACCGGCTATGACCCAATCCGGAATCGAACCGGTTTCATCCTGCTTCAGTAATTTACTTGAAAGTGCCATTGATAGCAGGTCCGGACCATCCGTCATCAAGTTGTTCTATATACAAACTAGGGTGCAGATATCAAAAATCAAAAATCAAAATGGTGTGGTGATTTTCTAGTCAAAGTCAAAACAAAAATACCAACATCTACTATACATGACTCAACCCGGAATCAAATCGGCTTCGTCCTGCTTCAGTAAATACGGAAGACACACCACCGATAACAGGTGCGGACTATCCGCTATTGAGTCGTTCTATATACTAACTGAGGTGCAAATACGCGAGTTTTTGCGGTCAAAGTTGCAGGAAAAATCTTGAGACACCACGTACGACCCGACCCGGAGTCGAACCGGCTTCATCCTGCTTCAGTAATTTTTTCTAGCTGCTTTTACAGAGAGCAGGTGCGGACCATCCGCTATTGAGTTGTTTTATATACTAACTGAAGTGTAGATACCTGAGTTTTTGCGGTCAAGTTGTGGGGAAAAATATTCATGATCAGACACCCCTATGACCCGACCCGGAATCGAACCGGTTTCGTTCTGCTTCAGTAATTCTTTCAACAAACACGTACCGAGAGTAGGTGCGGACCATCCGCCATCGACTCTTCTACATACTAGCTGAGGTGTAGATATGTGAGTTTTTGTGGTCAAAGTTGAGTGAAAAAGGCATTCGAAGATCCCCTATGACCCGACCCAGAGTCGAACCGGGTTGAACCTGCTTTCAAGTTTAGAAAGCCGCCACAGACAGCAGGTGTCGAGTCATTCTATACTCTAACTGAGGTGTAGATACCTGAGTTTTTGCGGTCAGAGTTGAAGGTGAAAAAGCTATGCCAACACAAGTGACAGAGAGCAGGTGGGGACCATCTGCTATCGAGTCATTATACACTCTAAGTAGCACGCAGATACCTGAGTTTTTTTTGCGGTCAAAGTCAAAACACAAAAGAATTCGATACCATTTATGACCCAACCCGGAATCGAACCGGTTTCATCCTGCTTCAGTAAGGTTTCATATACGCCCACGGAGCGCAGGTGCGGACCATCCGCCATCGAGTCGTTCTATGTACTAACTATGGTGCAGATACCTGAGCTTTTGCGGTCATAGTTGGCAGGAAAGAATTTCATGGGACCGTCGTATGACTCGACCCGGAATCGAACCGGTTTCATTCTGCTTTCAATTACCATCACCAAGCTTCATAGAGAGGAGGTGCAGACCATCCGCTATCAAGTCGTTCCACATTCTAACTGAGGTGCAGATACCGGAGTTTTTTGCGGTCCAAGTTGAAGGTGAAAAAGTTGAAGAACACCAGCGATGACTCGAGCCGGAATCGAACTGGCTTCGTCCTGCTTCTGTAACTTTTCCCAAGCACACACAGAGGGCAGGTGCGGACCATCCGCTATCAAGTTGTTCTATATACAAATTGAGGTGCAGATACACGAGTTTTTGCGGTCAAAGTGGAAAAAAGAAATGATCTCGCCACCTACCATGACTCGATCCGGAATCAAACCGGCTTCATCCTGCTTTCAAGGGTTCCTCTTTGAAGATGCACAGAGAACAGGTGCGGACTATCCGCCATTGAGTCGTTCTACATGCTGACTAGGGGGCAGATATCTGAGCTTTTTGCGGTCAAAATTGCGGGGAAAAATCTTGCCACAACCTATAACTCGACCCGGAATCGAACCGGTTTCATCTTGCTTCGGTAATTTCCTTGAAAAAACAATACAGAAAGCGGGTGCGCACCATCCGCCATCAAGTCACTCAATATTCTGACTGGGGTGCAGATACCTGAGCTTGAGATGAACATGGTGCACGCATAGTCAGAGTCGAACAACAACAACAACAACAACAACAACAACAACAAAACGAATCAGTGTCCGCATATGATTCGACCCGGAATCAAACCGGCTTCATCCTGCTTCAGTAATTTTTTCTCACTGCTTTTACAGAGAGCAAGTGCGGACCATCCGCTATTGGGTTGTTCCATATACCAACTGAAGTGTAGATACCCGAGTTTGTGCGGTCCGGGTCGAAAGAAAAATTGATTTCGCACCACCAATGACCCGCCCCGGAATCGAACCGGTTTCGTTCTGCTTCAGTAACCTTCCGAAGCACACACAGAGGGCAGGTGCGAACCATCCGCCATCGAGTCGTTTTATGTACTAACTGAGGTGTAGATACCTGAATTTCATTTGCGGTCAAAGTTGAGGGTCAAAATGCTGATCAGACCCCCGTATAACCCAACGCGAAATCAGAGCGGTTTCGTCCTGCTTCAAGCCATGGAAACGAGTGACGGAAAGCAGGTGCGGACCATCCACCATCGAGTTGTTCCACATTCTAACTGAGGTGTTGATACCCGAGTTTTTGCGGTCTAGTTGTGGGGGAAAATATTCATGATCAGACACCCCGATGACCCAACCCGGAATCGAATCGGCTTCATCTGCTTCAGTATTTTGTGCTGAACACTTCACAGAGAGAAGGTGCAGACCATCCGCTATCAGGTTGTTATATACTCTAACTGACATGTAAATACCCGAGCTTTTGCACTCAAAGTTGAGGGTAAAAAAGTTAGTCAATCACAACAAATGACCTGACTCGGAATCGAACCGGTTTTATCCTGCTTCAGTAACTTACTTGAAAGCTCCATTGATAGCAGGTGCGGACCATCCGCCATAGAGTCGTTCTATATGCTAACTAAGGTGTGGATATGCAGGTTTTTGCGGTCAAAGTTGGCGGGAAAAAGTTTCATGGGAACGACATATGACTCAACCCGGAATCGAACCGGTTTCATCCTGCTTCAGTAATTTACCTGAAGGAATACGGAGAGCAGGTGCGGACCATCTGCTATCGAGGCGTTCCATGTTCTGACTGAGGTACAGATACCTAAGTTTTTGTGGTCAAGGTTGAGGGTGAAAAAGGTACATGCCATCCTCCATATGACCCAACCCGGAATCGAACCGGTTTCATTCTGCCTTCACTGATTCCACGATGGACCCCTACGGAGAGCGGGTGCGGACCATCCGCCATTGAGTCATTTTACACTTTAACTGAGGTGCAGATACCTGAGTTTTTGCAGTTCAAGTTGAAAAAAAATCTCGTCACCTGCTGTATGACTCAACGCGGAATCGCCGCCGCCGCCGAATCGGACCAAATACCACTTGCAAGGATTCATACTTGAAGACACACGGGGAGCAGGTGCCGACCAACCACCATCAAGTTGCTCCATGTTCTGACTGAGGTACAGATACCTGAGTTTTTGCGGTCCAAGTTTCAAAATAATGATCTCAACATCAACATATGACCCGACCCGGAATCGAATCGGCTTCATCCTGCTTTCAAGGGTTCCTGTTTGACGCGTATACAGACAGCAGGTGCGGACCATCCGCCATCGAGTCCTTTCACATACTAACTTAGGTGTAGATACCTGAGTTTTTGCGGTCAAGTTGCGGGGGAAAATATTCATGATCAGACACCCC
The DNA here is from genome assembly GCA_029378385.1 of Mycena metata. Lineage (NCBI taxonomy): Eukaryota > Fungi > Basidiomycota > Agaricomycetes > Agaricales > Mycenaceae > Mycena > Mycena metata. The sequence goes on from JARKIB010000072.1 coordinate 48,751, forward strand.
TATGACCCAACCCGGAATTGAACCGGTTTCATCCTGCTTCAGTAATTTGTCCTGAACACCCACGGAAAGCAGGTGCGGACCATCCGCCATTGAGTCATTCTGATGATGTGAGGTGGAGTGTGAAAGGTCCTCGGGATAATATTTGGAGGATGGAGAAATATTTGTACTTGAGGTCTACGTCTGAATAGCTTGAGTGTAAGATGTGTGGTATTGTAGCTGCTGAGAGGTGAATGAAATCTAGGAATAATTGAGTGGGTAAAGCAGTGGAGGTAAAATGAGTGGGATGCGAGATATGTAGCAAATAATATAAATAAATTTGTGCGGTATTGCACCGAGAAACTTGGTTTGAGTGGAAAACCTGCACACAACCAAAGGCGATGAGCAAGGCACATCACACTTCCACGCCGGTGTACAAGGTAAGTAGAAATACACCAAAATGCGGAGAATCCCGCACATATTTACAGTGCCTGGAATCGAATGGTGCACCAACATCACGTCAAGGCAGGTGGGTGTGGAATCTCAACTGCTGTGCACGCACTGCCCACTTTAACAGCTCAGTTCAACACCATTCTTTAACAGCTCACTGTGTATTCCTTCTATCATTCTCTACAGCAGTTTAACAGCCCTTCTCAGTATATATTCATGTACATGTTCGAATAATTTCCCTGCACATCTGCAACGGGGAATCGAATGGTGCACCAACATCACGTCAAGGCAGGACGGTGAATGTTGGAATTACAACTGCTGTGCACGCACTGCCCACTTTAACAGCTCAGTTCAACAGCATTTTTTAACAGCTCACATTCCTTCTATCATTCTCTACAGCAGTTTAACAGCCCTTCTCCAGCATATATTCATGTAAATGTTCGAATAAATTCCCCGCACCTCTGCAACGGGTTCACTGCTTCCTTGGAGTCTGTCTCTCGACATCCAACAGTGAACGCCACCCTCGCCACGTCAAGCCACCGGCACTGCAAATGCAACAGGAGATACCTACGTAATTAACATTGCACCTTTTCCTCCTCAAATGTCATCCACGAATTTCGTTGCTTGCGTCGCCAAAATTGTGGGCAATGAAACTCTCTGGCGGACCGGGGGTGTCGACATGCACGGTAAACCTGCGACAAATGTATCCCAGGTGCTGGGCATGACATACCCGATGTGTGTTGCTCAATGCGGGTCTGCTCCCGAGCCTTTCAAATTCGCCACGTTCTCTAACCAAGCCACATCCTTTCTGCTCCCTTTCCTGGCCCTCACAGCCCAGTTGCCCTTCGGCGGGTCCAGCCACACGGACAACCTCTCCACAATCATGCTTACCATCGGGTCACCCACCCTCGCTGTGTTCTCCCTCGTAATTACCGTCCTCAATTCACGCTGGATCAAGCGGCGCTTTGCGCAGATGCCGTACTACCCAAACACCCAGCAGGCCGTAACTATCCTCAATAACCTGCAAGAGTCCCTTCTCCGTGTGAAAAGCACCACGTCGGACGGCCGGCTCCATCTTCTGGCCCCGCTAATAGTCCTGCCAGAAAATGACAAGTGGTGGGAACATGGCGCAGCAGCGCTAGCCTTCACGCACACTTGGTCAATGGCGAACATCGCGTCGGTCGGGTGGGCGATCATCGCATACATCTTCACAATCGCGTGCATGGACCCCTCGTCTATGAATATCATCGGCCCCGCCGTCGCATGCGCGTGGATCTGGCTCCTCCCGCTCGTAGTTGGATGGCTGCAGAACTCACCCAATTGCGACGAGTCGCAGCTTCGAAAGCATCTCACTGCGCTGAATGAAATGTTCTATGTCTCCGTCCCTCCACCAGGGTATGGTCCGCCTGTCCTGGCAGATTCCCTCACGGAGGAATGTGCAATTACGGTGTGGCCCTCACTAGATAGTGAGCATGCCTCCAGTCTTTGCGCATTTAGCTGACTGGGCCTCGTGCTAGACTCTCATGGAAGCGACGAAGCACGCAGCCCGCCATTTTTTAACTACGCCCGCGTGTTCCCGTGGGCACGTGCGGTGGAGCAGATTGCGCAGGCATTTGAAGCGGCATCCATGCGTGCTAGCAACCGCATGGCGGTCCATGGCGCTTGGACCGCTTCATCGGTCAAGAGGTCTATCGACCCAGGCAACCGATCCGGGAGTGCTAATGAGGTCGCCGGATACATCGCGACCCAATTCGAACTGCAACCCACATGCTGGGCCCCAGAAGTATGGGGTCGAGTCGTCTATTCCGCAATCGTCGCATGTGCAGTGCAGTGGTCGTGCACGGGCGCCGCCTTCGTGACGGCGTGGATGACACCCACAGTTGGGCTTGGGTTCGTTCAAGTCCCTCTCATCCGTCAGGATTAGAGGGCTGATCAAATTTTCGTAGATGCCACAGCGTGTCTTTCCTTCTGCATGGTTTCATGTCCACTGCGGTGTTCATTATAATTCTCCTCGGCCAGGTTTTTGAGCAGTTCCAACACTGTACTAATCCACTCACCCCTCCACCCATTCCTCCATCATCCTTGCGTGCACGGTATAAGACTCTCTCAACATTGTTCCGGCGCGTTGGCAAGGTATTTTTTACCGGCGCCGTTGCCCCCCTGCATGCTGTTAATTCTCCTCATTGCAGCTCCTGGCATGGCTGAACGCAAGTGTCTTCATAATATCTGACCTTCTTCGATTCGCCAACCTCTTTGACAACTGCTTTTGCGGAAGCTCCGTCTTCGGACACGGCGCGCAGCACGCGTATAATATAGTGATATACGACCCGGCGATGCATTTTGTTGATTGGTGGATTGCATCGGTCGTGTTTGCCACGGCTGCATCGTTTACATTCTGGTTCGCGTTGTTTGTGCTGCGTGGATGAAGCGGCTCTGTAATCACGGTCCCAAATAAGATACTTAGATAGTCGCCATTCGCGCGTCATTACCCACCAACAACGCCGTAGGGTTTCGCAAGCCAAGCCGAGCCAAATTTGTGGCTTGGGTGGGCTTGGGTTTCTGTCAAATTTTCAAGCCCAAGCCAGGCCATGAAGCCAGGGTTTAAAATTGATGGCATTGATGGCTGCCGAAATTGTTGCTGCCAGTCCCATTTCATATATTTTCACTTGTAAGAAGGGCAAATCCCCATATCACATCGGGTTCAACAGGTTTCTGGTCAATCTTGGATGACTGAAAACAAACACCTGATGAACAGCTCGGTTTTGCCTTTCCTCGATATTTATGTGCAGTTAGGTGAGCTCTACAGGGAATATAGACAATTTGTGCTTTGTGTGGCCATTTCTGTAGGCAAATTGTGTTGGAAACAGATACAATAAGTGAGATCGACACCACTTGAACCGTGGGAAAGCGATCTGCCGAAGCCATGGCTCAGGCCAGAAGCCCTGGCTTGGCTTCGCAGGCTTATGGCTTTGGCTCTGGCATCAATGTCAACAAGACCCATCCTGGTCAAGCCAAGCCCAAGCACTGGTTTCCGGGCCAAGCCAAGCCCGCACATCACTACTATTAATTCACTGTGCACTGGAAGTGTCCACCTCACCTTCGTCACTTAGTTACTTCGCGTAAGTTGAGGGATCTTCGTGATTTTGATGAGAACCTGAGAATCTTCGTGACATTGGTATGATTTTGGGAAAGTTCGTGAGTTGTTAACTGCTCTGCGCATCATGAAGTGATAGGTATCAGCATTGTGCCGAGCATGGCCGGTTCGGGTTAGGTGGTTAAGGGTTTGGGTTAGTTGGTTAGTTGGTTAGAGGTTCGGGTTAGGTGGTTAGGGTGGTTAGAGGTTCGGGTTAGGTGGTTAGGGTGGTTAGAGGTTAGTGGTTAGGGTTATGGTTAAAGTTAGTGTTAGGGTAAGGTATCCATATGAAAAACCCGCCCGGCCGTGTGCTGAAGGAACAGTGATGGCCGATGCTTCCGGGTTCTTGAACGTGCGGAGTTAAGTGACGAACTTTCGCAAAAACATGCCAATGTCACGAAGATTCACAGGTTTTCATCAAAGTCACGAACTTCCGTCAACTTACGCGAAGTAACTAAGTGACGAAGGTGAGGTATACTCGCACTGGAATTGAACCAGCGCCACCCAAACTCTGCCGTCGCCTGCTGACCGTTACGTCGTGGGCCGGTGACCCATCCCACCGAGTCCTTTCAACACCCTTCTGTCCTCAAGAAACCAACACAATGCTTTCGTCTCGCGGACCAAAAATAATGCGGCCTACGTATGACTCGACCCGAAATCAAACAGGCTTCATTCTGCTTCAAGTAATGCGAGTTCGGAATGGTGGGGTGCCTCTGTAGACCGCATGCGAAAAAAAACTGTGGTGTGACTCCGTCCGGAATCGAACCGGTGACCTCCAGGCTGCATATAATCCCAGTTGAGCCTTTTCAGCTGAGAGAAGTATGGGACAATGTACTATGCGCCACGAGTCTCCACGATTTTGGACCTATTCTAAATTGACCTGTTCCGTTCTTTGTATCTTCAGTCCCCAGTTGGCCAGGCCACGTCCAAGCTAAAAATATAAAGTTTCAACTGGAATTTCGTTGCCGTTTGATTGCCGTTAAGTGCGATCACGGGCGGGAGCAATTTGCAACTCCGCCCTTTCAAGTTGTCTTTGTCCTCCACCACAAAGGTCTTTGAAGCCTTCCTGCCCATCGGCGCCATTGGCGACGTTTCTGACCGACACTTATAACCGTTGGACTTGTAAACCAATCGTAGTGAAGCCTTGATCTCCAAGTGCGGTGCCACTGGCGGCAGAAGTTCTGAACTATTATGGGTGTATCCGTGGGTAAAAACCTCCTGCCTATAAGCCTGTAGGCTCGCGGAAACGCGCGCTATCTCTGCTTCCGCGCCCTCGTCAGGCCCACCATGCATCGTGCACTCCTGGCATTGGTTATCGTTTCTGCGAGCAGAGGCCAAGATGCAACGCCCACGAATCTTCAATGTCCATCGGAGGACATCATCCACAGCTCCTTGATGCTTTCATCTTGTCGTGTTGCTCGGAAACTAATCCTCTGACCAGCTCTGGACCGACCACCATATGCCCCGCAACAGATGCTAAACTCGTCGATTCGGCCGTCAGCGGTAAATTCAAGACGTGCACCTACGATGATGCGGGGATATGTACTATCTTACCGTGCGTTTCGATATCAACGTTTCGTTTTTGGCGTACTAAAATGAGGTCTGATGCAGGACGGATCTTTCTCATCGGGGACAAGTATCTGCCCCAACACCATTATTCCTAGTTCCTGCGCCTGCTCCAATTCTACCCCCGAAGTGAACGCAGCGGCGAGTCTTCAAGGAGATCAAGTCCTGGCGACGTCCGATTCTGGCCCTTCAGACGATCAGGGAACCTTCGGCTTCAGCCCTATGGCCATTGCGCTCCTCGTCTTGAATGTTGTGTTACTTACCATCAACCTCATCCTGGCCACAATGCTTATCCGCGCGCCGCGCCGCCGCATTATCTTCGTACCATCAAACACTCTATACGAGCGTGGATGGACAACGCCCGGAGTTTATCTCGCTGTGAGTCTTTAGTAACGGAAACCTACCTGCATGGATTAGGTGATAGGCGAAGCTCACCTCGTTATTGCAACGCAGACAAGGACTCCGCGTCTATGCCCCTCACACATGGCGGATTGTATTCCGATCCACATGAATAAACTGTGCGTCCCTCCATACTCGTAAGTATGTGTATTTTGGTATTTCTATTATATTTCACAAGCTCTACTGGCTCCAACTCCGACCCTGGCGACTCGGCTCGGGAGGAGGAGAATATGGCTGTCGTAAAATCAAAGCGTCAGAGGCTCGCGGGCCTTCGTCAAATGTTTGGGAAAAGTTGTCTGCGGGCTCAAGATACTCGGATTCGTCGTGATCCGATTCGGCGTATTTCTTGTTTCTTTTTCGAGGTCGCTTGTGCCCTTCACCGCCAGACAGATCAAGCTCCCAGTAGCAACCCTTGCCTAGATGTGTCACGTCGCGCGGTATCTTGCGGAACACTTTGTTCAGCGATAGATTGTGGCGAACGGAGTTCTTGCAGACGATCAGGACTCTGGGATGCAGGCGGACGGAACAGCGGAGATAGTACTAACCTTCCATGCGTCGTCTTGCCGGTGCTCATGAAACCAAGTGAAGCGCCCGATGAGCGCTTCGCAGATGCCCTGCAACGTAAGTCGCTTGTGCGGACTCCCGTGGATGGCCAACTTCACTATAGCGTCCTCGTTGAGCGATGACTCCGTCGCCCAAAATGATTATAATTACCTAGCGTCGGCAACGACGCGAACGGCTTCTGCCCGTCAGGCGGGTCTGCAATGGCCCACAGGTCCACCGGGAAGCCCGGATGAAGACAGAGCTGTCGACGGAGATAGTCGGCGTCGTACTCGCTCTGGGGTACCACGGGCCTGTCGACTACCTCTCGCCTGCCGGGATACGGATACCGCGACGACGACGGTTCGACATCTGGCTCGCTGTCCTACGCGAATGGCGTGAGTCGCTCCAGTCTGAAGTACGCATCCATCAAGTTTGACATACAGAGTTCAGGATGTTCTGTAGGTAATTGGGTCCAGTGAGCTTCCTGCGCGTCACGCATGCGGCCGGTGGCGTGCCAGGCTGCGGGCTCGGCGTTGAGCTTGACGTGCGGAGGTCAAGTGAAGGATATCGGCGTTCGTTTGAATGCGGGTCTCTGTACATTGCCGTGCAGCTCAGCACAGAGGTCCAGTGGGCGGTGGTGACTAGGAAAGAGAAAGAATCAAGAAAGAATGATGCGCATCACCTAGCCCCGCCGCCCGATTCGTCCAATGATGATCATTTGATGCGGCTAACTTGGAAAATCAAGATGAACTGTAGTGGTAGTACGTCTCTAGAGGCTGGATGTACTGTTGCTACAACTCAGCATGTTCCGAAAGGGACCGCGCTGATCAATTTTATCCTGAGTCTTATCCTGTTGAAGTTGAAGGCATTTCACTCACGACTTGCCACTGAACGCTGCAATTTAGTTCGGCGTTGACAAGCGACAATCTCCCGTCCGACTTTTTATCGGCCAACGATTTTTAGAGATCCGAGAAAGATTGAAAGGATGTTTTGTGGTACTCGGTCCAGCAGTGCTGACTCGGAATCCCACGCCATAGCTTGCTGTCATAGCAGTCGGGTAAACCCGATGTGGGTCCAGATGCCCTGGAAACCTCGAATCAAATCAACTATGCATCGAGGAAAGCCGACTGAGAGTTAGCTACCGAACTTCGCGTGCACGAGCTCACAAATGGTAACCTACGCGAGATTCACCCAGACGCCGCAGCTTCCAAAGTGTCGTTCTTTCAATTTGAAAATCAAGAGTGTTCAAGATTTTTTGGTTTGTGGGCGGAAAAAGGAAGGATAATATGCAACTTTCCCATTTCGCCGCTTGCGCGTTCACCAAACCTTTTGCTGGTGTCATGCTTCAACGAATTGAATATCTGTGCAGTACTAGTAATTTTCCCGACGGTTGAAACGCGGTCACGTGTTGTTTTCGCGTCAGGAGAACTCGCGAACGCGAAAATAACTTGTGGTCATCGTCGTGGCACCAGTGTCTGGACAGGATAACGATACGGACGGCCGCTTTCAAGTGCATGAAAATCCAATCGTCAAGATAAGCGCTGCGCTAGCCGAACTCAGTTGAGTTTCGGTAAAACACGAGTTTTCACGTCTCCTCAACCGGTCGAAGAGGCTAAAACGCGGTCACGGTTGCTGGCTCGACCCTCGTTGTTGCGGATATGATCCGCACGCTTCACTTCCGGAGCGCAAGGATTGACGTTGCGTAACAATGCATGCAGATCACGACGGATCACAGCCTCATGTTGTGTGTGCACCAGTGTGCCGCGCCCAGTTTCTTTTTTACGCGAAGGGAATAACATTCTGTGCGGGCCTAAGACTATAGTGAGTTATCTAGAGCCAGTCCAGAGTGCATTTTCTCCGTCAACCTCCGAGAAAACCGACGGCAGGCGCCGTGATCCGCTGACCATGTGGGAAACCGTCTACAACCAACAAACGGCAACAATCGTTACCGCCACCTTGCCGCCACCGCCTTTGTAACTGCTTCACCATGCGCAAACCATGTCAACTCGGAACCGCGCATGCTACTTTGAGCGGAGGCGCGCGAATTTGTGTCCATCGGAGCCGAACGGCCTTTTCGGTGGTCACATATTGCCAGTTCTTGCCAGTGGTTTTTCAAAACGCAAAATGTTTCGGGCGACGATTCGTACAACCTAGAGATAAATGGCTGATTGTGCCGACTGTGTTGCTCGAGTCCCCGAACTCGCCGGGCATGGCAAAAACATGCTACTGGTAGGTAAGCGAAATTCTTTATTACCCCGCCATCGACTTGACGGATGCGAACCCTCATTCGTCGTAATGGCGTGGACTTCAAGACCAGCATCTCCCGACCGCGGCAAGCTGCAACGTGGTGCAGCCTGTTATTCGTGCCGGCGCCGCAAGAGAAAATGTGATGGAAATTGGCCATGCAGCCAATGCTCCCATCTTAACATCGGTACGTGCTGAGATAGATATCGTACAGAAATATATGCAGGCTCTGACAGGCACTTAGAGGACGAGTGCGAATACGCGGATGCAGGGAAGCGGGCCATAGCGCCCATCCTACAACAAAACATTAACGACTTGGAGCATCGCATTCACGACCTTGAGCATCCACATCGGTCCAGGCCCGAGCGTGCCCTCCCAGTACGTCAGCCGTACTCTACTTCCACCAGTCGAACGGTGAGCCCCCATCCCGAGAGTAGGTTTTCCTTCAATCTCCCGTGTAAATCACTGAGGCTGCCCGCAGGAGCCGTTAGCGAGCCTCCCAAGGAAATGATAGAGCAACTGTATGTGTTCCATTGGCCCGCCTCGCATCATCCTAACACTGTACCCAGTATCGACAGTTTTCTCGCGTACTCCTCGGAGGTTGGGTTTTTCCTGAACTCCTCCCGCTTCCGACAGTCTGCCTTGCTACCATTACCACTCGGGCATTACTCTCGCCCTGCACCGGCACTCCTCGCCACGGTGTACCTCTGGGCCCTGCGTCTGTCGGGTCAGCTAAACTTGATCGCTCAAGAACCGGTATTCCTCGCGCGGGCATTGAGTCTCACAAGCAAGGGATTGTCGGATCCACATCCTCACCGCGTCATGCATACTCTGCAAGCGGAAGTTCTGCTCTCGTACTTCTTCTTCGCAGCCGGCCGTGTCTTGGAGGGCAAGTATCACAGCGCCGCGGCCGTTTCGCTTGGCCTGAGCAGCTCTCTGCACCTGGTGCGGTCGCAGAACCACGTCGCCTCCGGGACACTTGCGCCTGCTGTTGATGACACTGAAGAGGGAGAACGCATACACGCGTGGTGGACAGTCATGGTTATGGACAAATGTTGGGCGGTGGGACTCGGCGAAATGCCCAGCTTTGCGCACCGCGATAGTTTGGCGATGGTGGACACACCTTGGCCACTTGAGAGTGACGACTACGGGAAGGTGATATTGTCTCTCTTTCTTCTGCGATGTTCATCTGAAAACGAACTCACTCCTTTCAGGGATACCTCTCCCCTTCTACGCGCTACAGCCACACGATCGAGAAGTTCGTCGACAGCGTGCCGACATCAGATACTGGAATGACCACCGTCGCCATGCTTGCGAAAGCGTCAATCCTGTGGCAGCGCGCAGATGACCTCGCACGGACGTGGCAGTCAGGTAAGACCAGCCAAATGCTGGAGTGTTGACCAGATTTATCATACTCGTCCCCAGAAATGTTAGCAGAAGCCGCCGCTCTCTTTCGCGCAGAATTTGTACGTCTGGACGCGTTAATCGACCGTTTCCGCGACGCACTAGTCCCTCCGAATCAAATATCGAACCCGACGCCAGCCATGACCCGAGCTCTCGTCGTCGCGCACAGCATCGCTCACTCGGCGACCGTGCGCCTCCACGGCCTCTTCTCTCAGACGGACGTGCTGGCGAGGCGCAAGCGCCTCGCAGCAGCCCGTTCAGTTCTCGGAATCATCGCAGCAGTTCCCTTGCGCCATTTCAAATACATCAACCCAATCATGGGCGTACGTTGGAGCTCCTCCTACATACTGCTTCCCCGTCTCACGTAGTCCTCTCCGTCCTCAGACCGTGTGGACTTCCGCCTGTGGTGTATTTCTGGATGAGATCACTGCGCTAGGTATGCGCCACGTCGGGCCGCCTGGAGAGGAAGAGATCAACCTCCGAGCATTTCTTTCGCGAGCGGGGGCTGCGATCTCGGCCTTTGAGTCGACTTGCACGATATTGCGTACGTGGATATGCCCTGCGAGTCTTTCTTCTTCGGTTTGAGCAGCCCATAGAATCTCAAGTATCTTCGCTGCTGGAAAGTTTTGGACGAATTGGTATAAAAATATAAATCATCTGTTCATGATTTTTAGCGTCTGAAACTCGCATGTATCTACTGGCTTGACAACCCCAACGTTCTGAAAGTCCCGTCCGATTATGTGCCAATGCCGGTCGGGCCGTTCCCGAGCCATGATCATACTGATCACGGGTGCACTCGACATGACAGCGGCTTCGCTGGCATGACTCGGCAACTATGGCTGTTGTCGAGCTCAAGGCTTCAAGGCATTCTTTCGGCAATGAATCAACTTGGTTTCTCAATGAGTTAGCCACCTGAACCCTCACAAATTATTGCGACGCACCCTGTATCTATTACTGAAGCACGTAATTATTCGGCATCTATGCCGGCAATCGAAATATGGCTTCCTTGGGTTTAATTGAACCAACTTTCAGAATTCTCAACTCATGCTGCTTCAGTGGGCGTTTGGCCCCTTAAAGCGCGCCATGCTGCGGGCTAGCTCTTTATTCCGACTGCGCCCGCAGCTAAGAAGCGTCCATACATAATTTCAAGTCGACTGAAACCCAGTTCTCCAGTTGTGTCTATGCCGCGGCTGTCTCAAATTGCTCACAGCTCCCGCAATCTTAAGAAGGTCCAGCTGCGCCGCAACCTGTGCTCATATTCGGCGTCGTCAGGCCTACCACAGAATTCGAAGCGGCGGTCCAAACTATATAAACTCGCTCGCAGCTGGGGTTCCTTCACACGCACTCACAATGTCCCGCGCACTTTTCACCCTCTTGCTGTTTATCTGCTCTATAGCACTCGATGTGCTTGCACTCACCATGAGGCTTCAAACACCCATCATGGCAAGTATCTCCTGGACGAATTCTAGCACCCGATGTTAACTCGCATCCTTCCAGGTCACGGTTGACCCATGCATCCCGTACAGCGAGGGAACCTTCTGTTTGAGGGGAACATGCGCGAGGAAACGCGTATGTTCGCCTGGGTTGAAACTCGATCCGGTGGAGAGGATTTGCTGCAGACGCTCACCGAGAAGGAGAGATCCCAGCCTCAGTGACCTACGGCGGGAACCAAGCGAACATCTGGGACGACATTATCACGTGGATGCCGGGTTTTAGCGCAGGAGTGTGGAGGTCGCTAGTAAAATGAAGGACGATAGCCAATTAATTCCAAGTCGTGAATTAACTAGAAGGATGGACAGGTGGATCAGTTGTGGTAGGAGGGAGGAGCGCCCGTGGAGCCTGCCAAGGACTCCATGGCCGAACCATAAGTTGGGGCAGCTGAGACCCTCCGCGCGGTCGTTGATCCGTAAGTTGGCGCGGTAGAGAGCCTCACAGCTGAGATTGGACCGTGCGAAGTTGAGGCTCCCACAGCGTCGAGGGTTGACATGGACATTTCAGGGTCCGTGTCAGAAAGCGGCGCTTTGATATCCTGGGGCCAATATTGCGAGGATTCAGAAGTTGCGGCGGTCGGACTATGGAGGGTCTCGACGGGGAAGGGGGCGACCGTTTCAGGGGACGCTAGAGCGGGTTGCAGATGTTGAATTCGTGGAATGGGGAGCAGGCTTACCTGATAAGCTACGGCGACGCCTGCGCATGCACAAGAACAGAACCAGAAGAACGAGGAGAACGATTAATGCTCCAAGGACTGCGCCGATGATGGCAGCTATGGGTGGCCCTCGATGACTGGCGGTTGTGGCCTGCGAGAGGTTTATATCATGGTTCGAATGAAGAAAGTGAACGAACTTGAACGGGACCGTTTGAGGACTGCGGCAGACCTGGCGACTGGCTTGAAGGAGTGCCAGTTGCGACTTTCTGGAGATAAATAGGTCAGAACGAGAGAGTAAAGTCAACTTGGAAAATTACCCCTTTCACGGCGGACCCAGTACCAGTGGCGGACCCAGTACCAGTGGTGGATATAGAGGATTTAGTTGAGGCTCCTGATATCTTTACTAAAGTTAGTGAAATTCAAGGAGTCGAACAAGTGGACAAACGGTCGTGGAACCTTTAACACCTGATGTACTTGTAGAATCGGAAGGGCTGGACGGAGTTGTGGGATTATCATTAGAAGAAGTTGTGGTGGTGGGACTCGAGGGGTTGGAAGGAGTTGAAGGGGAGGTCGATCCCTCGTGTGAAGAGTCAGTGGGCGTACTTATGTCAGATTTCAACATCACGCACCCCTCCTCCAGCACTTGCGACTTCGCTCGCGAACTCCGACAATTGAGCGGGGAGGTCCTGGTCGCTGTCGGCTACATTTGTGATGTAAACGGCAGCCGCTCCAACCGCCTCGAGCTGGGAGATGACTGCACTATAAGATCCAGTCGCGGGGGCGTTGACAAGTGTCACTGATTGTTTAGAGATGGTTCCCGACAGAGAGTTAGCGTTGAACGACGAATATGAGTCCTCGTAGGTATTGACGAGGTCGGCCATCGAGAAGTAAGACGCGTCTGTCGTTTCGCCGGGGTCCAAACCGATCTGATATATTTCAGAAATGCTCCGACGACTCAGATGCCTTTATAGACTCACAAAACTGAACCCTTTGGACTTGGCGTACGACGCATAGCCTTGGTATGTGCTCAATTGGTTGGCAGCGGGTGAGACGTTGTCGAAATAAATCCCAGCAGGCCGGGCAGAGCTCTCCCACCCACCATAGGTATCGATATCCGCCTCGACGTTCTTACCCTGGGTGTCGATGAAACCCATGATAACCTGACCATCGGAGGAGGGAATTTTCGAAACACAGGTTTGATAGTCGAGGTCCGTCGAGCCTGGTCCGCTATCCGGGTTGATGATAATGTACCACTTCGTACTCGATTCAGCGGAGATGCTAGACCTCGACAGTTCAATCACGGGACGGGGGATGGAAGAGACACTCACGCCTCAAAAATGGGGGACCAGGCAGGACAGTTTGAGCCAGGGTAGATGTATAGTGGTAGCAAGATCTGTGGGAGGTAAGGGCAAGACCGCGGAACCGGGAGAACGAGCGCTTACTCCGAGGGCTTGGATGCATGGCGCGACAAAAAGTTGGATTAGAAGAGCTAGAACCACATTGTGGTACATTGGGAGGAGGAAGGAAGGAAAGTGGGGCGGTGACTCTTGAGTTGGAAGAGACACACATATCCCGTCATGGGAAGGAATCAGTTATCATTTGGTATCTGATTGATAGCAGTCTGACTCTCTGAGTATAGTGGTTATACTTTTGGGTCTGGGGAGTACGCCTGGGTTAGAAAACTTGTTGTGACTCTGGTGGAATTATACACAAAAGTAGTAATACCACCGCTCTGAGGAAAGAAAGGACCGCCCCCATGAACAGGAGCTACATCGAAAGAACCTGATGAGGCGGAAGCTGGCATGTGCATGGCAGATCCCTTCCCGTGACGATGTCATTATACATCAATCTACTAAAGACTAAGGGTCATGATCAAAATCACTGATTCGAGCAAGACCAATCTCACCAACATATTACGAAGCGCCAGAGGTGTAGTAAGAAGGCGGAGGCCCTGAGGCCCTGTACGACTCCCACTCTTGAGGCGACTCCCACCCTCGAGACCCAGCTGGCCCGTTGGACGCAGATTGGATAGTGGGAGAAGCAGGACGGACAGAAGCTGTCGGAGAAGCCAACCCAAAGGAGGGTGGCGGTGAATGAAATCCAGCAGACGGTGTGGCTGGTGAATTATATCCAACAGAAGGCGTGGTCGTCCCAGAAGCCACCGCTCTCTGGGCCTTCGCACTCATTCGCGTACCGACTGGAGACATGGCCACAGTCCCACTCGTGAACCCTGTGCGAGTACTGTACTATTTCAATCAAATCGACAGTCATGCGTCACGCACCCGTGTCGATGTCGAAATTTGGTCGAGGTCACGCGTCACGCAGGCCTTTGTCGAACCTCTCGAGCGTGACATGGCCCAAAAAAGCGGCCCGAGGACACCAAAAAGACGAATTTCTGGACATTTTCCGGTCCGAATGTCGAAAATTTCGGGGTGTCACGCAAGATTTTGACCGGTGTCGAAATGTCGAACAGGTAAATCGGGTCACGCGTCACACCCCATGTCGATTTGATCGACCCAAAAAAGCGGCCCGAGGACACCAAAAAGACGAATTTCTGGACATTTTCCGGTCCGAATGTCGAAAATTTCGGGGTGTCACGCAAGATTTTGACCGGTGTCGAAATGTCGAACAGGTAAATCGGGTCACGCGTCACACCCCATGTCGATTTGATCGAAATAGTACAGTACTTTCAATGTCCGTTCCGAACGGACTGAGTATTGGTTTTGAGGTAGGTTGAGCTTTGAAATCGTTAGGATCGGATTTGAGCTATTCAATGACGACCCACATTTCAGGCGGGTGTTTCGCCTCCGAAGGCAGAACGAGACGAGTAGGAGACCAAGTATTAATACCAGTCCGCCTAGCACGCCACCTACAATGGCGGCGACAGGCGATCTAGACTTAGTCTCTTCTAAACAGACGCTACAACTGCTGACTCGTACCTCGTTATGTTGTAGTCTGTCAGTTACCCGGCATCAGTGATCGGTACCCCAGCTTATCAAAATTCTGGATGTTGTGTTGCACTCCAGGACGTGTATTCTACGCGTTTTCTGGTTGATTCCTGCTCAAAAAGCCGAGGTCCAATTACGTATTCTCTTGTAACTTTCCGTCTGAGCCCAGGAGCGCGATGCCGGATTTTGATGGCTTGCCGCTGACCAAGTTTAGCTTTCTTGTCTGTACATAGTCTAGTTCCTGAGAGATATTCTGAGGATACAGATCATGAGGCCATAGGATTACTAAAGGATTGGCTTCTTAGCTTTGAGGTATTGAGGTGTTGCAGGGACTCAATGGTGAGAGGGCGATTTCAAACTCCGCACTTTACGTAATAGTGCGGGGTACCCTTGATCAGGGGCGCGGTAAACTCTAGACTAATCTAGACTTTGGTTGGTGAGAAAGTTGTTCAAACAAAGTTTTTTTTTGAGATACACACTTTGCCGCTGTCGCTACCAGAAGGCTGAGACTAAACAATTTTTAGTCAGAGGGATATGATTGCGAGGGGGAAACACACAGCTGTAGCCGTAGAGGCGGGAGATGAGCCCTATAAATGGAATTAAGACCGCCATGTAATGCACGGTGAAAAGCACGAACAGTGGATGATCCGCTCGACGTCGAAGCGGTAGAAGTTGAGCTGCCGCTGGGCTGGGAAGCGGTAGAAGACGAGCTCGTCTGCACCAATGTGTTAGAAGGATAAGAGATTAACAGACCGGTTTTGCGACATACTTGGAGGTCCTTAATCTCGGGGAGGAGTGCAGCGAACGGGGGAGGAACACCTCTGACGCCATATTCCGTCGCGTTTGCAATGTAGACCGCTGCCACTCCCAGATCAGCGAGCTCAGTCAACACCGAGAGGTAAGATCCAGTGCTCGGCGTTTCAAAAAGGGTCACCGCCTGTTTGGAGGGAGGTGTCGAGTCGGTGTTCATGAGCTGGCTTGTCTTGAATGACGCATAAGAGGATTCGTAAGTGTTAATCATATCGGTCAGTGGGAAATAGGCCGCGTCTGCGGCACCACCAGCGTTTAATGCAATCTGAAAGGAAGACGAGAGTTTGAATCGGTGCAATAAGAGTGAAATCCACGCACGAAGGTGAAGTTTTGGGACCGCGCATGAGAGATATAGGCGCTGTATGTGTCGACAGCATCTGCAGTTGCCGTGACATTTTCGAAAAAAACACCATTTGGCCGGTAGGAGAGCCCCCAACCGGCGTAGGTGTCGTCGATGAATTAAATGCGGTGCAGGTGGTATCGGGGTTCCAATAAATAGGATAGAGTACCTATGTCGAGTTAGATCCAGGGCCACCCAATTCGTCTCGACTCTACCCACTCCGAGTGCTTGGACGCACGTCACGCTGAGCAAGAGCCCGAAGAAGAGGCGACGCAAAATGTCGTGATACGGCATGGAAATGCAGTCTGAACGGCCGACGACTCTACCACACCATGGGGGCAAGTGGAGAGAGGCACAGTGCTTTTTTGCCGAAGAGACATGTGTTCGCGCTTGTCCAAATGGATTTGAATTACGGCACCCAAATAAACTAGGATTTGGTTTTGATTTGATTTACGTAGGTTCAACCTCAACGTACAAGTTATGCACACAAGAAAAGATTTAAGACACCGTGACGTTTTCGGAATTGACAACAAAAGGTTGACAATCGATCTTCTACAGGATGGAGTAACTAATCTGAGTTTAGTCGGTGTCTCACTCCTGGGGTTGATGGATTTTTGGGCCAGAAACATGGCTTCCAAACATGTGTTCTGTTTAGCACAATTTTTGGAGCCTGCTCAAAAATGTGCTGAACATAGCTGATTTTTAGATCCCCTTCGACTGAGTCTCTCCTAGACAGACGCTACAACAAATTACGCTCGTACCTTGCATGTTGTAGTCTGTTAGATAGGGCGATCAGTTGATCGCTAGCCCGCTTATTACAAATCGCAGATTTTCTCCGATGCTCAGGTGAGTTCTTCGACGCGTTTTTC
Organism: Mycena metata; assembly: GCA_029378385.1. Lineage (NCBI taxonomy): Eukaryota > Fungi > Basidiomycota > Agaricomycetes > Agaricales > Mycenaceae > Mycena > Mycena metata. The sequence continues at coordinate 65,579 of JARKIB010000072.1, forward strand.
GCTAATGAATGGCCTCCCCGGCACTCAATACATTGACCCAAGTGTTGCTTCCAGCAAACTCTAGCTGCCAGGTCTCAAGAACGAAGATGCCGAGATTTTGATGCCCGGCATGCCGACGGCATGCGCCAAAAGCCGAGATGCTGGTTCAAGCTCAAAGGCGAAGAAGAAAAATAGTCTGAGGAGGCAGATACCTTGATAAAGTGGTCACCAATTTGTTTGAATTTTTACTCCTGGACGTTCTATGGAGCGGTGTGAAGCCTTCGACTCCCAAATTCCAAGAATGTTCAAGCCTCTAAACTTGCCGAAACATGTAAGATCTTTGCTGTTAGTTTGGCCGGGAAAAAACTGTCCAGTTTGGGCAACAAACATGCAAATCTCATTGTTCTTGCACTGTTTTGAGCTGAACAGTTAGATTTTTGGTTACAGAGGATTTGCGGAACACATCAAATTTTCTGTGAGCATTTGGGCTCGAAAAATGGTGGATGTTTGCTGTTCAATTGGGTGGTCAAACACAGTTTATTTCTGGTTCACATTTGGCTTGGACACAAACAGTGAACCAAAAAGAAAACATGTTTGGGGCCGATGTTTTGGTCACAAACGGCCATCAGCCCCGGGAGTGTCTTCAATCAAGATCTTCGTGCTGATGCGCTAGCAACGGCAGCAGTCCTAGTGGCGATTTTTGGTGACAGGGTACTATGTACTCCCTTCTGAAGTCCATCAAGATGACGGTCGATGGTATTTAACTCTGAGTTCCACCCTGTTCCACCGTCAAAAACCAACGCCAGCAGGGCGATCTGATCTAATCGCCGTAACCGCCGGCGATCGTCAACCGCATACGGGAATATAATTCCGTATCTTGGACTTGCTTGCTACCTCCTTATATGATCATGCCTTCGAAGTCTGTATACGACTGGTCGCCGTCTCCCGATGATCCCTCCTACTTCACCCGCCGAGGTTGGGCCTCTTGGTTGGGCCTTTGAGACCATCCAGGATATGTTCAATCGCCAAAAGCACGGCCATACCATGTTCCTCGGGACAGACATCTCGGCCACACGCCCCTTCGTGCCCCAGTCCCTGTTTGAACACGCACGTACCGCTTGGGTGTCGCTGCGGTATGTTATTCCGACCCTTGCCGCCCACACTGAACAGGATTCCGAGGGCAACACCCTCCTCACATATCGCACAGCATCGAGCGCCGCCGATGCACAGGCTTGGGCCGATCGAACCATTCTGCTTCACGAAGAGGACAAGACTCTCGATGACCTCCGCTACGAACTTGGGGGAAAGGTTCTCCCCGATGTGAATGGCGACCAGACGTTCATCCACCTCGTTGTCCGTAGCGACACCTCCTTTGGAGTCCTCTTGCACACGTCCCACGTTCCGTTCGATGGGGCCGCTGCCAAGATCGTCACCACGCGATTCCTCAAAACGCTCGCTCTCCTGATCGATGGAAGTTCTCCCCCCGATCTGGAACTAAAATGGGGAGATGAATATACGAATTTGCCTCCTGCGGCGGGCCGCGTCCTTGGTCCGAACGAAGTGGTGGAGGGAGCTCAGTATGTCGAGACGTTGAATTCTGTAATGTCGGGATTTGCGACGGCGATGACGGTGTGTTTTTCTTTGGACCTCGCCTTCGCCTCTAACCTACTTCGATCAAGCGTGGGCACGGCTTCAAATTCCGTGGAATCATTGGTCCTGGGCCGACACGGCGTTTGGGTTTGTCTTTATCCGTCGACGAGACTGCCAAGTTTGTCGAGTTCGTAAAGTCCAATGATCTCACCGTAAATTCAGTCGGTGAGTACGCGAATGCTTTGTCGACGTAGCTTTTCATTTCTTTCTCCACAGTCCACGCTGCCATCATGATGGTCTGTGTGCTCGATAATCCCCCCACAGCCGATAGTCCCAACGACGCTATCGTGGTCAGCCTAAGTGTGGCCAACGCGCGCTATCGGCTGCAGCCGCCGTACTCCGAACGCGATGGGCACCCTGGGTTTTCTCTCTGCGGCTCCGCCATCACCGTCCCGCTCTCTATTCTCCGAACTCCCAACAAGAGCGAGAAGGAGCAGTTGACTGAAACGGCGCAAGCTGTCAGGGCAGAATATCTCAGGCAGAGGGCATTTCCGTCCTTGTTGGCGATCACCCAGCAGCAAGCAGAGATGATGTTGCCCGTCCTCAAGAACGCCAACCCGTGCGTTGTTTGTTGGAGTTCTAAAACATATTGCTGACTTGCCGACAGCGACGCCCCTCCGTTCATGGGACCCTTCTATGTGGGCGACGGCCGTGGTGAAGACTATCTCGATCGCGCGTATCCGGGCGCTGATGGAAATGACGTCCTTAACCTTGATGAGTTCATCCTCTCCTTGAACAAGACTGAGCCTGGCGGGTGAGTGCCTGGCACCTGCTCGTTTCTAGGGAATATTAATGCTGAGATGCTTTGCAGAGCATTCCGAGCCTTTTCATGGAGAGATCGGCTTTATTTGAGTGTCGATTATAACGAGCACACCCTTGCCCGTGAGGTGGTTCAAACTTGGATGGACAAATGGGCGGAATTGCTTCGAATGGTTCTCTAGCGGCACCAGGTCTGCTGATAAGTGCTGAAATGTAAAGTATAGGGACATCTCTTGCCGAGTTTGACGTTTGCCTCTTCTGAGAGCTGAGATTTGTTATTTTTTCCAAGGACGCTAGGCAGAATAAGGCGAGCACCAAAGAAATCACAGGCAAAATCTCTTGACATATAAATCCTCGAAGAGGTTCAGTCCTACCGTGGGCGTTTGTCATTTGCTCGAATTTAGTCGACCGAACGACCTTGCATCTTGCCGCCATCTTGAATAATCTTCTTCCCTTTTCTTGTGTATCGCAGAACCAACAAGTCTCCTCAGAGTCTCGCCCTGCTTCATCGAACTAGGTATTATGTTCCTTCACCGGGCTTGAGAGGAAGAATCAAGGGTGCAGGGCCGATTATCACATTCTTGGCCAGGTCTGCTGGACTGGGTCTCTGTGCTGCTACCCCACGGAATCGCTACCATCTCAAGCCGTTCGCATTGTCGATGGCTAGTCTGCCCGCTGACGGGCGGAGCTCTCGTTATGTCGACTATCCTGCAGCTCGCTTATAATCTTGGACGTCTTACCATCTACAAACCTTGACGATTTTTTCCGCCGTCCAGATTTGCAATCTTAGCTCTTCTCTTGGACGTCTGCAGGTCTGAATCAGGCCTCGTCTGCAGTCTGGCGAGGCGTGAAGATCCTATTCCGTTGGCTAGCGCAAGCCTACGGGAAGTCCACACACGTCCGTTTTCGCGATGCAAGATGAATCCTCAAACTTTGACCACAACGAATTTTACTTCGCCGTCTAGCGGACGCTGCGAGCCCGGATAATTGGTACACACATAGAACAAGTACATGAATGAAGAGCTGAGGGGAAGGCGTGATTTTGTGGGGAAGGTAATAAAACGAGTGTGTAGTAAAGAACGTCGAAAAAAAACGATGACAATTGGTATGGAGCAACGAGACCGAGGAGGGAGTGTGGTGTGGTGTCAAGGTATACAAGGAGGGGATGGGAGGAGGAGGGACCAGTAAAAATTGAGGTGTGTATGTGAGTGAGTGAGAGAGACCATCAGTACCGGTATGCCGCAGGAAGAAAGAAGGAAGAAAAACCGTACAAATCACGTAAAGATGTACTCCACTCCCTCTCCCTCCTCCTCCGCGTCCATCCACGACGCTGCGCGCGCGCCAAACACATTGGACGGCGGACCGATGCTCGGCATGGGCTCGCCCTGCGAATACTCAGACGCCGTGCGCTTCTGCGGCCAGCTCCCCGCCTTCAGGTGCTGATCGCCCAGTATTCCCTCGTCGCCGCTATGCTGCGAGAGGATGCTGCCCTTGCGCGCACACACGCCCACGCGCGAGGAGGACGACTCGGGCGAATGCGCCGCAGCGGGGTGCGCAGGCGGGCCCGCCTCGTCCGCCGCGATCCACTCGTCCATCTCAATCCCACTCCCGGCAGACCCCTTCCGACTCCCCCGCCGCGAGTCTGCGATACTCGGCGTGTACCCTCTGTTGCGGGCGAAGAACGGCACCGGGGTGCTCGCCGCGCTATTCAGTCTCCCGCGGTGGAACGTCGCCAAACTGCCCCCCGACGGCGGCCCCTGCGAGTCGTCCGACGACGGCGTGTCTGCCTCTCCCGACGACGACGGCGAGGCCAAGCCGGGGTTGTTATCCACCCCCGTCGCGATCGGCGCGGGCTTTATCGGCATCGTCATGGGCGCAAGCGAGAGCGGTTTGGGCACTGGCACCGCGCCGCCCGCGCCCCGCTGAACGAGCCACGCCCACCGCTTCGCCTGCAGCCCCTCATGCTCCACCGCCAGTACCGCCGTCCCCATCGCCGCCACCACCACCTCGAGCGCTTGGCCCCGCGACAGCACCCCCTTGGTGCCTGCACCGTGATTCGGGAGGCGCATGTCCACGTGCGGGCCCGTCATGCACGCCTCCAGCCCCCGGCGCGCAATGTGCAGCACTGCGTGCCTTTCCTTGAAGAAGCGCGCCCACGCGGGTGCGGGGGCGGAGCCGACGTCCGTCGCGGCGGGGATAGGCCGCACACGCAGCTCGGCGACGGCGATGTCGCCCGTGCGCGCGACGGGCCGCTGGTCGTACCCCGTGCAGTACAACGTCGAGACCAGGTCGCTCCGCCCACTGGGCGCGGCGTCAAACACAAAATGCCCGCCACCCGTGTATGCGTGTGATCTGACGTTGTTTGTGTTATTTGCGTTTGCTTGAGGCGCGGAGGAGGGACTGAGGGGTGAGGAGGGGTGGGAGCCAGAGCGCTTGCCGCGCGGGGCAGTGCCGTGGGCGGCGGACTTGGACTTGGAGTTGTTGTTACCGGGCGCGCCGCGGCCCATCTCATTCAGCTTGAGCGTAAAAAAGTGGTGCGCGGGCGTCTCGCGGCGCAACGCGCGGTCGGGGTCGTATCCCCCGCACGTACTCGCGACATCGACGACGCTCCCCATTGCGGTGTGTGCCAGCACCTGGTCTTTGGTCGCCGTCAGCGCGACGCTGCGCGGGGGCTGGTCTTTCGCCAGGAACACCTCCTCTGCGACGAGATTAATCAATCATTTTTACTTTGACGGGATTTCAAAGGGGTGAATACGCACTGTATCCTTTTTCACCGTAGCCAGGCTCGCCGTGCGCCGCGTACGCGGCGTTGAGACAGTTCCAGGCGACGCTGCGCTCGACGGTGACGCGCATGTTTTTCTTGCCCAGGAAATGCGCGCGCGTCTTCTTGGTGATCTTGTACGTCGGCCGCCCGCTTGACGAGTCGACGCTGCGGTACCGCATGTTGATGGCGGCTTCCTGCAGTCGAGGCAGTGGGTCAGTGTCGTAGATCGATCAGGAGGGCAAGAAAGCGAGAAACCAGGGGTAAGAACATACCTTGCCACCCGGCGTAAGCGTCAGCTCGAGCTCGAACACATCATACACATCGGCCTCTCCCAGAGGCTCGAAATACGGGATGCCACCACCCGCGCTGCGGGGTGCGGGTGCGTACGAAGGCGCCGGTGACGCTGCGCGCTCCAGATCCAAACTGGGCATGCGTGAGGGCGAGGGTGTATGTACACGGGGACTCTCCGTCATCTCGAGCGTCGTCTGCATCCCCTCCAACTCGCGCTCGTGTGGCAGCGAGTCGTTGCGCGCCGGAAACATGGTGGTGCTGGTGCGTCGTGTTTTGGGAGTAGTTGATGCCGCCTTCCGCTACGAAGGAGGCACGGGGAGGAGTTTCAGAGGAGAGGGCGGGATGGAGGAAGTAGGAAAGAAGAAGGAACGAAGGAGGGAGTGAGGGGAGGATAAGGGAGGCAGCAGGAGGAACAAGAATGATGAATCGACAGGGGCGGAATAAGAATAAGCGCGACATCGACCTAGGAGAATTGCTCAAAGTTTAAGTAAGATCGGTGGCGCTAGGAGTAGGTCTTGGCACCCACTCTTGAATAACGCGAATGATGAATCTTCCGCGGATATGGGCCTAGGAGAGGTTGGGTATCTTCGAATCATTATCACAATTCAAGCGTGCTAAAGTCGTCCAACGCAATATATTCCGTTTGCTGTGGTACATCGTACACTCGTCGCTCAACACTGCGAGGTAGTCTGGAGGGTGGTAGCCGGTCAATGTTGATAGAAAGACAGTTACAGGGCGGTACCTTGGTTCGCGGGGGGTCTCTTACGAGGTAGTGACAGCGTTCAGTCGCGCGACGTCGGGGCGTTGTCTACGCGCTCCCCTCCTATCCTCCATGTTCCCGGCGTCGTCGGCGTCATGGTGCGGAGGTCGCGTGAAAACTACCTTTGAGTAAATGTGCGCGAGCGCCAGAGACTGCCAAGGAAGGTCCGCAGTCTGCAGCGTCCAAGAAGGTAAGCAAGACTAGGTGATTGGTGCAATGGAGGGCACACGCGATGAATTCGTTCCGCATCCGCGTGGGCAGCGTACGAATCCTAGGCTTTAATCATAATTTATAGAGGCTAAATTATACACTCGTGGTACATTGCGATTCGCACGTCAGTCGTCAGTCGCTCAGCGCGGCGAGATAGCTCTGCAAAGGGTCGTAGTCAGCCTTTACTCAACGTCGGCGACAGACAGAAAGAAAAACAGGCAGTGGAAACAGAAAGACGCGCGCACCTCCTTCTCCTGCAAAAATTCTAAATACGTCAACGCCACCGCGACCCAAAAGCTCCCCTCCACACCCAGCGCCTGCTCCTGCGCGGTGTCAAGCTCGATGAGGCCTGTGACGGCGTGCACGGTTGTGAGCGGGGTGCGATCGATGAAGCTTAGGAGCGGCGGCACGGGCGGGGGCGCGGGGACCGGTGTTGATGGTGTTGGTGGTGTTGGTGCCGTCAGCGCGACTGTGGATTCCGCGACCAGTGGCGAAAGAGCAGGAGGTGCGAGAACAGGCGCCACCCGCGCAAGCGTAAACGAATACGACGGCCCTGCCGTCGTGCTCTTTATCGCCCGCAGCGCGCGCTGGAAGAACCCCAGCTCCTCTGGCTTCACGACCTCCGGGGTCCCGGTGTAGGGGGCCAGCACGAACTGCGTTACGACTTGCGCGTTAGGGGGCGCACGCCGCTGCTCGAGGAGTCGCGCCTGCACGGAGGCAGGGGTGGGGGTGGGTGGCACGACGGGCGAAGTCGCGGGCGGCGTGGGTGGGTATGAGTGTTCGGTGGTGGAAGTGCGCGGGCTCAGCGCCGCGCCGCCATCCGAATTGATGGGTATAATATTCGTACGGGACGAGAACAACAACGCGCCAGTCGGGTGGTGCGTGTTGGGTAGTGGTGGTATTAATGGAATGAACGCGCCTGAATGCAGCGTCGAGGTTAGATTGTCTTCAGAAGATAAAAACATTGTATACCGCACCAGGAGGAAAAGAAGGCGCGCGTATGCGGATATACCACCCATTTCGCGGGCGGTGCATCGTCCAGCATATCCGCCGCGATTCGTGGTGCTTCATGTGGCCGTATTTATACTGTGCGGGAAAATACAAATGCGCGCAAGACATACCACGAGGTGCTCGATAATTTCATCGTCTTCCAGGAAGCGTTCCTTCAGTGCAGTGAAGCTCTGGACAATAAAACAAATGGAAAATCGGAGTACCTTGAACCAAACGACCTTATCCGAGTTCTCCTGCAGTACATTCACGCGCAAGTCCTCCAGGACATCAGAGCTGGTTATACAAGTCAGTCTAAGAAAAAAGAGGAGCACTAGACTAACCTTTGGACAATATATTTCGTTAGCTTTGGTGTAGACTGTTCTACATGGCTCGGGAGACTCATGAGCGCAGTGACGGTGAGAAGGAAGGACGGGGTGGCGGTGCCGCGGGGATTGGCGTTGTGAGAATCAAATGTCATCAAGCTCCGTTGATTGATGGCCGCGGCACAGATTTCCCACAGTTCAGAATTCTGGTTCAACTTTCAAGTGGGAGAGCTTGTGCCCATGTGGTGAGCCACGGCTTCAGTCAGTGACTGATTGCATAGCGGATAGTCTGCGCCTACTTGCAATACTTTTCATTGCCCAACGGTTCAATTCCGGGTCGAGTCGTGAGCGTCCTGTTGCGCAATTTTTTGGGGTCTCCAGCGGGCGGATATAACACACCTGGCATAGCTCGATGAGTTAAACACCATGGGCCTCAGTGTTAAACCTCTCACCATCCTCATTTGGCATTGTTTTCGAGTGGTCAATTTACCCTTCAGGCCCCTCCAGATTACTGCATGTTCCAATGCTATGGACATTGCCCTGAGCCCGTAAGAGGTACACCCGCATGAATAAATACAAAAAGTGACTCGTAGCGGTGGTCCGCGTCTGCGTTGAATAACAGGTTTCTTTTCAAATATACAGTAAGCAGGACCTGGTTCGATTCCGGTTCGAGTCATCGTCGACCCCCATCTGCCGGATTTTTTTTGTGTACCGCGTGAAGGAAGTCCACAAGGTTATTGGCTATACCTGCAGAGACTAATGGCAGTGGTCCCCACCTGCAGCTAGTGTAACACCAGAACGAGATAACCTGGCCACAGCTTGGGATAGGACAAGTTGTGCTTTTTGTTTGCAGCACACAATCTAAAATGTACCTGGTATGATCGAGTATCACAGGATTCAAGGAAAGACTCGTAGCGGTGGTTCGCACCTGCTCTCAATGACTGGGTGAATTGGTCGAAAAATATCACCAGCAGGAACCCGGTTCGATTCCGGATCGAGTTCTATTGGTGATGTCAATATTCTCGGCGTATTATTTTGTTTGTCTGCAACTGACAGGGTCAGTGAGCAGTCTACATGGTCTCATGGTCCATAAAGGGAAAATGAAAGACCTCTAGCGGTGGTTCGCACCGTGCGCTAATCGGCAACGGCCCCCGGGTCAACGGTGACATCAAATCCACCTTCCCACGGTTGACTTTCAATGTTCGGGCTGGGATGCCCGCTGGGCTAATAGTGGAAGCTGCATGCAAATGATTTTCAGGCAAAACAGCTGGTGAGCTCATGAGAGCTTCGCATGAACACAAGCAGGAGCAATAAAACGGACTGCACCCGCACTTCCTTGTACGGGCACAAAGATGGTCTGAGCACGTATCCTTTCCCCAGCAGGATTAAAAAATCTGTTGTGGTCGGAGGCCTTTCTCTTCTTGACATCTCGGCATCTTGGACCCACTCGTCATTTGACCAGCCATCGTAATCATCGCTCGGGTTTCTCACAGGATCTAGAGGAGCGCGGGTTATCGTTGTGCATTTCCAAACTCAAATGTCGCACGATAATGGCATTGACTCTGGAACCGGAAGCTGTTTGGATCTGAACCCCGCTGCGTATTTTGACGGACTATTATATTTGTGTGTGTTTTTGTCGGAAAAATCTAGATCGGCTTCTCGGGCCATCTCAGGGCCTGTCAGGACTGGTCAGGCCGTCAGGAAAAAAGAACCTTGCCAGGTTTAAATATGTACCATATGGCCGAACAAGGCCTGACAGGGCATTTTTGGCCTCCTAAGGCCGGAGGGGGGTTATGAGGACTCATCAGGCCTTGCCAGAGAACACATTTTTGAAGGCGTAGAAAAATGACTTACCTTGACTCCTTAGAACCAAGGCTTATGATATTGTTGCTTAGTTCACTAGTCTAATTAGTCTCATCGTAATGTATGGTGACATATCTACTCCAATTCTAACTTCAGGTTACAGTCGGAATCGAACTTACGACCTTGTGGTTACGACCGTTTTTAAAAAGCTGGGATCTTACCACTGCGTCAAGAGTACTTTTAGAAGGCCCGCCAACCTACTTGATACATGGAGCGCCTTTCTCCTGGTCAGTCCTGACAACACCCTGTCACCACTTATGTGTCCGCACATCTTCTGAAAGGTACGTATGTGCGAAGCAGAGCATAAATTGGTACGTAGGAGTCTAAGTTGACAGGCATTGGCAATATTATTCTAGGCTTCATCAACATCCACCTCAATATCAGCACTCAAGGTATCCATCGCGTCCCGCGGGCTCGCCGGAGCGTATTGTCAATGAAGTATTTGATACGGGGGGCGTACATGGCTCCTGCATTCGACTCTGCAAAGAAAAATATCACATACTTGGTTGATAGTGTCGAATACTTACGACATGTTTTTACGCGTTGAGAATTGATTTTTTACCTTGCACTCTCCCGAAGAGTGCTAACATGCATATACCTGCATGCTCAGTACAGAATCAACTACTGAGCTGTGACATGGCTTATTGGGCCTGAGAATTGCCTTGTAAGGCCTTGTCAGGCTTTCCGGAAAACCTGACAAGGTCTTATAACGTCGTCAGGCTCTGCAAGGCCTGACATGCCTTTTTTGATTTTTCCGACATTGGACTGGACCTACAATTGAATGAATGCCGCGCGCGCAACTTGTCCACCAATGACGTCGAACGATTTCAAGCCATGACCGAGAAGAGAACGGTCCTCATCACTGGGTGCAGCAGTGGAGGCATCGGGTCTGCGCTGGCGAAAGAATTCTATTCTCAAGGTCAGACTCCCGATCGATTCGAATTTAAACTTCGAAGTTCTTACTAACATATACTACCCCGCAGGTTTTCGCGTGTTTGCGACCTCCCGTCGCTTGGAGTCAATGGAAGAATTATCCGCCCTGCGAATTGAGACGCTGACACTGGATGTAACCGACGTCGACGCAATCCGCAACACGAGGGACGAGGTTGCCGGCCGAACTGGAGGAAAACTCGATGTTCTCGTAAATAACGCGTAAGTCCTCGAATACAGCCTCTGTCTCCATGCGCTCTCTCTGAAAATCAATTAGAGGGCAGGGCAAGTAACATTCTCATCGCCAAGCCTCTAATATCTCACATCGCAGCCGACAGCGTACCCGGTTGCCGCCACTGACATGGACATGTCCGCCGTCCGCGCGCTCTTTGTGATCAATGTCTTCGCCCCAATGATCATGGTTCAGGAGTTCATACAGCTACTTATGTCTTCCGGAAAAGGACGCATTGTCAATATTGGAAGCATGTGTGGGATTATGCCCGTTCCATTCAGCGCGGCCTACAATACGAGCAAAGCGGCCCTTCATTCGTTGGGAGATACTCTTCGCGTTGAACTGGCCCCGTTCGAGTGAGTCTTTAATCTTACTTAGGCTGTTTTATCGGAATCGCGAGTTGATGCTCGTTCTTAGCATCCGCATATGCTGGCCCGTTTGTAAAATAAATCAATTATATCTCGAATGTGTCCGAGTGTGCAAAAGTTAGTGAAACTGAAGATATATCGACAGAGTGCTCATATTTGCAAATCTTGAGTAGTCATACTGCAAAACCAAAAGTTGACTGAAAATTATATTTTGAACGCAAGTTTGGGTATATTTCAAATCTGGATCAGTTATAGAGTGTCTTCGCGGGCGTCATGAGCTTGGCTCGAGACGTCGGCGAGACTAATAATGTATCTTGTAATATCTGAATGAGTGAACCGACGCTACGCGTCTCGGGGTGAAGGCAGACGCTACGCGTCTGGAGGTGAACGCAGACGCTGTGCGTCTCGAAGCGGATGCAGGCGCTGTGCGTCTCTATGTGGTTAATGGTGGGGAAGGAGGGAAGGGGCAAAAGGGAAGGAGAGAGGGAGGACACAAACCTATTGGTTTGTGTCTGGCGCGGCCTCTGGCCGCGGGCTGCGGGGCGGGAGAAGCCGGGCTTGCTCATTGCAAACCGGGCAGGCGAAGCCCAAAGGAGCCCCGGGAAAAGACCCGCGGCCGAGTATTGTCCGAATGGATCAACAAGTGCACGTCCCGGAAGTCCAGCTGCGCCAGAAATAACATCTGGACCTCCAGCGCGGCCGCCTCCAACCATGCAATATCCCTCGTCCCATCCCGACGCCAGTCGTCCTTCAATCGTAAGGCGAACCACCGGTTGTCGATGAGGATGCCGACGCCCCAAGATGTCGACGCGTCCACGAAGAGGTCGAAGTCCCGCGCCGCCGGAAGTGGTCGAAGTGGTCGTGACACAACGGTGGGGCTGGAGAGGCGTGTCCACCACCATTCAAGCGTTTCGCGCGTCGTCGTCGAGAGGCGTCTGCATTGGAATTCGTCGTGGAAGAACCTGAAGGCGTTCGAGATGCCGGGGAGGCGTGAGGAACCGTCTCGCTGCACAAAGTGGACGTGTATCAACGTCCCGTGGATCTGCTGGAGATCGTGCAACGAGACCATCTCGGCAGAAAGAGCGCGTTGAACGCGTGCGGCGTACTTGACCAACTTGTCCACCGGCGACCACACCGCCTTATCCCGCACATTCCACACGAACCCGATGGACCTGAATGTGCCCTCGAATGACTTCCCGCATTTCGCATCGTGCCAGGGTGCGTTCAGGTCCCATATCAGCTCGAAAATCTCGATATGCGTCAGCCTGCATGTCGAGAAACGAAGCGCCGAGAAGTCGTCCTCGTAACGGAGTACGAGTCCCTTCTTCCCCAGACGCAGCGTCCAGATCCTCGCGATCGCCCCACCGACTTGTCCCGCGTTGCTGCTTGCCGACGCCAGTCCAAACGGCACGCAGTGGTCAATGAAGAATTTGTTGTCGATCTTGAATACGAGTAGGTGTTTGTGGGAAGGGTGGACGGGGATGGTACGGTGGAAGGCCTTGAGGTCGAATGAGCAGGCAGTTGTGTCCGCAGGCGCGTGGGCGATCTGTGGGGATGTCAGCGCCGAACGTGATTGTCCGGGACAGCACGGAGCGTGATTGCTCGACAACAGCGGCAAGACGTGATCGTCTGCGACGCCGGCGGACGTGATCGTCCGCCAGCACGAACGTGATTGCTCGCGACACCGAGAAGAAAGGACCATATCGCAGAAAAAAGGGCCATCGCGGAAGAAAGAAACCATCGCAGAAGAAAGAAATCATTGGGAAGAAAGAACCGTGCCGAGAAGAAAGAATCGTGCCGAGAAGAAAGAGCCGTGCTTGTCCCGAGAAGAAAGAACATGTATATGGAGAGGAGAGGACTCACCACTTCGGCCAGACGATGCGCATCGTCGAAGGTCGTGGGAAACATCGTCTTCTCGACCAGCGCGTTTACCGAGCCAAACCCCGCCTTGTCCTCCTTCGAGAGGTGACGACAGACACGTCGCTTCGGCGCAATGCCTGGCCCCTGGTCGCTCTCCGCGATCACGAGCGGCGAACACACGAAATGGCCACGCAGGATCGCCTCCACGCGCGATGCTTGCTTGAACGGGCCCGAGATCCGCCCGGTGTCCAGCTCCGTGCGGACGTACTCCCTCGCCAATGGGTCTTCGTCGACGGATGCTGGGTTGGGCATAATAATATTGCGGTCTAGTTTGGGCGTGTTGGCGATGGGAAACCCGTAGCGTAGATTCTGGATTAGGAAAGGGAATTCGTCTTCAATGTTGAGGGTGTGGAGGGCGTTCTCGAAGGCGGGGATATTGTATGGTGTCGTGATACACTGGAAAATCTCGATGTCATCTGCTGTCGCGTCGTCGGGCCGAGGTAATGGGGAAACTGTGTGCGATAAGTCCGGGAACATCAAAGGAGTGTGGATGAACAAATGTTCGGGTATATCCAAAGCCGCACCGACCACTGGCTCGCTAAAGCGGCCAGTGGTTGCCCCGGAGCGTGTGCCCGAGCTCCCCGCTCCCACAGACGCTGCAGACATGCGATTGATCTCCCTTGTGCCCACGACAACTTCCGTAGAGGTTATAGTAGACGCAAATGCGCTTGGAGGGGTCGTTGGCGACGACGAGCGACGAGTTACCGGCGCCGTCCTTGAGGGAGCGGGCAAAGAAGGGACGGCCGGTGCTGTCGACTGTCGCGGTGCAATCGCGGTAGATGTGCTGGGAGCGGCAGACTGGGCAGACGACGAGTGAGGCGTCTCTGCTGGCCTGAAAGGAATTCTGGCCGTTTCCCCCCGTCGCGGGGATCGCGTTGGGACCCGAGACCGGCGGCTGCTGCTGCTGGTAGTGGGCGTTCGGCGGCTGCTGCTGCTGGTAGTTGGCGTTCGGCTGCTGCTGCTGGTAGTGGGCGTTCGCCGGGTGCTGCTGGTGGTGAGGGTGCGGCCAATATTGCGTCTGCATCGAGGTCGACGGCAACGGCGGCGGCGGCATCGACGGCGCGGGAGCGCTCCAGTGCGGCGCGGCGTTCCAAGGCGCGTTACTCACGTCGGGTGGCGCGAATTGCGCCGGACGCTGCAAGTACTGGGACATGTTTGGACGCTGCGCGCGAGGCGCCGCCGGCGGTGCGCGTGGGGCTCTGTGCTCGACTTCGCTCGACGGTCGCTTGTCTCCCACCTGTTGCAGATCCTGGCACTCCATATTCGTCACGAACGCGTTGTGGATGAGCGCGGAGAACGGCTTTCCCGAGCCAATCATCTCGGACACGCGCAGCGCGCTCCAACGAATCCAACGGTCAAGCTTGACGGCTGGGGAGACGTTGACACTGATAAACTCCACGTGCGAGCGCAGGTGATCTGCGAGGTTTGAGCCCGGGGACGCAGTGGGAGGGGTAATGTAGTTAGCGATGAGCACCAGGTTCTCGTGGGCGTCAATGACGTCCGCGAGATCTGTGGGGAAAACCTCGCCCTGCTGGCCGAAGAATCCCGCCGCGTCAAAGAAGGGACGAGCTTTGCCGCCAAAGGCCGTTAAGGGAGAGGACTTGGTCGGCAACTCGCGCGCGCCCATCGAAAAAGCGCGTAAAATCGGCGTAGTGACGGCGGAAAAAGGTACAGGCTTGCGCAGAATCATCGCAGCCACAATAGCGTCCGGTATGGTGATACCAGAACGCGTCTTGAGACCCGTCTTCACGGACTCGAGACCACCCGCGAGCGACATCAGCGGCTGCGCCAGTTTGGCGCGACGCGCCCTCTCGGACACCACACGCAGACCTCGATCTCGTCCGTCGAAAACGCGTACAGAGCCTTCAACGGCGCACCTACGTCCGGGACCTCCGCATCCTTCGCTTCTGCAGCTGCACGAGCCATCTCCGTATGTAGACCCGACTTCATGTTCTCGGCCTCCGTGTGCACGTTGTATAAGTTGCGAATAGTGAAAGAAGGGGTGGTTTTCTGCATTGGCGGTGGTTCGACCGTATGCGCATCGAAATCAAAATTGGCGGCATAGGGGACGGTGGTCTTCGCAAAAGGGAGCTGCTCTCCAGTCTTGTAAAGCTTGACTTGCATGGTGAGCGCGAAAGAGGCGGTAGGCGGAGTGGGATGAGACGAGATGGAAGTCTGAATCAAGCCGTGGCTGTTGATCCGCCACGGGATCAGACTCCGCTCAACTCCGCTCAACGACTCAGTTCTATCAATTCAGAAGCTCAGACGCCTCACTCGACACTCTATCTAGCGCTAGGCTTCCTCGTCCCTCGGAAACCTAGCTAGCAATATTTTGAAAGTGAAGTTAGTTATATCTTGGCGGAGGTCGACTCACATATATTTTCATGAGGTCCCTCGGGCATCGTGGGGCACGACAAGGAGCCATGCCCGCTCATCGTCCGACACGTCGGGTGCACCCATTGCGCCCACGGCGGCGTTGTGTTGGTCGCGGTTCAACTTCCGGATCACCGCACCGGTGCTTGGTGATGTTTGGCTGGAGCTTCACCTTCCGTCGGCAAGCTTTTCTTCATCCCATTGTACCGCTGTGCATGGCTCGACGCCGTGCCGCGTATGATGGAAGACTACGTTGCGCACGAGCTTGCTTGTGCCACGGAGTATCTTGAGCTGTGGCCACGCACCCAGTCCTGCGCTGAGGTCAGCGCCACAGCGTATCTTATCTCTTTTTCCCCGGGCTCAGACTCAGGCTCAGCTCCATCAATGTAGTCCAAGGTTTGACTGTTATTTTGTCTTCTTACTTACGCATGTCCTTGCTTTTGCCAATGTACCAGGCTGAGATGGTCGAGATTGGATGCAGCAGCTGAACGCAGCTCGGATCCCGAGCTCGTCTTCAGGTCCATCACCTCTACAGACTTCCTCTCCCCGTGCAGGCCATAGCCCGCGAGCTTTCCGGCCAGACCAAGCTTCTCATCTCAACTCGACATGGTACATGAAAAACTCGTTGCTCAAATCTAAGATCAACGGCGTCAACCTGCTCGGTTCGTCGCTGCGAATACCGCCGTCCGCCGTGACCTGATCCCTTGCAATAGAGGTCGAAAAAACGGGAGTGAGCTCGGAATCCCACGATCAATTTGGTGGGTTTTGCTTTTTTGCTTTCTAAATTCGGTTTGCTGACCTCGAAATTGCCCGCCATAAAGATGCGAAACGCTCAGTCCGTACACCGCCGTGAGTGTGAAGGCACATTGCGCACCCGTGAGTGCTACGCGTGCGACTACGTCAGTCTCCGGCGCTGGTATTTGGTATTAAGAAGTATGTGACCACTGTTTGCCTGGCTCCGAGTCTCTGGTATTCATTTATTTGCAAGGTCATCCTCTGCCGCCGATGAACCGGATTCATTTCCCGAATTGTCAAGGAGACCTCCAACACCGTCAACTCCCTCACAAAAATCATCGTCACCGTCGGCACCGTCACGACCCCAAGCTCATCATCACCGCCCTCCGTTTCACATGCGCCGCCAAAGAGCGCATCCTGAACATCAGTGGAGAGGCACTGATGCTGGACCAGTTCGCCCTGCGGGCGTCCACCGGTGCCAACACCGTCCTGCTGCGCGGCAAGAAGACTGCCCGGGAGGGCCACCAATTCCTTTTACATCCCCGGTATTCATTTATTCACATTCTTGTAGTTCGAGCAACGTCATGGACACAGAAAGTCCACGGATTTTAAGGTCTAAAGACCTTACTCAAAAACCTTCCAGCAGCGGTGGAGCATGTCCGAGTTGGAGCCGAACTTACTTTGTTATGCCAGTTTACACTCTTTATATGCACGTTCCATCGAATCCATCCTCCCACGCTCATCCTGACCCAGCTACTCATGTGCACACATCCCCATCCTTCCCTGAGCGCATGAGACTCTACCCCGTCATCCGTCGCTGCGTCAAACTACGCGCCGCATTGCTCGCGACCCGTTTCTTCGCCGCCTCGTAAATGGTTTTGAGCCATCTGCGTCTACCTCCTTCTCCTTGCGCAACTCTGGAGTCACGTATAAGACTGGCGTTGGTGGGTCAAGTTGCAGCTCCTACATCAGGCTGCGATGTCTCGGCGCGCGTATTGGCACGTCTCTCCTTAATCGAGCGAGTCCTGCGCTGATGCGCATTTTACACGAAATTGAAGTTATATTAACAGTAAAGGGCATTAGATGATAGCTATTGTATGATGCAGACAGGAGCGGATGGAGAGATCCGAGAAAGTGTACGTGAAAGATATGTATGCGAGAGAGTCGCGGCTGTCCAAGAAGGGGTATGATATGGAGGTATTGTACAGTGCAACAATTCAAAATAGCGGTCGAAGGAAGTGGAGTGGGTAGTCCAAGAAAGTGAGAGCGGAGAATTTTAATTGCCTAGCCAGAACCCGCGTAATATTTGGTAGATATGTAGCACATGTGATGAAATTCTACTGTCCACCCAAAGCCGTGAAGCTCACATCAACTTTTGCACGAGTAGAATCCACCACCTGGCCCTGACTTCGATGAGCCTCAACAAAGATTATTCCCCGCATTTTTACACCCCCATTGGACTCGTATCTACGCCAGACATGTCACATCGCCCTCGTTGCCCTCTCGGCGCCATTCTAACTAATTGCGGCATTTTGTTCCCTGTTGACATTGCACGCGAGTTTCTGATAATTGCATTCGAGTCCTCGGGTACCTATAAGCCCAAGCCATCTCAGTGCTCAGTACGTCTCCACACCTTACAGGTCCTCCCGGAACCGAATGTGATCTTCTTGCAGTATTTTACTCCGTGCCCATAGACAATACACCCATTGATTTTGGCCCGACGGTATTTTTTGCCGGTTCTCTTTCAATCAAGTTTGTAGTGCAAGCATGTTCAATGAAAGTTAAGTATCAACCCAAATACCTCAATCCCGACCAACGACGCGCCTCCGCGGTTGTGAAACGGACAACGCCGAAATCGCCGAGTCTGTTCCCACGGTTCACTTTGACTTCTCAGTCTCGCTCGGCCCGCGCCTCCGCCCCGTACTTTTACTCCATTATCCCACTGCTCCCACTGCTCCCACTGTTACTCCAGACCCTAGCTCTTATATTCTGGCCTTCTATAATTCCTCCCAGCGAAGTTAGACCACTCACACTACATAGAGCTTCCTCCCTGGATTTCATATTCATTGTGCGCTTGCGGTCGGCCAGTACATGACCAAGCGATCGTAATACGATGACCGAAATATCTCGGGGTACCCTCCGATCACCCAACTTTCCAATTTAAGAGAACGAATGAATACAACAGTAAGTAAATTTCCTCAGTGGCATTGAAAGGCGAAGACTTAACCGAGGAGGGACCTCGAGCTAAAGTGCGGCGGTTTGGAGGTCAAAGCAACATTTAGCCGGCTCGACTCGACCCGAGTTTACAAAACAAGGAGCTGATATGAGGTACCATATAGGTACTCAAACCAAGGTTCAATTTGCTACTTGTCCACTAGTAGTGCTTGTAGGCCCTTCCTGCTGTCAGGTTCGACTTTTGCATCAAACTGAAGAGAAAGCTTTGGGTGATCACCAGCTAAAAAGTGGCATGGCTGTTATCCTGGTCCAGCTTAACCCCGCTGTTATGTTGATGCAGGCGACTTGGAACTTATTTTTACTGTGGATTTTGTGCTTGAATCCTGTTGTGTGGTTAGACCTTGCCTGAAGCCCATAGTGAGAAGGGTTCAAATGAGAACTCTCATTCACATAATTTGCCAGCGTCCGGCATATGGCGAGGGATGCCGGCATCAAATCTGATTCGAATCAATGATCCGAAACGACGCCGACACCCGACGCGACACCGCCGTGGGCGCGATCACGCCGCTTGTCGCGTGAAACAGTGGTCGGGCATACCCGCATAACGTCCCACACGATGCCGAGAGGACCTCGCAGGTTATATACGAGTCGACTTTCCGTCGAGATATAACTCGGTTCACTTTCAAAATATAACTCGTCCGGTTCTCGTCCGGTTTCAAAAATATATCGAACATGGCGTCAAAATATATTTTGGTCCAACTTTTGTTTATTTGATATGGCATGCCTGGGGATGTGTGAACACCGCCAAACTCGCGATATATACTCAATTCCACAAACTTTTGTCTCTTCACACTCCATCGAGATATATTTGATTTATTTTACAAACGGGCCAGCATATCCGCATCGTTAACGTGAGTTCCCCTCTCCCGCGGTGATTTGACTTCTGACTTACGCTGAAAAGGTAATCACGGGCGGGGTCAAGAGCAATATCGACAAGCCAAGCACGATCCCGGCCGATTCCCTTTACAAAGAGATGGAGGAAGTCTATCAGGCGAAACGCGTGGGTCGATCCCAGAGTACATATGAATGTCTCCAGTCTCTCTCCGTAGATTAACTGATGTCCTGTTTCAGCGAACCCGACCCCCACCGACAAGTACGCGCGAATCGTCGTGGTAGAAGTAATGAGGGCTAAACCTCGTGCGTGGATCTGGGTGGGCAGTAACTCCTTGCTGTGTTGGTTCATCAATACTTTCTTGCCAAGAGCAGTCTTTGTCAGTGCTTCGTACCTTTGTTTCTGCGAACTATACTGAACTT
This sequence comes from Mycena metata, assembly GCA_029378385.1. Classification (NCBI taxonomy): domain Eukaryota; kingdom Fungi; phylum Basidiomycota; class Agaricomycetes; order Agaricales; family Mycenaceae; genus Mycena; species Mycena metata. The sequence goes on from JARKIB010000072.1 coordinate 85,215, forward strand.
GCGGCCAGGACTGGTTGTTGTCGAAAATATTTGGGTTCCAGAAATTTTCTGTCCAGATTCGGAGCGCCAAGGACAAGAACATATAGTGGCCGAGCTAGCTTATATCTTCGGTCGCGTTTGGTTTTCCACAGCATTTCTGTTTGATGTTATCTCGATGTTCTAAAACCACTCTGAATCTATACACGTGGTATAATGACGCTGAAAGATGGGTAAGGAAGAGTCGTAAGAGTGGTGGTCTTGTATCTCACCGTGACTGAGAGCCTCCACGCGTTGAAGCCGGTATTGCGGGGTGAGTGTGGGCGAGGAAGAGTTACCGGGGGCCGTACTCACACCGACCACTGGTTGTTAGACGGCGTTGAACGGACTGTTGCAAGTCGCCGTTGTGCGATGCTCAACTTGATATCAAGTACGCGGCGGTGTGTTGAGGCAAAATGCAAACCTCACTTCACCCGTCGAACTATTTACCTCTACTGGGTAGATCTCGATGGCCCAGAGTACAAAATGATTTGAAACGGATGTAAATTTGCGAACGCGAATCCAATGCCTATCGGGCAAATCTGAGGCTCATCTGGGAGTCGAATACAAGCCGGATACATTGATCAATTAGACGTCGGCCCAGATTCGCAGTAGCTAGAGCCTAGTTGCAATTTCCGTGGTGGTGGTTCAGAAGGAAGAGTGTCACATTGTGACGATGCTCTTGCCAAATCGACACAAATACGATCCTCGTCCCGCCGCCATGATGCGCCAGCGGTATACGCAGCTACCTTCGTCGGACGAGAACGACGCACGAGGGCCGACGACGCCCAATCCTGCCTCCTTCGACGACGACGAGGAAGAAAGGCTCACTCGGCCGCCGCGAATCATCTACCCGCATGACCCTCGCTTCGACCGACCGCCTCCGCCTACGTGGCAGCGGGTGGCCATAATACTTGCCATCATAATATCGGCGGGCCTCGCTGTGTGGTTGCAGAACAGGTTCTGGATTGGGACCATCATTTGAAGGTGTGGTTTCTATTCGCTCGGTTGCTCATTCACTCAGATTTCTTGAACTGGCACAGTTACCCCGGCGTCATCATAGCTCTGCGCCCAGCGGCGAACTCGAACTCGTGGCCTTCCTCGTCACAGTCGACTCTGTTGTCCGATCTACCCCGAATGTCACTGTATAACCAAGACGGACGGAGTTGGCCCTCGAATCTCGTTGGTACTCATACAACACCAACAAGTCAGCATTGAGCAAAAAGCCAGCATCGAGCATTAGCTTTATTCTCTCTATGCCCTCGCGCACAATTGTTTCCGACCTACCGATTTAACTTCGCGGCCTTTCTGATTCCCCGATTCCCCGTCGTATGACCGACGCCGTTGGCTAATGGTCTCAACAGATTTGCAACAAATACGAAAAATACCCCGGCTCCGTTTGTCTTGGCGCGAATGAACTGCAAATGTTCTGATTCCCAATCAATCACGGCGTCTCTTAATTATGCCTCGACGCGTAGGTGAGTCGTTGCAGTCCTCTTCGCAACGCCTATCAATTGATCTCCCGCCCCAGTGCGTGGATTGGAACCGAGTTTAACTTTGACTGGTATCAATAATACTTGTGTTTGTGCGACTCGAAGACCCAAAGAATCCCAGTTGTGCCTCGCTTTGTGGAAATTCAACATTGTCGCTTGAGCATCTTCTTTGCTTCGAAGTGAATATCTAACCAGGGTTATACAAGGTTGTTGACAGCGGTCGAACGAACTCTAATCTCTTAATGCAATTTACCACTCAGCTGACTTTCGGTTCGATGGGCGCTCTATCCTTCCACATACCGTTTCAATAGCTGAAGCCAGCACTGCGAATTTCCACTGCTCCGGTCCAGATACTTTACCATTTCTTCTGACCATTTTCGTCGCAAATACGACAAGTTGCAGCGCCTGCTTGAAATGGGTTGAAATCGAAAGGCAATTTGGCAGCATTCGGATTGTAATATTGCTGCGGTATAAAACGTAGGGCGTTCTTCCTTATTTTCAACATCCCTCCTCCTCACTCACTCACACATAAGCTCCTACCCCAATATGCGCCTTACATCCACCACTGCCGCACTTCTGTGCCTCTTCTTCTCCCTCTCCCCTACCGCGCTCGGTAACTCCGAGATCGAGGTCCGAGGTGGAAAAGACGATGGGCACGGCAAACATGTACATATGTCTTTCCTCTCCACTTCAAAGCCTATATTCATATTTCATCCCACAGAATTCACCCTGCTTCCCGTTCATCCTGGACAACAACGACTGCGTGCGCGGCCGGTGCAAGGACTCGCACAAGTGCGAGCTCGGCTTCAGCCTTGACCCGATTCGCCTTTGCTGCGTGAAAGAGCGTTACCGTCGTGGCGACGACGGCTACGGTGACGGGAAGGGTGATGGCGGGTATGGCCAGGGCGGGGACAAAGGAAAGGGCGGTAATGGTGATGGCGGGGACAAGGGAAAGGGCGGGAAGGGCGACGGCGGATATGGCCAGGGCGGGGACAAGGGGAAGGGCGGCAAAGGTGACGGAGGATATGGCCAGGGCGGGGACAACGGAAAGGGCGGGAAGGGTGACGGGAATGGAAACCACAATGGCGGAGGATACGGTAACGGCGGCGGGGACAAGGGTCAGGGCGGGAAGGGTGATGGCGGGTACGGTGGAGGGAAGGGAGACGGGAATGGAAACCACAATGGCGGAGGATACGGTAACGGCGGCGGGGATAAGGGAAAGGGCGGCAAAGGTGATGGCGGGTACGGTGGAGGAAAGGGAGATGGGAATGGAAACCACAATGGCGGAGGATACGGTAACGGCGGTGGGGACAAAGGTCAGGGCGGCGGAAAGGGCCAGGGCAATGGTGGATACTAATTGGCTCGGACGCGTGCGCCGACGTCTTCACTCGCTATAATGTTAAACTTAACTCGGGCTTTCATACTCGGTGTAGCATATCTGTGTAATAATATCGTCTCCAAGTGCTTCGTTGCTTCAGTGCTCCAATGCTATGCGTGGGCTTTGGGCGTTGGCCCTCGTTTCTTGAACCACTTGGGGTTCGGTCAGGACTACCTTGACGACAAATCATTTTTCATTATCTTTCGAAGCACTCGGGCGAGCTAGTCTTTCGTTTTGTTATGGAATCTTGGCGCTTGGTTGAAGTTTGGCATTTCACTCCAGATCTGCGTTAAAACTGCTTGAATAAAGCAGCGATGTTCTTATCCATCAGTAATCGAACGACTGTCTTCGATCTTTCGAATTGGTACTGGTTCGAGTCTAAATGTGTAACAAGTATCTACGCTGTTGAAGCGCCGCAGCAGACGCTGTTGAAGCATCATAACCATCCTCGGTTAATCCGAGTGACTGTGCTGGAGACGTGGACTGGGCCCAGAAGGCACTCAGGATCCCGCTCAAGCCTGCGCCATCTTGTACAGAGCCTCCTTATCGCCCGACTCATCCACCAACGCCCTCAGGAGTCCACTCTCGTCTTCGAGGAGTTTCTTCGGAGTGTCGAACTCGACCTGTGATGGGATTAGTGACACCCGAAAGCAAAGGGAAAGAGCGGCGTACGATGCGGCCGGCGTCGAGCACCATCTAAAGCGGTGTTGATCAGTTGAATACAAGAAGAGGTCACAGAGGGGGGCGTACAATCTTGTCTGCGTCCATGATTGTTTGCAACCGATGCGCAACGATGAGCAGGGTGGTGTCCGCCGGGAGCTCGGTGCGGAGGGAGGACTGAATGACAGTGTCGGTCTTGTAGTCTGGAAGCGATGAGGAAAGTACGGGGATGTTGAAGTGGTCCGTACCTATGGCGGACGTCGCTTCGTCGAGTATTAGGAGCTTGCTACCGCGAACCAGTGCTCGGGCTATGGAAAATTAGCTAGGCTAGGCTTTTTGACAGGATTCTGACCAAGCGCGATTATCTGACGCTGCCCGACTGAAAGGTTGGTACCGCCAGCCGAGATTTCAGTATCCAGAGTAAGCTTCCCTTCATCCATGTCTTCCTGAAGCGATGAGAGGCCCGCCGAGCGCAGAGCGTTGTTCAATGTCGCGTCGTCGTTTTGGCCAAATATGTCAAGATTGGACCGCAGGGTCCCAACAAGCAGCTCCGGCTGTGTGGTTTAGAATAAACTCAAATCGGCCGGGATAAGAAAACAGGCGTACGACTTGAGGGATGATGGTGATATTGGCACGCAGGGCATCCAGATTGATAGACGAAGTCAGGAGGCCATCGTAGTAAACTGTTCCCTCGGTGAGGATACACCTCAGCAGCGACAATGTCAAGGAGCTCTAGAATAAATGGTTTAAAAAGAGCATAGAGAGCCGAAAGGACAAAGGTTTCACCTTTCCAGATCCCGTTCTGCCAACTGCGCTTGTGGTCAGTGATGTCGATTTCTCGATAATACACGGACTCACCGATTCCTACTCTTTCACCTGACCGTACATTGAATGAGATATCATGCAATACTGTGGAACCTACGGCGGGAGCATGAAGCACAGAACCACGTATTTGTTGATGATTCGACTCACCATCGGCCGAGTACTTCGCCGATAGGTTGTCTACGCTCAGACTTCCGCTAGCAGGCCAGTACGCAGGTGGAACACCTGAAGCTGTGGGTTCCTGTTCTTTTTCGATCTGAAGATATTGCTGAATTCTTTCCAAGCTAAGAAACCGTGAGCAGAGATTACCAAGGTACTGAACTATACTTGCCTATTTGCTTGCACCTCGAACACATTCAAAACGCGGACCCAGTACAGAATCCTACTTGCAAAACCGAGTGCCTATGAAGGGTATTAAGAGCGTGACACCGGAAAGAACAACAACGTCGCCAACCATAGTTAGACTGAATCCTATGTTGAACGGCCGTTCCGATTGGAAGTAAACGACGTAGTATGCCAACGACGCGGCCTAAGGGTCTGAGCATTCTAAGTCAATTATTGAGACAAGTGACCTACGAATAGGCCACCGAGCAGGTCAATCCGGATTGTAACCCATCTGTTTACGTTTGCAAATGTGCGTTGGGCTCTGACAAGTGTAAGCAACATTATAAAGGCCACAGCGACGACTTTACCTGTTATATTGGTTGATTCGGTCCATCGAGACTTTAATCAAGGCTTCTTGAGCACCATATGCGCGAACCGAAACTGTGGAGGGCTCAGTGGGAGGCCGATTGATTGGACCAATAAAAAATCACCAAGTCCTGCCATGGTAGCACCAAAACTAAGAGGTTCATCAGCTTCAGCAGTGTCTGCGTTTGGCACACAACATACTGGGCTAAAATTGGTGCCTTTCTATTGCTCATTTCCCGCTTGACTGAGAGCTGGGAAGCTAGGAGTATGTTTAATCTCTGAGCATGGGCATGGCTAAGCGACGACCAACCGATGTATATTTTGCCAATTATGGCCCCGAGCACGCCAATAAAAGCGCCGGCAAAGAAGAAAACAGGAACGACGATTACAACCGCACCGAGCTTAGTGAGCAGCATAATGGTAAGGCCTGCGACACCAAGTTGTGAGATTCATATAAAAATGGTAGATAAATTGTCACTTAGGAGCCCATAGAGCAGATCGGCAATGGAATTATCCACCTGACTCACATCCTCAGTGCAGCGCGTGATGATACGCGACGTAGGTGTGGAATCAAGCCACCTGCACATCGTGAGATCAGGATTCGGAGGGCTGCAGATCGCATACCTAAGAGTCGTCCCCATCACAGACGTTATGAGTTGTTTGTGGAGGGTACGGGATGCTCTAAATGACCCAAACATAAAGTAGACATTGTTGGCAATGGAGACCGCCAAGCTCCCCAACAGCAGAGCGACTGAAAGAAGAAAATGAGGAATGAACGAGATCTGGAAAATCTATATGCCCACCGAAGGCCCCGAGGTATTTGAATACCGGCACAGTCGCTCCGTGCCCATATTGGCTACATTCGCAGTTAGCGAGAGAACCCAGTGCGAAGTGAGCGGTTCGTACCTAGCCCAGTATCCGAGATACCATGCTGTATTCCGGTGAGCGTCCTCATGTTGACTGGCCAATGCATCAACTCACTTTGTGCCGCGTCAGCGACCTGGGTGGCGACAATGGCTAACACCAGTACCACAAAGAATGCTACTGCGTGGTTGCCTCCCATCCCTCGCAAGTAAAGGGCCAGCGCATTCCAGCCAACTCGACCTACGGCAATTTCCTCCGCAACGATCAGCTTCCCTTCCTTCTTCTTTGGTTCCTCAAGAGCGGTAGGGAGCGAATCGACAGCGGCGGCAGGGAGCGAATCGATCTCCTTCTCGGTTGCTTCAAAGATCTCCTGGTCCTTGATCACTTCCTTCGCCAACACTTCATCCTTGGAAAGTGCGTCGGCGAGGGATCCTTGACTCCGGACGCGGCCATCCAAGCCCAAAGATACAACGAAACCAGCTATCTTCCTCGTCATCGCGACGTTGTGGGTGACCAGGATGACCGTCCGGTTTTTAATCAAATCTCCCTGCAAGCATTTTCTGCGGTGCTCGATGTCAGGGTCGCAATATATCTATATCAACACAGCCGGTATGTACTTACTCCACGATCCACTTGGCGGTGTGAACATCGAGCGCGGCTAGCACATCGTCCAGAAGAAGGAGCTGAGTGTCTGAGTACAACGCGCGAGCCAATGTCAGTCTCGCTTTTTGTCCGCCGCTGAGGGTCAGTCCCTGACCAAGTGTTAGCTTGCTAAATTATGTCGAACGGTCAAGGTACCTTCTCCCCAACCTCTGTAGCATCGCCAGCATCCCACAACTCCAGGTCTCGCTCCAAACAGCACTGGTATAGAACCTTGCTATAGCGCTCCTCGTCTATCGGAGAAGTGAACAGAATGTTGTTCTAACGCAAAATTCAGACTCGCGACACCGACACCGCGACGATGCACAGAGGAGTACTTACCCGAATCGTATCGTTCATGACCCAGCTTTCCTGGGCCACATACGAAACACCTTTAGCCCGAGGGATGTTGTACCATGAGGAGAGAGTGGACGGCACGAGATGCATCTCGCCTGTACGAAAGGGTAATTATTTTATTTAAGAAGAGTTGGACTGGAAAAACCTAAAAGGGCCATAAGAAGCGAGGTTTTGCCCTGTCAAAATTAGAGAGTGAAATTTCAAGATGAATGCAATTATCTCACCGATCCCGTAGGGCCAACGACAAGGTTGACGCACCCCGGCTTGAAGAGGAGCTCGCCATCAATCTTAAGAAGGAATCTGCGGCTCGACGGAGTGAGAGTGCCATCGGTTTCCTCGGCGGACCAGCTAAACGTCGCATCACGAAATCCAACGAGTTGCGATGTCGGTTCGTCGACAACCACGGTGGCCGTATCCTTGGTGCTAAACGAGTCCAAGAGCTCCGTCTAAAAGGAGTTAGTTTCCAAAATGATCCTCGCACGATCGAAACCGTACCTCGCGAAGAAACGCGTCAAGGCGATCGAAGGAGACCTTGCCATTCACTCCATCGGAAATGTAGTAAGTTGTGAATTGAAGTTGGCCGCGCAGTAGATCGAAGACCGCCATGGATGAGAACACCTGGACGATGAATTCAGTATCTTGTCGATCAAGAGTCAAGACGAAGTGGAACCTCACTTTCGAAGCGCTGAGTTCCTGCTTCGCAATCACAGTCTGGCGAAGGGTCAGCTTGACACAAGGATATTCTCAGTCTTTACTTACACTACACGACGGGGAGACAGATTATGTCGTAAGTGTCGACTCGAAGGACCTGCGGGTAGACTTACTAAGTGGCTATAAACCGAAAGCATCAGTAATATGGTGCGAAAGAATGAGCAAGAATCCCACTGTATGTTGCAAGCATGGTTAGCACGGGGATGACGACGCTATCGAATCAACATTGAGTGAGGACCGCAGTCGGGTGCAGACAACTGGAAACAGACTTGAGGAGGTTGTTTGCCATGTTCAATAATCTTCGTATCCACAACTTCCTCAATTCCGCTTCCCGTTTCTCGGCGATCTTTTCGTTCATCTGTTTTTCCCATCCGAACATCCTGGGAAAGGCAAGTGAGACAAGAACGAAACGAAAATGTGGGAATTAGACCCACTTGACCATGCGAAGTACGTTCATCGCTGGGGAGGCAAGTCAATTTCGATACAGTCGAGTTGATAAGAACACACTCTCGGAGACTGTTTGCACCCGGGCGTCGGTCGTTTTGCGAATCGACTTCTGGGCAGCTAAGGTGATCTTCGGTTTGTTTGTATGTAGAGAAATCGTGAATTCTCCCACACCTTGTTGATACTTGGCGAGATAACCCGGCGCGGGGAAGAGGGCCACCATCACACCCATACCGACAAAAGAACTCCAGCCCAGCACTTGATACAGGAAGACGACGGAGCCCATAGTTTGAAGAGGAACGAGTACGAAAACGAGTAGCATGTTGCGCGATTCGTTGATGGTAGAGAGGTCGGAGGTGACCAAGTTGGTCATCTACGACATAAGTAAAGTCCCGGCAGGTCATATCATGAATTCGTACCCTTCCGAGGAGATTCTTCGCGCCGTCCTTCTTTGAGGGTTCACTGCCATTTTTCTTGGCTTCTGTCTCGGATTTGACGCGAATACGTAGGCCGTGCTCGAAGACAAGCTGCGTGGTGACGGCGACGTTGTGGAGCATCATGCGTGTCTGGGGTACGATTCAGTGGACGTTTCATAGTTGGACTGGGTACCCACCGAGATGAAAACGTACCATTGCATAGCAAGTGACTCTATCGTGGGCCCAAGGAGAAGAAAGAGGATCCAAAACCACGGTTTCATCAGAGATTCTGTGCTCGGATTCTCCAAGTGGCTGCGGGGAATCAATATTCAACGCCAGAAGGGGAGGGAGTAATTACTCGAGCAATCTATTGAGTCCAATGGGAGAGAGAAACGCCGCAACGCCGGCGACACATATCGCAAGAGACGTTTCCAAGATGATCCAGCGGTTCATCCACACAAAACCGAAGAAGATGTGCCGCCTTCTCCCCGAAATAACATCCAGATACTAGAGCAGGTTAGTTACTCTGGACTAGATGAAGGTCGCTGTGCCGTACTGGAAACGCCCTCGTCTTGAGATTTTCGGCATGATCAATGTCGGCCAGCGGGGGGAGTTGCTCGAACTTGAGGTGGGGGATTCTGTAGGCCAAGAAAATTATGGGATCTAAGAAGGAGTAGAGCACGAGCGATAGAATGGGCGCCGTTTGCTCCGGGGGCGGCAGCTTGGGGTTCTGTAGGCATGTCAGCGATACACGTCCCAAATTAACGCGAGTTCGATACCTTAGGGTCAACGGGAATGTACTGGCGCGGCACAAGGAGAGGTATGGCGCCGGAAACCGTGAAGAGTACGATGATTTTCGCCCAAAGGAGACGTCCTTCGGCCAAGTCCAGAGGAGTAAGCCTGTAGGTCGCCAGCGGGAAGATATCACGGTAAAAGTAAACACCGAAAGTGCACAGCAGGAGTACGTTGAGGTGCTGGACGGCAACGCTTGCCCACTTCGGGCTGGCCGCGATAGATATAATAGCAAGGATCGATGCATAGAACTATTTGCAAGGTCATAATGCGACGCATCTCGAGACAAGACATACGCACGTAGGTCACAGACATCGCAATCGGACGGGCGTCGTAAGGATTCGTCTCGTCGGATATGAACGTCGTCTTCTCCCGGTGGTCGTCCGCTAACGCGAGGGAAACGAGAGATAGGCTCAGCAGTACAAGGCATCCCACCAATCTTGCGGTTTTGTATGCAAATATGGTGGCACTCCCGTGGCTCTCGATGTGTCCGGCGACTGAATGCGTTACTGGCACGTCGATGTCCTCGAGCTCAGGCTCGATGGGTTTGAAGAATTTGAGACCCGGTTTTGTATTCCACAGAAAGTGGAAGAATAAGACGAAGATTGATGCAATACCAACATAGAGCGGTAAAACGAGTGTATCGAGCCAGAGACTGCGAGGCATGAGCACGCGTTGAAGGGAAATATTGAGACTTGCCTGGCCATGGTCGCGCCGCGGTATTGGGATTGGGCGCGGGGACGTGGAAGGAAAGAAGGAAGGTATATTCAGGCGCGGTCCCGTTAAGAAACAGCTGCGGTGGGGTCTTCCTCTGAGTCAGGTAGGTAGATAAACTTAGTACGCGCTAACTTTTGTATTGCGGGTCCCGCCAAATCATTGATCATGACAGACATATGGCTGTGCAGCTGCGCAGTCCATCATGCATTCGGCAACAAGCCTTCTTTCTCGAACAATATCTTAGTCTCGTTCCCGACGTTCTAGGGCAGCGTTCGCTCCGCTCACGGGCAGAAGTCTAATCGGGGATGTCGAGATGTTGTCGAGGCAGAAATTTTGATGAAGTTTGATCGCGGTACATTACTCCCATCTCTTTTTCATCAAAATCTCTGCCTCGGGTTTTTTCGGCCGGAAGTTAGCACCGTAAGATCTGGAGCCGAGATTAACAATATCTCAAAGCTGCTCGAATAAACCTTCTAGTAGTTGAAGTTCTACTGGCAGAAAGAAAATAAATAATATTATATCAAGAAACCGAATCAACTACATCGGCGAGACAACCCTCCGTAAGGCGTTGAACCACTCCAGCGGTCTTCCGCACCTCTATCACCCCACCAATCGCGCCGGCCTCAAGTCCCACCACCCCGGCAGCCATTCCAATCCAAATCACTCCTTCAGCCTTCAGCGATCATGCCCGTCTTTCCCGGAGCCGACGAGCCGATGATGGCTGCCGCGATGAAGCCGGCTCGAGAGCGATCGTGCCGATTCGGCGGGAGCTGTCTCAATAAGCTATTTATTCCTGAGCTGACGGTAGTGCCCATTGAGAGTGCGCATGACATGATTGTGCATCGACCCATTTCCCCCCGTGTCATGAATCCTACCATATTCTCGTTACCCCCGGGCCCTCCGAGTCCCACCTTTAGATTGATGGAGTGATATCGTTCAAGTTGAATCTGGCGGCTTGAAAAGACTCGGAGCTCGAGAGACAACTTATTGTGTGTCTAGGATACCAAGATATGGATGAGAGCCAGGAAAGACTCGTAGTAGTGGTCCACACCTGCATTGAATATAATTTCAGTACTGATGTCCGGCAGGAACCCGGTTCAATTCCGGGGCGAGTCATATATAGAACTCGTTCATCCCCCCCTTTTTTTTGCTGTTCGATTCAGGTCGAATCGTCCATCAACAAGAAGAACCGCTTTTCCCCCTCTGAACCTCTTCATCATTGGCATTGCAAAGGGAGTTCAAAACCCAAGTCGCAGACGACTCCTTTGCAAGCGGGAACCGGTTCGATTCCGGGTTGAGTCATAAGAACACGAAGAGACACCTCGTCAAGTTTTTTCCTGCTGTAGTGTGAAGGGAGTCCAATACACGAGCCCAGGAGTAAGTACGCAGAGGAAGACTCGTAGTGGTGGTCCAAACCTGCACTCTGTATACGCTACCGATTTATGCAAGCAGCAAACCGGTTCGATCCCGGGTCGAGTCGTCAGCATTCCACAACATTTTTTTCTTCTTCCTGGTGATCCTTGATTTTTCAAGTTATGCAGCGCTTGACATTGAGATTATCATCATCGTCTTGTCATTTGTATGTATGTAGGTACTGTATACTTTGCATAAATTACTGCAACTAAACTACACTGAATGAAAAAGAAAAATCGATGCTGGAATTGAGATGCCAATAATGAATGCAGTACGTGCGCATGCGGGAGTAAAGAACAAAACGAGAGAGAGAGAAAGAGATTGGAGATGCGGATGTATGTATGTGTCGTGTCGTGTCATGTGTGGTGTGGTGTATGTTTTGTGTGTGTATGAGCGTGCGTAAAAGAAGAAAGACAGAGTATGTATAAAGCGAGAAGAGAGAGAAAGAGAAAGAGGAGAAGGAATAATTCATCATCATCATCAAAAATCGGCAGCCCCACCCACCCAGCCTAGATCTTCAGCTCGCGAAACCCCCGCACATCCACCCGCCCCGTCCCATTCCGCTTCCACTCGCCCGTCCCCTCGTACCGCCCGCCGGGAATCACAATCTTGCCCGCGCCGCCCTTCCCCGCCGTCACCGCTGCCGTCGCCGCCACGGACGTCCCCCGCACCTTCGGCAGCCCCAACGCCTTGCGCTGCCTCCGCGTCATCGGCTTCGCCGTGACGACCGCAACGGGTATGGGCTCGGGCGGCGGGCTGGGACTCATGCTGGATAGACTGGAGAGGCTGAACGAGGATGAGAGTGCCGGCGGGGAGAGGGAGAGGGAGAGCGAGGTGCCGCTGGTGGCGCTGCTTCTGCTCGTGCGTTCTTCTGCGCCAGCGTCCGCGTCCGCGTCCGCTGCGTCTTCCGCTTCTCCGTCGTCGTCCTCCTCTTCTTCGTTGTCGTCATCGTCCTCCGACCCCGATCCCGACCCCGACCCCATCTCGACGTCCCCATCCCCATCCACATCCACCTCCGCATCTTCCCCCTCCCCCTCCCCCTCCCCCTCCCCCTCGGCCTCCACACCCGCGCCCTCCCGCTCCACCCTCCCCCCATAAACATACGCGCTCCTCGTCCTCTTCGCCACACTCTCGCTCTCGCTCCCCGCACTCCCCGCACTGCTCTCATCAAAGCTCCTCTTCGGACTCCTCTGCACCCGCCCCATCCCCGCCGCAGCCACATCCACCGCACGCCCGGCCCCAAGCCTCGACCTCAACCGCGCGCCCACCGAGCTCCCGCTCCCGCTCCCACTTGCCCCGTTATTATTATCCCCCAGCCTCGACGACCCCTCCCCCGCACCCGCACCAGACCCCGAAGACGGCAGCACCGCAGGCAACGCCTTCGTCGGCGACGCGCTCGACAGCTTGAGCCGCACCTTCGGCAGCACCGTCCTCCTCTTCTCCGGGTCCCCCTCCTTCTCCTTCTCCTTCCCGCCTCCCTCCTTCCCATCCCCATCCCCATCCCCTCCCTCCCCACCCCCCGCCCCCACCCGCGCAGCCCTCTTCTCCGCCCTCCTCCTCTCCTTCTCCCTCGCCTCCTTCTCCGCGCGCTTCCGCTCCGCCTCCATCCTTTTGCGCTCCTTCGCGTCCGCCTTGCTCTGCTGTTTCGAAGAATTCGCGGGGAAGGCGGAGGAGGAGGGGGAGGAGGGGGAGGGGGGGTAGGGGTAGGGCGGGGTCTCGCGCACGACGGGGAGGCCCGTGTGCGGCCCTTTGAGGTTGCGGATGGAGGAGAAGTGTTCCCAGTCGTGGTATCTGTGAAATAAAACGTGGTCAGCGACGGTTGGAAGACGGGATGGGGAGGGGGGAGGGGGAAGGAAGTAGGGCAGGAGGAGAAGAGGGAAAAGGAAAGGAAGGAAGGAAAGAGGGAAAAGGAACGGGGAACGGAGAATGGAAAGTAAATGAGTAGTAAAAAAATTGAGTCGCAGAAATGTAGGCAGGATAAGAAACGAGGAAGAAGAACGAGCGCAAGGAGGATGCGGCGAGTGCGCATGAAGAGGGGAAAGGACTCCGTAACGGGGAACGAGCGAATGGCGGTGGTGCAGGACGGGGATGGATCGATGGGATGTACGGAGGAGGGGAAGACGGCGTAGTAGCGACGACGAACGTCCACGTCGCCGGCACCGCCCACTGACACCACCGTTGTCGTCAGGCACGCCGCCATCCCGTGTCTCGTACAAAATGGTGGGCGAGAGGAGCGGGGGACGCCGCGTAGTGGACGTGGACGCAGACGAAAGAAAGCCCGCCTCGCTCCAACGCTCCCCGACGCCCACACCGTCGACACACACTCCCCACCGTCCTCATCCCGTAGACCCCGTCCTCATCGCCACCCATACACGACTGTGAACACTGACGACGTCCACGACACCCTGCGGCGCATCCTCTTACCATCCACTTCCACCCAACATCAAAGGCGAGGAGAACGAAGCCGCGCCCACACGGCTGACGACGCTCACGTACGCGTACGACACTCCCCATAATAGACGCAATGGACTGGGCCCGACGCCGACGAGACCGCCGCGCGGCGTACACCGACGTCCACGACGTCCCCGCTCCTGTACGCTTGTTGGGGAAGGACACCCTGCGGCGCGTCTGGGTCCTCATCCCCTACCGCGTAACGCGGCCGCCGCTTACGGCGCCCAACGCCCCAGCGTACGAATGTCCACGCAAGGCACGTATGTTGACGAGACGACGGCGACGTCCACGTCCACGGCGACACCCACGACGACCGCGCCGCGAGGCCCACCTACGACCACGCCTGTCTGGTGACGCCGACGCCCGCGTACATCCTCATCCGCTCCCCATACACCAGCACACGCCTGCGACGACTGCGCGCGCGCTACGTCCGCGCCCAGACACCACGTATGTGTGTCCGGACGTATGTGCACGAGCACGACACGAAGCGGCTGACACGCCCACGACACGACACGACGCGGCCACGACCCGACACGACCACGACACGGCCACGACACGGGCGCTGGCTGGCGCGGCCACGACACAACACGGCCACTACACGGCCACGACGCGGCTGACACGGGCGCGGGCGCTGGCTGGCGCGGTCACGCTCACGCTCACTCGCGGGAGGGACGCGTACAGCGTACCCAGCGCGGGGATGCCGTACGCAGCGTGTCGCCGCAGTCGCAGTCGTAAATAGAAGAGAACGATGGAAGGAAGGAAACAAGGAAAGACGAACGAGACGATGAGGAATAGGAGGATGCGAAAGTGAAATAGAATAGCTCCGTTCCTCGAATGAGAGCACGATGGACGAATGAAAGACGAAAGCAAGGAAGGAAAGAATGGAAGAATGAAAGAAAGACGGGACACGACGACGACACATAGAGCCCTTTGGGCGACGTGCGGTCGCACTCCAGACGTCAAAAGGATGGAAAGACAAAAAGAAAGAAAGGAAAAGGATGGAAAGGATGGAAAGGATGGTGCCCCACACCGCACTCCGACGACCAACAACGGCGTGGAGGACAAAGGAAAACGCAGCACAAAGGCGCGCGCGTCGTTAAAAGGCGCTGTGGGCACACTTTCTCCCACTACTGGACACCCCGCAGCGCTCTCCTCCGTCCCAGCAAGCGAAGGAAGAAGGACGAGTCCACGACGAAAAACAAGAAGTAAAAGAAAAGGTGTAGGAGAGAGAAAGACACCTACGCGACGTATATCGTGCCCTCTTCAGCCGGCTCCGCCCCCATGGCATCGTCGTTCTGCGCCCCATCCGCGTCGACGTCGATGACCTCGCGATGTCTCGCTGATGTGGGGGGCACCGAGCTCGATGTATGTGCATGTGCGGAGGCAGAGGGAGAGACGGACGGAGCGAGTGAAGAGAGGGAGGAGAGGCTGCTGCTGGAGGCGGAGGCGGAGGCGGAGTGGAGGTGCGGGTGGGAGACGCCGAGGGAGGCGAGCGAGGAGGGGGTGAGGGTCGTTGTCGTCGTCGCACCAGTTGTATTTGCGGTCGAAGTAGAAGTAGGAGGGGGAGGGGGAGGGGGATTTGCGGAGGTCGAGGCGTGTGCGGTATTCGAGTTGGAGTGGGTGGGGACGGTAGGCGATGGCGGGCCCCCGCCTGCGGCCCATTCAATGACGTAGACGAGGCCGGGCTGGATGACCTTGACGTTGCGGCGCGTGAGGTGCGCAAAGGCGCTCAGCTCCATGTGTCCGCCGTACGTCGCTGCAGGGGCTCGTTAGCTCTGATTTTGGGAATGTCGGGTCGAGTGGCACGAGCACAAAAATGCCTCGTCCAGCACCACAGGGCGCACACGAAGCAAGGGCGAGGCAGTGAAGCAAGAAAGAGAAACGCGACCCACCATTCTCGCGCATACACCGCAAATGCACCTCGAGCCCGCGCTCGTCCTCGACAAACGGCTCGTACCGCGTCTTGTGCCGCGCGATCCAGTCGCACACGTCGCGCCTTAGCTGCGGATGCTTCGACGGCGAGCCATACAGCTGGTCGGAGAGGGCGCGGAAGAGACAGTTGCCGTCGCCGACGGTGGGCGCGGCGTACAACCCCAGCGAGCGCAGCTGCTCCGTCAGCAGCGCCGTGTTCTCCATCGGGTCCGTCAGCAGCTGTGTACCCCGTCAGCATACCGTCCCAGTGTAACTAAAAGCGCGCGCGGTACTCACCCGCGCCTTGCTCGACCGCGTCGTCCGGGGCCGCACTTTACCCCACATCGTCAAAAACGCAGTAAAAAAAGATAGGGAGGAGGGGGGACGTACGCTGGCCCTGCATCTTCTTCGCGCTCTTCTTGGGGGTGCCCATAATCAATCCTGTTTCGGGCGGGCAAGTCTATTCTCTAGGGGCAAGCGGGGATGGTGGTGGTCAGGAAGATCGGAGTTTGAATTGGAGATTGCGTGATTGCCGGAGACCGGGCCGGGTGAGAGAGCGGATGCCGGTGCGCTGCGTGGCTGCGGCGAGGCGAGGTAGAGTCACAGAAGAGAAGCGCAAGGCGAGGCAGTAGTGGAGTCGTGTGCGGCCGTGCGTTTTGCGAGGTATACTTGGACGACGCGCTGGAAAAAGCGGTGGATGAGATGTAACGGTGGATAGATGATCAGATGAGCGCGAACAGGTAACGATCGGTGAACGTTGATTGGCTTCCATGGCGACCCATTTATAACTCATTGGACTTGCCGCAATGCCGCCCAAGACCTCTTATAGTCAGACCAAACGAGGAAATGTTTTATTTTATTTAGGAAGATGAGGGCGAAAAAATTGCTTGTCCATCTTGCCAGTGGAAGACTCGAGCCGGAGTCGAACCGGCAATACTGTACCATTACATTCAAATCGACAGTCACGTGTCACGCGCCCCCCTGTCGATATCGAATTTTGGTCGCGGTCACGTGTCACCCAGGCCAGTGTCGAATAGGTCCAGCGGTTCGTCGCGCTGCCGAAAAATTGTGCAAAACAGCCTAGAAAATCACCGTGACTCCCTAATCTTTCCAAGTGTGGTTTGAACAAGTTCCTGGCCTATTTGTACCCGCAACTCTGAAATTTCAGCATGTGGTTGGTTTTTGACCTAAAATCAACCCAAAATGCAACCAAATGGCCTGAAAAAGAAACTCAAAAGAGGAATTCAATACACTGCACAAATATTTCTGTGATATCCCAAGAAATTACCCTCAACAGAGAGGTAAGACTTGCGGCCCATGTCGAATTTTTTCCCTTGTCACGCAGCTTTCGCGGGGCTGTCGAAATGTCGAATTGGTCGAACCAGTCACGCGTCACACCCCCTATTGATTTGAATGTAATGGTACAGTATCTGCATTCAAATCCGCCTTTATCCCACATCAAGCAGACGCGGACCACTCCGCTTTCGAGTCTTTCCCTGCATACTGTAAACTTATTCAAGTTCAAGCACAAACTCACCACTTCGGCTTTGGTGCTGTTCATCGGCATTCAAATTCACCTCACAATTATTGTATGCCCTTCCTCTCCTCTACACACCCAACTCTGTCAACTCCAACAAATTCAACGAATTCAAGACCACTGAGCACCCCCACCAGGATCCCCAAAAAGAAGAAGATGGCGATTGGAGGCAGGTGCGGACCACCACTATGAGTCTTCCTTTGCTTACCTTCATAGTTCCTCAAACCAAGAACATTTTTGAGCTAGTAAAAAGAAAGTGATGTGTGCTCCGTTAGGACTTGACCCGGAATCGAACCGGAGTTCCTGCTTGCAAAGCTTCGATGCTTTTTATTGGAGGCAGGTGCGGACCACCACTACGAGTCTTCCTCTTCTTACCTTTGGGCTGAACATACTGCACAACACAACCTTTGCACCACAAAAAAAAAGATACATCGTTGTCTTATTATGACTCAACCCGGGATCGAACCGGTTCCCGCTTGCAACGTGCCTTGGATGAATGTGACACAGGTGCGGACCACCGCTACGAGTCTTTCCTTTACTTACCTTCGGGGCTCAATATACCGGATGACCTCCGCACTGCAGGAAAAAGTGATGGTAGCCGTATATGACCCGACCCGGAATCGAACCAGGGTAGGGTTCTGTTTTTTATTCTGGTTAATAAACATGTTTTTAAACAGGTGTTTATAAACCCGGTTTATAATGGTTGGGCTAGGATCCCCGGTTTTTAATTCGGTGTGGCAGTGCTCGGCAGACCTAGTAGAGGTCCAATTTACGCAAAGTTCAAAGAAGGAAATGTAGAGTAAGTCACCAAGAGTCACCAAGTACTCACTTTCTGTGGGATTTAGCCCTTTGACTCCTGTAGCTCCCGGAGGACCCGGACTCGTGGGTAGGATCATCAAATTTTAGGAAGTCTTTACTTTAAGTCATCTTCATGAACTCGCTGGTGCTTGGTCGACTGATTAGTGGTTGCCTAGGGTCCGCCTGGGCTGAAAATTCATCCAGAACTCCCCCAAAGGTCAAATTTTGCCTATTACTGCCCCGTGTTTATAAACCAGTTTATAAACACCCTGTTTATAAACGAAGAATTAAAAACTGTTTATAATTGGGCCAGGAATTATAAACAGAACCCTAAACCAGGGTTCCTGCTTGCAAACATCATGAGATCAAGCCTTAATGTGACCCAGGTGCGTGCCACCGCTACGAGTCTGTCCTTTGCTTACCTTGGAGGCGCCTGGACTTCCATCACGCTGCAGGAAGAAAAAAAGAAGGATTACCGAAGATAATCTATGCAAACATTACTGAGTATTGGAACCATTATGTGGTGCACACGCGAACCACTGCAACGAGTCTTCCCTTCTTTACGTTTGTGGTTCAGTAAGCCAGCCACATTTTGACTCCCTTTGCACCGCGAAAAAAAATTCAATGATCACTAGTGGCGGCGCAGGACTCGACCCGGAATCGAACCGGTTTCCTGCTAGATGGCATATTCACACAACAATAGGGGCAGGTGCGGACCACCACTATGAGTCTTTCCTTACTCACCTTTGATGCTCAATATACCGGACAACCTTTGCACCACACAATAAAGTATGCAATGGAAATCGACTTTTATGACTGGACCTGGAATCGAACCGGTTCCCGCCTGCAAGTTTCCTTTGTTATTGGAGGCAGGTGCACACCACCGCTACGCACTGGTTGGGAGATTCAAATTTTTCAGCACAATTTACGGTGAAAAATGTCGTTGGGTTTTCAGACATTTTTCAGCGAAAAAAAGGGTGAAAAATTTAAACATTTTTCACCACAATTCTCAGTGAAATTCAAGGTGAAAAACTTGAAACAAAATTCATAAGAGTTCATGCTAAATTTTCACCATAAATTCCAGTAGTTTTTCAGACATTTTTCACTGGAAAAGTAGCTGAAAAATTCAAACATTTTTCACCACTATTTCAAGTGAAATTTAAGGTGAAAAACTTGAAACAAAATTCATAAGGTTTTATACCAACTTTTCAGCTCAAATTCACCTAGATTTGGAGCCATAAATGATGGTGAAAAATTCAAAACTTTTTTTACCACAATTTTCAGTGGGAAAATCCATGAAAAATGGCTGAAAAATGTTCAAAGAAAGGTGGCGGAAAACTTGAAACCTGGTTTCACTTTTTTCAGGATTTTTTTCACCACCTTTTGCAGGGGAAATATAGGTGAAGAAGTCAAAACAGTTTTCAGACATTTTTCGCCTAGAATTGAGGTGAAAAACTTGAAAGCTGAATTTAAGTTTTCCAGCGAAAAATTTGAAACCTTCATTTCAAGTTTTCCACCACAAATTCACTAGTTTTTTGGCTGAAAATACTGGTGAAAAACTTGAAACCTGGCTTAACACTGACATGTTGAATTGAAGAATTACATAAGGAAAGGAGGGTAGAAGGTGGAAGAGAGGAAAATGACATGAACTGTTTCGCTAGCTTGTGTGGTTTTAGAACTGTGTATACCCTGGAGTGGCACAAGGGATGGTGCAAGCAGAATGGAGTCCCAGAGAAGACAGAGGTTGTTCAAGTCAACTGTGGGTGCTCTGTGAAGCGATAGATTGAAGAGAAGAGCAACAGTCAGTGTTACACTAGGAGCTCTTCAGACTGCCAGGGAAAACTCAATGTGTGGGAGGGGGGGCTGTTAAATGAATGAAAATCATGATTGGTGGTGGCTTACAATGGGGTCAAAGGTGCTTATCAAGTGCTCAGAGTGGGGGCCATTCCAACCCAGTAGCGGGGGGAATTGATGGGGGGGAATTCTATGGAATTGGGTTAAAGGGAAAGGGGCCGTTAAATGAATGAAAACCATAATTGGTGGCAGTTCACATTGGGATCAAAGCTGCTTATCAAGTGCTCAGAGTGTGTGCCATCCTAGCCGAGTAGTGGGGGGAATTTACGGGAGAATTCTGGGGAATTTGGTCAAATTCAATTGGGTCCCCACTTGTACACGGGAGTCATGAGTGGACGTTCTGAGGATTCGACCGCACCATTAACTGATGCACGGTTTTGAACTGCGCAAATTGTGCATGCATAGAGGGGAATTTAATTTCTCTGGCCCGGGAGAACACTGGAGGTCCCAGTGATGTTTTTTTTTTAGGAAGTCCCCTACAACTCCCCAGTATCGGCAGAAAATTTGCATCCCAACCGTGGTTGACTGATGCAAGGTTCTGGACTGGGCAAATTCTGCAAATTCTGCTTGCACGGGGGGGAATTTAATTTCCCTGGCCCACGAGAACACCGGAGGTCCCAGTGATGGTACAGCCGATTTCTCAGGAAGTCACCCTACAACTCCCTGGTATCAGCAGAAGATTTGCATCCCAACCATGGTTGACTGATGCACGGTTCTGGACTGGGCAAATTCTGCAAATTCTGCTTGCACGGGGGGGAATTTAATTTCCCTGGCCTGCGAGAACACTGGAGGTCCCAGTGATGGTACAACCGATTTTGTAGGAAGTCACCCTACCACTCCCGGTATCGGCAGAAAATTCGCATCCCAACCGTGGTTGACTGATGCATGGTTCTGAACTGGGCAAATTCTGCATGCACGGAGACACATTTAATTTCCCTGGCCCGCAAGCACACTGGAGGTCCCAGTAATGGTGCTGTCGAGTCCTCAGGGTGCCCTCTCATGACTCCCGTGTGCAAGCGGGGGCAACTCCTACAAAGTTCTGACCCGATCAAATTTGACCACATTCCGCCGAATTGCCCCTGTAAATTCCCCCCACTCCTGGGCTGGGAGGGCACACACTCTAAGCACTTGATAAGCACCTTTGATCCCAATGTGAACTGCCACCAATTATGGTTTTCATTCATTTAACGGCCCCCCCTCCCTTTGACCCAATTCCATAGAATCCCCCCTGTCAATTCCCCCCACTACTGGGTTGGAACGGCACACACTCTGAGCACTTAATAAGCACCTTTGACCCCATTGTAAGCCACCACCAATCATGATTTTCATTCATTTAACAGCCCCCCCTCCCACACATTGAGTTTTCCCTGGCAGTCTGAAGAGCTCCTAGTGTAACACTGACTGTTGCTCTTCTCTTCAATCTATCGCTTCACAGAGCACCCACAGTTGACTTGAACAACCTCTGTCTTCTCTGGGGCTCCATTCTGCTTGCACCATCCCTTGTGCCACTCCAGGGTACACACAGTTCTAAAACCACACAAGCTAGCGAAACAGTTCATGTCATTCTCCTCTCTTCCACCTTCTACCCTCCTTTCCTTATGTAATTCTTCAATTCAACATGTCAGTGTTAAGCCAGGTTTCAAGTTTTTCACCAGTATTTTCAGCCAAAAAACTAGTGAATTTGTGGTGGAAAACTTGAAATGAAGGTTTCAAATTTTTCGCTGGAAAACTTAAATTCAGCTTTCAAGTTTTTCACCTCAATTCTAGGCGAAAAATGTCTGAAAACTGTTTTGACTTCTTCACCTATATTTCCCCTGCAAAAGGTGGTGAAAAAAATCCTGAAAAAAGTGAAACCAGGTTTCAAGTTTTCCACCACCTTTCTTTGAATATTTTTCAACCATTTTTCATGGATTTTCCCACTGAAAATTGTGGTAAAAAAAGTTTTGAATTTTTCACCATCATTTATGGCTCCAAATCTGGGTGAATTTGAGCTGAAAAGTTGGTATAAAACCTTATGAATTTTGTTTCAAGTTTTTCACCTTAAATTTCACTTGAAATAGTGGTGAAAAATGTTTGAATTTTTCAGCTACTTTTCCAGTGAAAAATGTCTGAAAAACTACTGGAATTTATGGTGAAAATTTAGCATGAACTCTTATGAATTTTGTTTCAAGTTTTTCACCTTGAATTTCACTGAGAATTGTGGTGAAAAATGTTTAAATTTTTCACCCTTTTTTTCGCTGAAAAATGTCTGAAAACCCAACGACATTTTTCACCGTAAATTGTGCTGAAAAATTTGAATCTCCCAACCAGTGACGAGTCTTCCTTTGCTTACCTTTGGGGTTCAATATCCCACACCATTTTTGAGCCAGGAAAGAAAATGAAGTGCCGGTGCTCGACTTCCCGGAATCGAACCGGGGTTCCTGCTTACAAACCTTACACCAAAGAACACAAAGGTGAGGCAGGTGTGGATCACCGCTATGAGTCTTGACTTTCCCTACTTTCGGGCTGAATATCCCACACCACTTTTGAGTCATGTAAAAACAAAGAAAAGGGTGGAAATTGTTGATGACTCGACCCGGAATCGAACCGGGTTCCCGCTTGCAAACATTGCAAACATTGCAAATTGATCAAATTAATGTGACACAGGTGTGGACCACCGCTACAAATCTTCCTTTGCTTACCTTTGGGCAAGGGGACGTCGGGATTAAGATTCCACCACAAAATAAAGTATGCAATGGAAATCGACTTTTATGACTGGACCTGGAATCGAACCGGTTCCCGCCTGCAAGTTTCCTTTGTCATTGGACGCAGGTGCGGACCACCGCTACAAGTCTTTCCTTGCTTACCTTCACACCCCTTCAAACCAGGTACATTTTGGACTTTCTTTGCACCAAAAAAAAGACATCTGCCTCGACTTCAATAACTCAACCCGGAATCAAACTGGGTTCCTGCTTACAAACCTTTCATACTAAGCGACACAGGTGAGGCAGGTGCAGACCACCGCTACAAGTCTTCTGTTCTTTACCTTTGTGGGTCTTAATGTACTGGACAACCTTTGCACCACAAAATAAAAAATGCAACGGAAAGAGAGTTTTATGACTTGACCGGGAATCGAACCGTGTTCCTGCTTGCAAACCTTTCATACCAAGCGACAAAGGTGCGGCAGGTGCAGGCCACCGCTACGAGTCTTTCCTTTCCCCACTTTGTGGCTCAATATACCAGGGCATCTTTAAGCCAGGAAAGAAAAGGATGTGATAGCCCCATTAATACTCGACCCGGAATCAAACCGGGTTCCTGCTTGCAAACTTTTTCACGCTCACAAGCAATTTAAGGCAGGTTCGGACCACCGCTACGAGTCTTGACTTTCCCTACTTTTGGGCTGAATATCCGGGACAACCTTTGCACTGGAGGAAAAAGGGAATGGGTACATTAGGCATAATTTTTTTTAAAAAAATTTAGGAAAATGAAGGCGGAAAAAACTGTTTACGATGTGCCTCAAGACTCGAGCCGGAGTCGAGCCGACAATATCTGCATTCAAATCCGCCTTTTTCCCACATCCAGCAGACGTGGACCACTCCGCTTTCGAGTCTTTCCTATACATACTGTATGAAGTTCAACTACAAGCTCGGCACTTCGGCGCTGCTGACTGGTGTCCAACATTCAACTTCAGCTCGATTATTGTATGCCGTCCTCTTCTCTACACCCCCAACTCACCTCTGTCAACTTCCCACCACCCGGGCCTGCAACAAATTCAGTGAATTCAAAACTACTGAGCATACCTACCAGGATCACTAAGATGACGAAAAAAAAGCCAACATGTACCCTCCACGACTCGAGCCGGAATCGAACCGGTTCCCGCTTATATTGTAAGACTGGCTTTTCATTGGAGGCAGGTGCGGACCACCGCTAAAAGTCTTCTTTCACTGGCCTTTGATGCTCAATATACTGGACAACCTTTGCACCACAAAACAAAAAATGCATGGAGATGGACTTTTATGACTTGACCCGGAATTGAACCGGTTCCCGCTTGCACTTGGGAGTGGATCAAATTAATGTGACATAGGTGCAGACCACCGCTACCGCTACGAGTCTTTCTTTCCTTACCTTTGGGGCTGGATATTCTGGACAACCTCTGCACTGCAGGGAAAAGCCATGGACCAAAAAGCACAACCAATAATCACTGACTTGACCCGGAATCGAACCGTGTTCCTGCTTGCAAACCTTTCATACTAAGCGACACAGGTGAGGCAGGGGCGGACCACCGCTATGAGTCTTTCCTTTCCTTGTGTCACATCCCTTTAAATCAAATTAGCCCCATTTTTGACTCCCTTTGCACTGCTGGAAAAAAGGCTTTGATTGTCAGCGGACAACAAGGACTCGACCCGGAATCGAACCGGTTCCCGCTTGCATACATTCTTGGAACCCTCATTTGGTGCAGGGCGGACCACCGCTACGAAGCTTTTCTTCCCCTACTTTTGTGGCTTATTATCCCACACCACTTTTGAACCAAAAAAGACAATGATGTGATCACCCCGTTAAGACTTGCCCCGGTTCCTGTATGATCCATTGGACGGAGTGCCAGTGTGGGCCACCGCTGTGAGTCTTTCCTTCCTCCCATTCACAGTCTACCAGATCAGTGACATTTAGACTTTTTTCAAGCTGCAGGAAAAAAAGCTGCTGGGTCGTCAATTTCCATGACTCGACCGGAATCGAACCGGTTCCCGCTTGCAAACTGGGGAGTATTTATTGGAGGCAGATGCGGACCACCACTACAAGTCTTCCTTTGCTTTCCTTTGGCACTGGATATACTGCACAACCTTTGCACTGCAGGAAAAAGGGATGGGTGCATTAGGCATAAGTAAATGTTTCTTATTTTATTTGGGAGGATGAGGGCGAAAAAAACAGTCTGCAACGTCTCTAGGACTCGAGCCGGAGTCGAACCGATGATATCTGCGTTCAAATGCATTGTCTTTCCCTCACATCAAGCAGACACGGACCACTCCGCTTTCGAGTCTTTTCCTACATACTGTAAACTTGTTCAAGTTCAACCACAAACTCAGCCTAACTCAGCACTTGGCGCGGCATTCAATGTTCACCTTGAACTCAACTTGATTATTATTCCTTCCCATTCCCGTCCTCTACACACCCAACTCCAACAAATTCAACAAATTCAACACAACTGAGCAGACCTTGAAGGAAAAATCGCCAAGAAGAAGAAGAAGAAGGAGAAAAAGGATTGGAACGCTAACCACGGACGACTCGCCCCGGAATCGAACCGGTTCCTGCTTGCGAAGTTCGATTCTTGGCTATTGGAGGCAGGTGCACACCACTGCTACGGGTCTTTCCTTTTGCTTACCTTCGTACCCATTCAAACCAGGTACATTTTGGATTTCCTTTGCACCAAAGAAAAAGACATCTAACAAATGACTCGACCCGTCTTACGTCGGCAGAGATGGCTCATCAGGAAAAACCAAAATGCTCTCATAGACAAAGGGGTAACTATAACGGTCTTCATGTGTCTATGACGAACTTCAAAGTTAACCCCGTTCTATGTGGCGCTATACAGGTCTATAGATGTCTATGGATCTCCTTCTCCCAGGACTAATGTCTATGAACGTCTCTAAATCTGCCCGCTGAAAAATTAAAGCAACGGAAATTCAACGTAAAATAGAGGAGCCTGCGTTCCTAAACACAATAATAACGGGACTGAATGACCGACCTCCGGCGTGAGAGGTGGAGAAAGAAGTTTGGGTGATACTAAATTGAGGGAATAGTACAACACTGGTGAGCAACTCGCTGTCCAGGAGGACCAGTGTGAAAGATTATGGGGGTGTTGGAAGAAGGACAACCCACTGTCATTGAGGAATGTTGTTGAGGAATGTTGCAACTAATACAATGGCCTTGAGCTAGCCGAAGTACTCTCCCACATGTGCATTTTATGTCACTGAGAGTGGCGGGACACGTAAAATGCTGCTTTGAAATATGTTACAGCCGATTTCTAGTTACTGCGTAGGAATGCGGATGCGGAGCGCGGTGGGCGGTAAACTTCGAGTAAATAATTAATAAAATTTGCCACGCAACTGTCACGGAATTTGAATAATTGAATTCATCCCTGAGTCCGGGGCTGAAATGAATGCAATGTCGGAATTTTATTCTCCCCTTCTCCAGGTAAGTGGGTAAGTGGAAGGAATTGCGCCCGCGACTTGACGAAAGTGCCGTAATGTCACGTGCGCGCGTTTTGGTTCGTTTTGATCGGTGACAAACAAGTCGTCTCCCTTTCTCTTTCATGTACACCAGCGACAGCAGCGAGACTCTCGTCGCATCTGTTGTCTGCTCTTGCCTCTCGTCTGATTGCTTTGTCGTCGCCACAGATGTATCGAGCAGAACAGGAAGGAAGAATTGGAGAGGACGAGGTGCGACTTTGGAGTGGAACTTTTTTTCTTTCTTCTGGGTGGATTCTTTACTTGGAATAGTGTGTGTACGTGGGCTGGGCGAGGACACGGATGGGATTCGCGGTAGTTCATGCCGTGTATCCCACGCCGCTTCCTCCTTTGGGGCGCACTTGATACGGCGGTGCCATTCGCGTTTCGTGATGTGGGTTGCTGCCACATGTCACGAATGCGAGCGATGCCCGTCAGCTGGCATCCCACCCACCCTGCACCGTAGTTGCCTGTTGTCGCGCCGAATTTGGGTGGTTCCGGGGCGAACGGAATGTTGCGCCGTGCTCCACCCCCCCCCTCTTATACCTGCAATGACTCGGAGGACTTCCTTCTTGAGGGCTTATCTGTTCCATTCCCCTCCTCCACGGCTGATACCCAATGACTTGCACACCCGCTTTCTTTCTTGTGCATCCCCAAATTTCCCCCATCTCCTCGTATCCTTTTTCATCCCTTCTTCGTGTCTTTTTACGACTTCTTTGTACTAACTGCAACCCTCTAGCCCGATAATGGTTTATAGTATACAGACATCCACATCACGTCCGATTTCCTCGGCATTTTTCGGAATGGGCTCTGCCTAGTCGCCGCATTTAGCCCGTATTCCTCGTGTCGCGCAGGCATCACGTACACATTAACGCGCGCTCCAGCCGCCTTAGCTTGCCCACGAGCTGACCCACGACCATTCCCCTCACGGTGCGCGCGCCTTCGGCCTCCGCCTGGTTGTCTACTGGTATCCCACCCGCCAAGTCACAGTCAAATTCACCCTCGCAAGTTACCAACAGCCGCGTGCTCAACCGGTCACTTTTGGCTCCTTTAACCAAGATTCATCTGAACTTCAATCGCCTTCAAACCCACATCGGCAATTCTTGTTAAGTCTGCAACGAGACCTGAGCTTCAACTCTCACCTTCAACTTCAACCGTCTTCAACACTTGTAAATGAATAAATCCTCGTCAAGTCAAGTCCGCAACGCGTCGAGCGAGACCTGAACTTCAACCCCCAACTTCAACTGCCTTCAAGACTCCGCAAATTACCAAATACACGTCGAGTCCGCGGCAAATTGAATCAGACCCCCCAACCCTCAGCCTCACCTCCAAGCTCCGCAAACATCTTTGTCCAGTCCGTGGCGGCATCTCAATGATCTTCGACTTCGCATTGTTGTCCCCTCATCGAAATTCTTGTGCCCCTTTTCACTCAAATTTGATTCGAAGACTTTCTTTTTCATTCTCATCCATGGCATGCTGTACCTCGTAGAAATTGTACTTGGATTCTGGAATAGATGTGTTTTTTGTTTCATTTTGGCGCGATTTTTTCCTCGCTATGAACGACTATAATGTCTATCAAGTCTATGACTATGGCCAATTCTATAGACGGACCGACTACTATGAGTGACTTTGAGTGTCTATAAAGTTGAACATGGTCCCCCCACCTTACTAGTGGGGTGGCCTATTTACTATGAGGTCTATAATGTCTATAGCTGTCTATAGCGGTCTTTGTGGGTCTATACGGCAACTTTGGATTTTCCTGATGCTCCTCATCATAATCCCCAATATCGCCGCTCTCTTGGCCTGGCTCTGTATCATTCCCGGTTATATTGCTATACTGTACTTGAGCACTTCCCTATCCTAACACCTCACCCCCAAGTCCTCGCATGCCCTCTTCTTCCTTTCCCCACTCACCGCCGGCGCCCTGCCCGCCCTCTACACTCTCGCGGTGTCGTACTGGGTCGCCTGGGACCGCGGTGCCGAACTTGGAGCACTGTTCGGCGCACTCTCGATATGGGTCTCGTGGGGCGAATTCATGTCGGTCAGTCCATCAGTATTTTTTCCGCGACGCAGATGAACATGTATTAGTGATTTATTTCTTTTCGCGCACTGAGTACTCCACGTTCAATTGGGCTACATCAACTGAGGCCTCCAATGGTCGTCTTTTTTCCTGATCGTATCGTCGCTTTTCCTCGTTCCCGATGGCCCTCCACCCAGGGCCGGCGCGCTTGTGGTGGATCAAACCGATGACACTGTTGTCTGAATGTTCAGTACTCTTCGAGTGATAATCGGTTTTAGATGCGCGGATCAAATAATGACCAGGCAATAAGATTTTGATGTATTTAAACTTGAGGTCTTTGACCTCCAAAATCCATCATCGTATCAAGAGAGTTCTACTTGCAAATGTATAAAAACCAATACTGAGCCAGCCTACTTCATCTCCCACAAACCCACGTCCGAACCGCGCGAAAAGCCTCGAACCATCGGTAGACACTCCAACATCCATATGCCGGAACAAGGACCTCCCACTTGAGGTTGTGTGACGCTCTGTATTCAAAGATTCGTGCTTCCGTCGAGTGGAAGAACAGGTTGCCCCGCGGCAAATATTGGACGTGCGTAATCTCCAAAAATCCTCCTCAAAGGAATCTCCTGTATCAATCTGCCACATCTGCTCGCACTCGCCCGACTCGACGTCAAAAACGCGGAGCGTTCCCTCGCCCGCGTCGGCAACGAGATGGCGATTATCAGGCAAAAAGGCGAGGGCATGGATCTAGCGGGGGAATCCACCGAGCGTATGCAGCAGCCCGCCCGTGTCAACGCGCCAGATGCGCATCAGCCTGCCCCCATCATCCGCCGCGATGAGTTTCCCGTCAGGCGAGAACGCCCCCGCCCAGCTTTGGCCCGTTGCACCGTCGAGAACGTGGCCGGCGCGGTGATGCCGTGCGCGGGGCCGAGGCCGAGGCATACAGTCGCAGTCGCAGTCGCCGTCGCAAATAGAACGAGAAGGGAACTTGAAGAAAGGAAAGAGAAGCCGGCCCAGCAGGCCCCACACCGCACTCCGACGACCAACAAAGGCGCGAAGGACAAAGCAGAAAGCAGCACAAAGGGCGCACGCGTCGTTAAAAGGCGCTGCGGGCACCCTCTTCCACCAGCACGCTCCCCTCCCTACGACAGAAAAAAAAGAAGAATGACAAGTCCAGACGAAAAACGAAGAAGGGCGAAGAAGTAAAAGGGTGCAGGAGAGAGACACCTACGCGACGTATATCGTGCCCTCTTAAGCCGGCTCCGCCCCCATGGCATCGTCGTTCTGCGCCCCATCCGCGTCGACGTCGATGACCTCGCGATGTCTCGCTGATGTGGGGGGCACCGAGCTCGATGTATGTGCATGTGCGGAGGCAGAGGGAGAGACGGACGGAGCGAGTGAAGAGAGGGAGGAGAGGCTGCTGCTGGATGCGGAGGCGGAGGCGGAGTGGAGGTGCGGGTGGGAGACGCCGAGGGAGGCGAGCGAGGAGGGGGTGAGGGTCGTCGTTGTCGTCGTCGCACCAGTTGTATTTGCGGTCGAAGTAGAAGTAGGAGGGGGAGGGGGAGGGGGATTTGCGGAGGTCGAGGCGTGTGCGGTATTCGAGTTGGAGTGGGTGGGGACGGTAGGCGATGGCGGGCCCCCGCCTGCGGCCCATTCAATGACGTAGACAAGGCCGGGCTGGATGACCTTGACGTTGCGGCGCGTGAGGTGCGCAAAGGCGCTCAGCTCCATGTGCCCGCCGTACGTCGCTGCAGGGGCTCGTTAGCTCTTATTTTGAGAACGTGGGGTCGAGTGGCACGGGCACAAAAACAAGCACCAGCACCACAGGGCGTGCACGAAGCAAGGGCGAGGAAAGCAAGGGGAGGAACGCTTACCATTCTCGCGCATACACCGCAGATGCACCTCCAGCCCGCGCTCGTCCTCGACAAACGGCTCGTACCGCGTCTTGTGCCGCGCGATCCAGTCGCACACGTCGCGCCTTAGCTGCGGGTGCTTCGACGGCGAGCCATAGAGCTGGTCGGAGAGGGCGCGGAAGAGACAGTTGCCGTCGCCGACGGTGGGCGCGGCGTACAACCCCAGCGAGCGTAGCTGCTCCGTCAGCAGCGCCGTGTTCTCCATCGGGTCCGTCAGCAGCTGTGTACCACGTCAGCATACCGTCTCACTTCAACGAAAAGCGCGCGCGGTACTCACCCGCGCCTTGCTCGACCGCGTCGTCCGGGGCCGCACTTTACCCCACATCGTCAAAAAACGCAGTAAAAAAGACAGGGAGGAGGGGGGACGTACGCTGCCCCTGCATCTTCTTTGCGCTCTTCTTGGGGGTGCCCATAATCAATCCTGTTTCGGGCGGGCAAGTCTATTCTCTATGGGCAAGCGGGGATGGTGGTGGTCAGGAAGATCGGAGTTTGAATTGGAGATTGCGTGATTGCCGGAGGCCGGGCCGGGGGAGGGAGCGGATGCCGGTGCGCTGCGTGGCTGCGGCGAGGCGAGGTAGAGTAACAGAAGAGAAGCGCAAGGCAGTGAGGGGTCGTGTGCGGCCGTGCTTTCTGCAAGGTATACTTGGACGACGCGCTGGAAAAAGCGGTGAAAGATGAGAAGATGTAACGGTGGATAGATGTAGGTTCGGATCAAGCCGCCTTCTCATCACATGATATTCACGTGCTGCGCAGGGAAAACTGAGAAGGGGCTTGTGCCAAGATGCCGAAAAGCGGCAATGTGTTCTGCGCGCTTTACCGTGTTAATAACCGCGTCTATCGGCGCGGCACCCTGGAATATATTGTTTCCAGTAAGACTAAGAATTTTTCTGTCTACTCAGTTTCTTTTTAGCCCGCGACTGCATGCCACAAATTAGGTACCTTTCCGCGGCTTTCACGCACGGTAGCTTGTTACAATATCCCGTGTAGCCCTCGTTATTTTGCGAAATAAAATAAACTGAATACCTAGAACTGTAGGGGGCATGTCTACGATACTCCAAACCGTTTCAAATAAGTGAAAAGGACATGATTTGCATTTCTGAGTGAGATCGCGAAAGTGTCCGAAATGGGCTTGATTTGTAATCATCGCGTCGCGTCTCCTTTCCCCTCCTTTTTTTTCATCGTGTTTTCTTCTTGCTCTGGGGACATAAACATGTCGAGTAATACCACAGCCATCCCTCAGCCACCACAAACGCCTCGCCGCCGCCCTTTTTCACCCGTTGCACCCCGATCTCCCGGCACACCTCGACGGCGCAATCCTCCTGCCTCCACACGTCTTCAGGGTATAAAAAAATGGAAACACACCTTCAAGGACACGCAGAAGATGGTCATGGACCGCCTAAAGCTGACTTACACGCCGGACGACTGGCAAATTCACCTCATTATCCGAATTCTTCGGGGCTACGACTCCATCTTTCTTGCCGGGACAGGCTATGGAAAAAGCCTTATTTTCGAAGCGGTTGCAGCGCTAGGGGGGGGGAAGAAGGTTACAATCATTATCTGCCCATTGAAAGCATTGGAGGCGGACCAGGTGAGCATAATTCCGCTTTGAATTCAAGGGAAGTAGCGGCTCATGTGACATTCACCTCCGCACCTCTTGTAGGTCAAACAGGCAACTGAGAAGGGGCTCAGTGCAGCTCTAATCAATGAGGACAATACCAACGACCCTACCGTCTGGAAAAAGGTCGAAAAAAGCGCTCAGCTAGTTTATATTTCGCCCGAAATGGCGCTGTCCGACCGCTTTGGGAAATTGTGGATGGCTCCAAAATTCCGCGGCCGTGTTAACGCGCTAATCGTCGACGAGGCCCACTGCATCGACGAGTGGGGGGAGGAGTTTCGCCCCATGTATAGGCAGCTCCATCGCCTTCGCAGCTTCACTGGGCAGGAGGTACCTTTTGTGGCATGCACCGCAACGTGCGCCACAAATACCTTTAACATAATCTGGAGTTCTTTGGGCTTTGGACATCGGCCCTTCTGGGGCCTGGATGCGGGCTCTGACCGTGCAAATCTGTTCTTTCAAACACGCCCACTCACCAATATCCAGGAGCCCATACTCGACATCCTTAACCTTCTGCCGCCAGATCTCGATGACAAATCAGAACGCTCATCCATCCCCAAAATACTATCTTACCATGGCAGTGTGGCTGGAACTGGAAAGGGGAAGGCGGCGTGGAGGCGCGCGCTCCCTGCGCATCTACGGGACTGTGTCGTGTCGTACTCGTCCGAGATTTCCGAGGCCGCAAAGAAGGATATTTGGGAGGGATTTCTTTCCGGCCGCTACCGAATTCTTTGCGCAACGGATGCAGCTGGGATGGGGTGTAACGTACCCGACGTGGATTATTCAATCGTCTTCGAGTGCCCGAGGTCCCTAGCTGTCCTCGTTCAGCGGTGGGGTCGCGCTGGTCGGAGTCGAAAGGGGATCGGGACATGCTTGTTCTTTGTGCAAAAATGGGCATACAGACCTACTCCTCCTGAAGTTGGGCTTGCAGTGCAGCGGGTGAAGGGAAAGGACAAGCTAGCAATGGAGCCGCAGTCTCACACGACGTCGCGCGCGAAACTCGAGCCGAATCTCGAGGCGTTTATCAATTCGGCGGCTTCCTCGGAAGGCCAGTGCTTTTACATCACCTTCCGTCAAGACATTAATCTTTTCTCACAGCCTGCTCCCACGTTTTCGTCTCGAATCTCTTTCGCCCGGACACCGGCCTCGACATCTACACCGGCCTGACAGATCCCATTGCATCGAAGTCTGGTCCAGTCTCGCGGAGTTCAGCACATGAACTCAGCTGGACAATTCTCGACCTCAAGCGCCACCCCCCGCCGGAGCGCTGCTGTAATCATTGCAACCCGAAGTTCTTGCAGTGGTGCCCACCTACAACATCTCGCGACCCGCGCATCCTGATGTACGCATCAGAATTTATCCATTCCCTTCCGCCTCCTCCATCCCGCCCCGCCTCACCCGCATCCGACATTTCTGATTCCGCCAGTGTGGCCTCGCAAAATTCGGCGAATTTCGAGCCTGTGAAGGGTAAACAAAATGTCTCGAAAGAGGACAAGGCCGCGCTTCGAGATTTGCTAGTCAATTGGCGGAAGGACCGGCATTTTCGCATCGGGAACAGCCCGTATATTCCCTGCGAGGTTTTACTTCCCCCAAAGCAGCTCGAGAGACTTGTTGCCTCCGCCGGTACCTTTCTCAAACACCCTCTCGTCGAGCCCAAGCACGTACAGAAAGCCGTTCCATGGGACATGGCACCCGATTCCGATGTCGCAGAAGTCTGCGATGTCATCGCACGCTGGCGGCTCACGCTGGATATCCGGCGCACACCACAATCCGCACGACGACCGCGTAAACGAACCCAACAGGCTCCCACGGCACCTACCCCACAGCCTGTATTCACACAGGTGCCTCCCACTGCTCCCCGCTCCAGTCCGCGCGGACGAGGGAGAGGCAGAGGCAGAGCAGCTCCAGTCCGCTCCAGCCTTTCGGCCCACCCTACCCCGCCGTCTTCAACACCGGTGTCGTCGTCACAGACCCCGGTGTCGTCCACGCCGTCCATGCGTTACGACGACTTCTTTTCTGCTATCCCCGCCTCCCGAACATTTACCCCGCGGCCCCTTCATTTTACTCCCGTTAATGTGAATACTCCGCAATCCCTCCATTTTACTCCTATCAATTCGATGGGTACTACTCCAGTGCCATGGCCAACACCTGGCGCCGGTCCATCGAGCTCTTATTCACACCCGTAATTATATTGTACTATTCTACGCCATCAAAATCACCACCGCCGCCCAGGGCACCTGAACTTGCGATTTCTCCGGGGTGCTCGCTAGTGTGCAAATCTATAAAGCTGTCAAATGTGAGTGGGTTCTTTGTGAGATTATCGAACGGAGTGCCGTTGTCGAGTGTGGTGTCGCGGTTACTTGAGTCCGAGGATGCGGCAGGAGGATAGCCCCCGAGCGCGGGATCGTATGTTGTCGATTTAATGAACTCCGCAAATTTGCCGTTCCACTCCTCCGCACCCTTGACAAAGACATCAACAATTGCAGAGCGCTGAGCCTCTACAGGAGGAGGATTCTTTGGGGCGACTTTGGGCGCTTTTTTCGGGGGTGCGGGGACAAAGTGTTTGGTTGCGCTGATTTTATGGAACTTGCGACGTTGCATTTCTGTAACCAGGGCCTCGAGATCTTGGTTAAATTTGACCTCTTTGGACCTGCGTGCACGGTCGGGATCCCCGAAAAAGTTAGCCACCATGTGGGTGACATCGCGAAAGGCCTCCACACACGCGGAGCCTTTGCGTATGATATATTCGACAGTAACTCCGGCTCCCGAAGCAATGAAGGCACGCTAAAAACAGAGTGAGCACAAACCAAAACGGGTACAGAAGACTGCGTACCTTGACCCAAAAGTTGAGTTGCTCCAGATATAAATCAGACGCGATAGAGCGGCCGCGTTTGCCCCAGCGATTAATGAACCAAGACCGCTCCAGTGCTCTGCGGAGTTTGTCGGGTAGTTCAAATTTCCACCGTACCAATACCTCCACGCATTCACGGGCGTAGTTGTGCTGACCGACTCCACGGAAGGCGAGACCCCAATACTTGAGCACTCGGATGAGTTGACCGGGGTCCGCAAAACTCACGGCCTTTTCGAAAAGGCAAAAGAAAAGAGAATCTCGGATGAAATAGATGGAGTGTGCCATCCAATCGTCTCCCGCAGCTTGGGCATTTTTGGCAGCCGTTGCAGTAGCAAAATCGGTTGAGATTGTGAGCGCGATGGCTTGGATGTCTTCTAAAGTTGGTTGCCAGCCTGAAAGCTGGGAATACAGCGTAAATCCATTGATGACCCTGAGGAGGACATGAGAACTGAGTCTGCGGATAAATAAAATAGAACTTACATGACACAATGCAATATCCGAGCGATTAAGGAATGCCGGATGAGGGACTTCGCAGCTGCATAGTTCGGTTTATTGACATCCCATTTGCGATTAAGAAGGCCCTTGTGCGCTGCAAGCGAAGCTGGATCTTCGACCGCATGTCCGTAGTGCGTCCGCATGATCATATGTGTGGCCTGTAGTGCGAAGTGGAATGGCGCGCTCAATTCTTGGGCATATTCGAGGCGCTCCATCGCATTGATATCGTCTGTGCGGTCACGACGAGCAGCACGGATATTGTTGGAAGTAAGCCAATCACCGACAAAAATTCGCCAGATTGACGACCAAATTCGTTGAGAGAGTGTGCTCCTCTCCTGTATCGCTCCAAGGACCTTTACCACACCCTTTTTCGAGCCCTCATTCACGTCAAACAGCCCGAATGGCCGTGCATCCGACTTTTCGGGAGGCAGTTGGCGGTCGTCGGGCATCATCGCAGCAACAGCCTCTGCAATTTCCTGGCGATCTTTCCACCGACTGTTGCCCGGAGTGAAGGCCACTATCATCTCTGCGATGAGAGCCACAAAAGATTTCCCGACAATTTTATCGTCCTCTGGTGTGGGGAGAATGTCCGTTGCCTTCGCTTTCGCGCGCTGCCCACGAAGAGCGAGCTGCTCTGCCAAGTCGGCCTCTGTGAATTGCTCGACGTCCGGGATGCCGACAACGGCACAATTCGTCGCATTAATCATGTCATTGGAGTTCGAAATGCGCTGCTGAGACTTGCGCAAGAATATATTGATATTGTCGAAGATGGTGAAGAAGACTTGGCCGCTCGCAATAAGTTCTACGGCCAGTCGAATGGCATCCTCCGTAATGCGAACTTTGAGACGTTCGACAGTGCGGCTCGAGACGCACACGCCGGCATTGCTGAGCATCGTCACAACACGCGAGCTCGTGCCCGATATTTTGAAGAAAAGCCCAAGTATGAGCGGCAGGACATTTGTAGCCCTGTTTCGGGCAAACGCCAGCATAGATATTGTCAAAAGAATAACCTAAATATAAATTAATCCTGCGGTGAAAGATTAAGACACAGAAAACATACGAAGACAGGATTGCGCGAGAATCCCGGATAATCCTTCGACCACCCGTGATTTGGCGCTGCCTCTGGGCTCGCTTCACCCTCCTCAACATTTTCGTCGTCGTTTGGATCGTCTGCCCAATCCTCTTCTGCTCCCGCACTTGGCTGACCCGGAGATGGTGGCATCGGCACATCCTCGTCAGTTTTCCGCTGCTTCCTGGCTTTATTTGGAGACGTGCTGAAGGTGTGTAGGATACCCCAGGTGAATGGTGCGAGTTCTTTGATTATTTCGACCAGTTTCGTCGGGTGTAGAAGATCTCGGAGGTCCCGTATGGTAAGACTTTTAAGTCGCACCCGGAGATGGGGACTAGAGATGACACGGTCACTGTCCTGTAGCGCGAGCTCATGCGCACAGGGAATAGCCATCTCTCTGATATGTTTCTGTGCTTTGGGCCAGCGATTTCCATCCCGCCAGAGATTGAATATGAGGGCGGGAGCAAACTGTGTCTCCAGGGTGCTTTCTGTCGAAAAAAAGCCCATAAAGTGCGAAATGCGCTTTGTAACCGCAGGAATCTCGGTTGTGAAAAGCCAGTGCATGAGCTGCCGAGTTGAGACCGATAGAAAAATCATCAGCGAGAAAATAAGCTGAAGTCGAGCGTCGAGAGTGAGCCCCTTTAATTCTCCCGAGGAAAATCGGGACTCCCAGTAGTTGTCGTCATATTGGAGGGAAGCCACGGTGAGAGAAAAGTGTTGCTTGAAGGGCGAGGGAGGAGGGACGGAGGGTACGAGCAAAAAGATCGCGGTGAGTCACTAATGAAACGCGTCGTGTCACGTTCCCGTCACGCCTTCCTGATTCGGCCGTCAGCGTCGAAATATTTTTCCTGAATGCTAGACAAGGTTATGCAAATAGTTTCTGCTAGAGAACTTGTTTTAAATCATCCTCCGGTTCCATCGAGCCCATAAAATTTAAGCAAATCTGCCGCGGCACCACATGTTCGGTGCGAATTCATAGCGCAGAAGTGCTCTCGCAACATGCATGCAGAGAGATTGTATCGCGACTTAAATTTCAGCTGAATCGATGAATCTACTCGCATACATCGAATGAACAATATAACAACTTATTCCTAAGGAAACGGATAAGAAACGGAGATGATATTCACTTCTGAAGACATGGCACTTTTTTGGCAGTTTGGATCAAGCCTCTCTCCGAGAATAGCCGGCTCGCCGGCCCGGAGACAGGCTTGCTCCGAACCTATGCGGTACGTAACTTTGCCTTAGAATATCTGGGTCGTATTTAACCTCCCCAGATCCGTTTATCGGTATGCTGGGGTTTTCGACACACTAATCGACTCCATACTTTATCGACGGTCCTTTCTGTATGAAGACCATTTCATGAATTGCATGTTCAACTTTACATCGTTGTAAATGGGAGGAAGTGTTAACAAAGGTCGGCAGCGCAACGGAAAAACCAGCATTGACAAAAGAGGTCAAATGAAGCGGAGGTAGGTAGGCAGGTAGGTAGGGATATAGCCTGAAATTCGGCACCATTTCAAATTTACGCAGTCGGTACGAGGTCGCACATCGAAAGTACCAGTACTAAAAAACATTAGACAGTAGTGGACAGCAAAGGACTCGACCCGGACTCGAACCGGTGTCCTACCCACCATAAGGATGCTCCTCATACATCAGGCGGTATAGTATCCGCCATCGAGTCTTGCTGGGCACAGAACGGCATTCAATATTCTGCGGAACCTGTGAAGAGATTGAATTCGTTGTAAACTGTAAGAATTCTTCTTGACATGAGCTCAATTGAAAGGCGTCGACAAGAGACGGATCTAGTGCAGCGACTCTCAAATGTCGCGCACGCAAACCTGTCATACGGCGCGACACGGCGCGCGGGAGGCCCTTCAGGCGACATATACAGATGCCTTATTAGTCGATACTTAAAGGCAGGCAATAGATGGATTCATCCTGAAGTCGCCAGAGCTTTCCAACGCCATGCCATCCTATTATTTCGGCGCATGCCTGTACATTTTAGCGAGAAGACGCGGCCGCGTGGATTCGGGAACACACGAGTGCAGGCCCGGACCTTCCGCCTATATCCAACAAGCCTCCGTCCAGCCCCAAATCCTTCTAGCAACACGATCACTTCTTCTTCTTCGGCTTTTTCTTCTTCACACCACCTGCAGCGGGCGCGCCTGACGTAGAGGGGACCGCACTCGAAGCCGCAGGGGCAGCGTCAGGTGGGGCGGGCGACGGCGCGGCCATAACCACGTCAGGGGCGGCTGGTGCCTCGACCTTGCGGCGATTCTGCATCTTTTCCATGAGCGACAGGTTAAGCGCCTCGAAACGATTGAGGAAGATAGAGGAGTAGGTCTTGAATTTTATACACTGCAAAAGGTTCATTTGCGCTCTAGAAACACGGAAAATTGCCAGCCGGACGCACTGTGGTGTTGTCCGTGATTTTAAGGACGAGTTTCCCCTCTGACGACTTCCACTTTACACAGTACCGCGTCTGTCAAGGGCCGGATGAAAAGCGCTGAGAGCCAGTGGGAATTAACGCACGGTAGTCGGGGATTTGGCATAAAGAGCCTCAGCGGCGTCCTGGTAGTCTTGCCAGGCGTGGATGTAGACCATCGCGCATCGAGTTTGGTGTAAGCGTGTAATGTCACGCAGTCACATCGCCGCGTGGTACGTGACCTGTCACCACCTCTCTCCCACCACTCTCTCCTCCGACAATGGCCAGCGGAGACAAGAAGAAACGTAGGGAATATTGCATCTGAGTGTTATAAACTGTCTCAGATAGCCCCAGCACTTCCCTTCGCCGCCAATTTCATCGCTGGCGCGATCGCCGGTATATCCGAGATCCTCACTTTTTATCCTCTCGGTATGGCCCGCCCACGCTCCAAATGGGCTGAAACTTGACCACATTTCTGTAGATGTCGTGGGTATACCTCGGAGCTCATTCCGGCGCCTTCATGAAACCTTGTTCTAGGTAAAAACGCGAATGCAGCTCGAGACGGGCAAATCGCAGCACGGATTAGTGGGGAGCTTTAAAACGATTGTTCGGGAGGAGGGGTACGCTCTGCACGCTTCACTCGCCCCCACATAGTAACACTCTCCCCTCAGCTTCGGTCGCCTTTATCGCGGTGTGTACCGCTCCACCACATCACGTAAAGCCTACTCAATGGTCGTGTGCCAGGTCTCGTCCCGCCGTTGTTGTTGGAGGCGCCTAAACGTGCCGTGAAATTGCGCGTGTTCTGCATCTCTGTGGATTTTTCTGCGCTTATCCATTGCAATCCAGTGCCGCCAATGATTTTTGGGGCAAGACGTATCTTAGTTTCACCGGTGAAACCAAGATGACGCAGCAGCTATCCATTTTAACGGGCTGCAGCGCTGGTGCCACGGTGCGTGCTTCGGAGTATAACCCTCCACAAACCTTGGGACTCAAAGTTTAATTCAGGAAAGTTTCGTCGTCGTACCATTTGAGCTAGTGAAGATCAAGTGAGTTAGTTCACTCGTCCAGCCAAGTCACCCTTAATACTAAAATCGGACAGAATGCAAGATAAAGCGAGCACCTTTAAAGGTCCCATAGATGTCGTCCGACACATAGTTAAAGCAGACGGACGGCTCGCCGGCCCGGAGACAGGCTTGCTCCGAACCTAGGATAGATGATCAGATGAGCGCGAACAGGTAACAATCGGTGAACGTGATTGGCTTCCATGGCGACGCATTTATAACTTCACTGACAAAAAAAGAAGGCCCCTATAATGAACTGTTTTTATTTTTATTTGGGAGGGATGAGGGCGAAAAAAATTGTTCATTAAAACACATCTGGAAAGACTCGAGCCGGAGTCGAACCGACAATATCTGCATCCAATTGTAAATCCTGTCACACTGCACCTGAATGCAAAGCAGACGCGGACCACTCCGCTTTCGAGTCTTTTCCTACATCCTGTAAACTTGTTCAAGTTCAACCACAAACTCAACACTTTGGTGCTGTTCACTGGCGCCCAATGTTTAACTTCAACTCAACTATCCTAATTCCTTACCTCCTCTACACCTCCAACTCAACACAACTTCCCACATTGATGCTCCAACAAATTCAATGAATTCAACACAACTGAGCATACCTACCAGGGGTCACCAAGAAGAAGAAGATGACGGAAAAAAGATTGGAACGCTAACCGCATACGACTCGACCCGGAATCGAACCCGTTGCCTGCCACAGGATACGTTATTGGTTTACGATGGAGTGCAGGTGCGGACCACCGCTACGAGTCTTCTCTCTGTTTACCTTTGTGTGGGTTGTAATATACTGGACAACCTTTGCACTGCAGCAAAAAGGGTTGAACAAACAGGTTCAACGATCCATGACTCGACCCGGAATCGAACCGGTTCCCGCTTGCGAAATTTTGATACGCTGAATTTGAGGCAGGTGCGCACCACCGCTACGAGTCTTTCCTCTCCTTACCTTCATTGCTCAGCAAGTCAGGGTACTTTTGCACCACGTGAAAAAAAAAAAAGCAACGGAAATTGATTTCTATGACTCGACCCGGAATCGAACCGGTTCCCGCTGGGAAGCTTTTGATACGCTGAATTTGAGGCAGGTGTGGACCACCACTACGAATTTTCCTCTCCTTACCTTCATTGCTCAGCAAGTCAGGGTACTTTTGCACCACGTGAAAAAAAAAAAGCAACGGAAATTGATTTCTATGACTCGACCCGGAATCGAACCGGTTCCCGCTGGGAAGCTTTTGATACGCTGAATTTGAGGCGGGTGCGGACCACCGCTACGAGTCTTTCTCTCCTTACCTTTGTGGCTCAATATCCCACGCCACTTTCGAGCTAGCAAAAGAAAATACAATGGAGATCAACTTCTATGACTCGATCTGGAATCGAACCGGTTTCCCGCTTGCCAAGTTTTTACACCAAGTAACACATAGGTGAGGCAGGTGCGGACCACCGCTATGAGTCTTCTATCCTTACGTCTGGGGCTGGATATACTGGATGACCTTTGCACCACGAAATAAAAAATGCAATGGAAATCGACTCCTATGACTCGACCCGGAATCGAACCGGTTACCTGCTACAGGATACATTATTGGTGTACGATGGAGTGCAGGTGCGGACCACCACTACAAGTCTTTCCTTTCCTTACCTGTGTGGGCCATAATATACTGGACAACCTCTGCATCCCAAAAAATACACATTTTATGACTCGACCCGGAATCGAACCGGGGTTCCTGCTTGCAAACATTCTGGGACCCCCATTTGGTGCAGGTGCGGACCACCGCTACCAGTCTTTTCTTACTTACTTTTGGGGCTGGATATACTGGGCAACACTCACACTGCGGGAAGAAAAAAAAAGAAATGTTCCC
Source organism: Mycena metata (assembly GCA_029378385.1). Lineage (NCBI taxonomy): Eukaryota > Fungi > Basidiomycota > Agaricomycetes > Agaricales > Mycenaceae > Mycena > Mycena metata. The sequence goes on from JARKIB010000072.1 coordinate 126,691, forward strand.
GATGCTTCATGACTCAACCCGGAATCGAACCGGAGTTCCCGCTTGCAAGATTTTGATACGCTGAACTTGAGGCGGCTGCGGACCACCGCTATGAGCCTTTCCTTTGCTTACCATTGATGCTCAATATACTGGACAACCTTTGCACTGCGGGAAGGAAGGGAAAAAATGTGTCACTGACGATAATTTATGACTTGACCCGGAATCGAACCGGGTTCCCGCTTGCAAATATTATTGGAACCACTATTCTGAACCTTAATGTGACACAGGGGCGGACCACCGCTACAAGTCTTTCCTTGCTTACCTTCATTGCTCAATAGGTCAGGGTACTTTTGCACGGATCTTTTCATAGAAACTGACCGAGTCTCGCATTCGCCAAAACAAAAAGATCGCAGGAGACAACAATGACTCGACCCAGAATCGAACCGGTTCCCGCTTGCATACAGTCTTGGAACCCTCATTTGGTGCAGGTGCAAAACATCGCTACGAGTCTTTCCTTCCCCTACTTTCGTGGCTCAATATACCAGGACATTCTCGAGCTAGCAAAAAGAAAACAATGTGATAGCTCCCTCAAGACTTGCCCCGGAATCGAACCGGGTTCCTGCTTGCAAACATCGACCACAGTTATTGGAGGCAGGTGCGGACCACCACTACAATTCTTTCTTTTGCTTACCTTTGGGGCTCAATGCAGTACTGCCTGGACTCCCATCACACTGCGGGAAGAGAAAAAGGAGCATTGCCACTCTATGACTCGGCCCGGAATCGAACCGGGGTTCCTGCTTGTAAACCTTACACCAAAGAACACAACGGTGAGGCATGTGCGAACCACCACTATGAGTCTTTCTTTTCTTCACTGCACAGCCCACCACATCAAGGAAATTCTGGATATCTCCGCACTGCGGAATAAAATGTGTCGACAAATTTCTCAATGATTCAACCCGGAATTGAACCGAGGTTCCTGCTTGCAAACCTTTCATACTAAGCGACACAGGTGAGGCAGGTGCCGACCACCCCTACGAGTCTTCCTCTCCCTACCTTTGATGCTCAATATACTGCACAACCTCCGCACTGCAGGAAAAAAGGGATGGACAAAACAGAACACGGAAGATTTTGAATGACTTGACCCGGAATTGAACCGGTTCCCTGCTACATGTATATACTCAGATGCCATCTAACGCAGGTGCGGACCACCACTACGAGTCTTGCTTTCCTTACTTTTGTGGCTCAATATCCCACACCACTTTTGAGCCAGCAAAGAAAATGGCGGAATAGCCCTGCTAAGACTCGACCCGGAATTGAACCGGTTTCCTGCTTGCAAACCTTCATGCCAAGTGTTTAGGCCCAGTGAGAATCCTGTATTGGGAGATCTGTTGAAAGAGTGATAAATCAATCGAACAGATCCCCCGCCAAAAAAACGAGCATGAACAGATTTTTTTCTGGTGAGATATTTTCACACCTTTTCATATCGTGAAATATTTGGTATCATATTTTCGGTCTGGTTGCTAATGCTCCAGGCAGAAATATTGTTTCCGTTGGTCTATTATATTCATTTTGAGCTCAAGCCAGTGTTCAGGCAGACATCAATAAGTTGATAACATATGTATATGCACATGGGGTTACAAGACGAAATGCTACGTGTCAAAAATGTTACAAAGACACTATGAACATCTGTTGAAGGAGGAATCTTGTCTTGCGGGTTGTACAAGTAGAACAGCCAGGAGTTCGAAATGCTTGAGTTTGATGCACAAGCTCGACATTGTAGGCTCTTGGCAATTGGGGTCTTCAATCCAAATCTTGTGCGACACACCGTACAGTAAAAGAACAGATCTTGCAGACGTTGCATTGTAAACCTCGGGAAAGGAGTAGATTTGAGGGTTAAAGCTTGGATTAATGGTCATCTTGGAACTTGAGGCAGCTTGGCAAACAAAGGAAAGAAGAGACCAGCAACTTTGAAGTGAGAGGGAAATTTGAAGATGGGGGTCGAAAGAAGGGAAGCAAGATCTCCGATCATTCAGTGTTCGTAAATATAGTGCGCACGGACCTCTTCATGAATATGCATGAATATTCCACTCAGGCCACACTGGCGACAGATATGAACAGACCAGCGGCCTGGTTTTTGATTGAAATCTTGACCGCACAGATTTAAAACGATATGTATCGATATGTATTGATTGCAATTATATCTCCCGTTCTGCACACATCTCCCAATACGGGATTCTCACTGGGGTTTAGGTGTGGCAGGTGCGGACCACCGTTACAAGTCTTCCTCTCCTTACCTTTGATGCTCAATATACTGGATGACCTCCACACTGCAGAAAAAAGGGATGGACAAAAACACAGCACAGAAGCTAGGCTCGATACCAGCCTCTCTAGTATAGCTTGCGTGAAATCTGAAGACAGTCGTTCAGATCACGTATACTATAGAGGCTGGAGTTAACGAGTACAGCTGTCATAGAGCTGCCTCGGAGTTTGAAATTGTGACGCCATGGAAACACCAACATGTCGATCCATCAATTTTGGGCTGAAAGCGCGAAAAAGAAAAGCTCAAAGCTCCTTCAATACCAGCCACAAAAAGCTGAAAAAAATGAGGTCGCCTCGTATTGATCCAAATGTGAAGTCTGCGCAAAAACGGCTTCAGCGTAAGTCTTGACGAGGGGAGAGCATCACACATCAAAATTTTCAAACTCCGAGGCAGCTCTATGACAGCTGTACTCGTAGATCCTAACCTACACAGAAGCAATGAATGACTCGACCCGGATCAAACCGGTTCCCACTTGCAAACTTGTACGGGTTTGAAGAATGTGACACAGGTGCGGACCACCACTACGAGTCTTCCTCTCTTTACCTTTGGGCTCAATATACTGCACAACCTTAACACCGAAAAAAAAAAGCATCTGAGTTGGCTGCTATGACTCGACCCGGACCCCGCTTACCAACACTGTACATATATGTGGAATTTGAGGCAGGTGCAAACCACCGCTATGAGTCTTTCCTTCCTTGCCCTCGTACAATAGAGTCCCTTCCGCTCAGAGGTATGTATCCCCAACTCAACTCAACTCCGTTAAATTCCCACCCTCTCCAACAAATTCAAAAGATTAACACACACCCAAGCCGCAGCATACGTTGAAGTAAGGATCACCACGAAGATGACGAAAAAAGCCAACATGTTCACTTTACAACTCGACCTGGAATCGAACCGGTTTCCTGCTGGAACTTGTATGCACAAAGTGCATTGGAGGCAGGTGAGGACCACCATCACAAGTCTTCATTTTGTTTACTTGGGGCTGGATATACTGCACAACCTCTGCACCGCGAGGCAAAAAAGTGGCATCATCCATGCTATGATTTGACCCGGAATCGAACCGAGTTCCTCTTGCAAGCCTGAAGAGATATTCGAGGCAGGTGCGGACCACCGCTACAAGTCTTCCCTTGCTCCCTTTTAGGGCTTGATCTACCAGGAACATTTTGATTTAAACTCCTTCGCACTGCCGAAAAAAAAAAAAGTGGCATCACCGACGCTCTATGACTCGATTCGGAATCCAACTGGGTCCACTTGCAAACTTTTCCATATACATTTTGGACTTCTTCACACCACGAAACAAAAAATACACCGTCGACTTCTATGACTTGACCTGGAAATTCCTGACTAGGCTGGAATCGAACCGGAGTTCCTGCCCGCAAATGTCCATGCCTGGCATATTGGAGGCAGGTGCGGACCACCGCTATGGAGTCTTTCTTTTGCTCATTTTTGATGCTCAACATTTGCACCACAAAACAAAAAAGACACCTGAGAGCGACATCAATGACTCGACCCGGAATCGAACCGGGATTTTGCTTGGAACATACCATACCTCTAATAGAGTACAGGCGCTGACCACTGCTACAAGTCTTTCCTTTCCCACTTTGTGGCTCAATATACTGCACAACCTCTGCACTGCAGGAAAAAGGGATGGTGCATTAGGCATAAGTAAATCTCTCTTATTTTATTTAGGAAAAGGAAGGCGGAAAAAACTGTTTACAACGTGCCTCAAGCTCGAGCCGGGGTCGAACCGACAATATCTGCATTTGTAAACCATGTCTTATTACGCCTCAATGCAAAGCAGACGCGGACCACTCCGCTTTCGAGTCTTTCCCTGCATCCTGTAAACTTGTTCAAGCCCCAAGTCACCACTTTGGCTTTGGCGCTGTTCACTGGCATTCAAGATTCACCTTCAACTCTATTATTCCCAATACCTCATTCCCTTAAGCCCTCTACACACCCAACTCTGTCAACTCCAACAAATTCAATGAAGTCAATCCGATAAACTGATGCGAGATTCATACGGCACCCGTAAAGTTGCTGAAGGGCCTCCTGAGAGTTTCGATGACCTCTAAGCAATTTCGAGGAACGGTTGTTGAGGATTCACCCCGAGACTCGGTCGCTCCTAGTGCTCATCCATGAAGCACTCCCATGATACTGACCTTTGTCAACCCACGTGGAAATCGAGGCAAAAACCTGGAAAAAGAAACTTGACTCAGCAACACGTCAAATGTCAGTGAGCACCGCCGGCACTGGAGGTAGAGGCTTACCTAGACCGGTGTCAGGGCCTTAAATCCACACAGTTCTGACCACATGGGTAAGGACTGATCAATCTCAATTTTCAACCGTGCATCTTCACTTTGCCCCTCTCAACCAAGTATCCCCCGAGTTTTTGTGTAGGAGATTGAGACACCCGACTAGAGTGCCTATATTACGGGGATTTCATGTTGTTTTCTTTCCTCTAGGGCAGCTGCCCAAGTTTCATGGCCTTGCCGATATCAAGCAAAATGTTTCGATATTTGGCACTCGCCATCGTTCGAAAATCATAGATTGAATCCTAACAGAAATTTGACAGAAACAACGAGTCCTCCGGACAACTGTCCAGTTCAGGAAACTTTCCAACCAAACTCTGGGTATATATCTCTCCCACCCTTCCTCAAGCAGTTGGAGTCTTTTTGCAATATCCATCGGAATTGATGATAAAGTCGACGCTGCCATCTGCCTGCGTCTGTCCGCCGCAATTGTCCGCAGTCGACGCCGTGAGGCATTCGGTGAAGAGCGAGCAGGTGAGGAGCGGGCTCCCGTCCTGAATGCAATATCAGCGGCAGAAAGCACGAAGATCGAGAAAAACCGTGCACCTTGCCGTTAACGTCGTGGTAGCCTAGTGGGGATTTGAAATGGAAGGGACTGAAAAAGAGGTAAGCCACTCACTGTTGACGAAAGTGCATCCAGTAATAGAGTCGCACATGGCCTGGCAGTCTGAAATAGCAACATAAGAATTCACTAGACGCGTGGAAATAAAGGCAAGTACCTCCAACGGTGTCGACGAGCCCAAACGTCTGATAGCTGTTGTCCTGGGACGCGCACGTCAGGTTCTTAAACGTCTGCGTGTACTCCGGCTGCGGTTGGTGCGGGGGCGGCGCCGGGCAGTGGAACCCGAGGAGTAGTTCCAAAAGTAGACAGAAGACCTGCAAGATCAGTCGCATGCGGACACGGCTGTCATCATCAGAGCAGACGGACGCTGTCGAGGACGACGGTGAGTCCCGCGGGCGGCGGGCCCACACCATAGTGCCACCCGGGCTGGTTGTCGGGCTGCCACGGGGGGATCGGTGAGTCGTAGTCGTTCGCCGCGGTGAAGCCGAGGGCGTCGGAGGTTTGGTCTTTGGTGGCGGGGGAATCTTGGGCAGGGATGCCGGCGACCAGGGCGGCGGCCGCGAGGAGGAAGCTGAAGCACATTTTGTAAATTTTGTGGCCGGACAACTGCGAGTAGAGCCAAGTGGGTGGTGGACGCACGACTTGTACCAACTGTGCCGCGGGCTTTTAAATGTCGAGCCCCGCCTTGTTTCTCAGCAGAAATCACCCGGAAGTGCATCTATCCCGCATGAAAAATGAGGAGAACTGTCAAAATGTGGAGGGCGAGGTACGTTCCAGGGGCAGTGTAGGCTTGCCCGCACCCATTCCTGTGTTAAGATCGGGGAAAGTAGATGTGTCGTTCGAGAACTAGTTTCTGGAGAAATTACGTGGCTTTTGATTGTCAGCAGAGATCATGGGAAATTTCCTGTTTGGTCAAGGCTGTACACTTGTTATCAGCTGTTATCACCCAAATAAAGCAATAATGTCGGAGTACAAAGCTCGATGGCGACTGCTCCGTTGGCCATAAAAAGTTGATATTCGGACTCAGCATCGAAAAACCCTTCGGAAATCGACCCTGTGTCTGGGGCTCCGAAAACTGGACCCCCTTGAAATGAGATAAAAGAAACGCGCCCCAAAACGGACTCCCCAACGACTTGGGTTTGAGGCCACTGCTCCGCATGGCAGTACGAGTCCTGTTTATTTTCCTCTCTCTTTTATTAATCTCTTCTTCAGTATGTACCATTCAGCCACTGAAAGTAATGAGCCACCTCCGTATCCTGTGGTCCAATTTTCGATACAGCAACTATTAATCTGGACAAAGCCAATCGGGTTCCAAATATGTAAGATAAGGCTCATATCCTTTGTTTACAGCCTTTAGTGAAACTCTCCCTCCCTCATACCACGGCCTCCATGGACCGAGCGAGTTTGTTGCCCCGCCCCGCACGATGTCAAGAAAAATCAACGACGAGACCGAGAGGCAAAGTTGGGGCACAGGTACAACGAACGGTGGTGGGGCATCCACGTGCAACATCGACCATCAGCCAGCATTATAGTGGAAGTATTGCTGGGCAATTCGACCCGTTCTGGTTCGGCATGTCGGCAAATATGTCAACGGCATCAAATGCCGACTTCGGATCAAAGCTTCTTGAACCACGTCCATCAAAATAAAACACACATGACTTCCACAGTGGACCAATGGCACAATGTACGTGCTATAGAAGTGTAAGGTAATGATACTAGTAATGAATAGTTATCAGATTTCTTCCTACCCCAACCCAGAATGCCTCCTTCTGGACAAAAATTATGGATCATGCCGTGTTGACATTTTTTCCTCGGGTTGAACCCCCATGATGAAGATTTATCTCACCGGAGAATTATGGCCCTCTGCAACACAAACAACGAGTCATTCAAAGAATGAATACAAATTTTGATTCTTTGATTTGTTTCATGTTTTCCCGGAAACGGATTGACTGATGACTGAGTATGACTCGGATAAGGACTAAGTCGGGCAATGCCACGTCAATTAATCTGCGCGCTGAATTGTCCCATCTCCGGTGCAGGCTCAACACAGGAGAAGTGTGTGCACTTGGATACCGAACTTCCCGGATACAGCATTCTCATCGTTTCTTCGTTGTTCTCTTGCTCGACTCGTCGTCGAGTCAATTCAACAACTGAAGTGAAGAGTATGTCAGTTACATAGCTATTTCAAGTTCAAGATAAGCAGGAACCTCACAATTGCTGGGGAAGTTGAGTCTTACATTAATCTTCACAATCTACGTGGCACAAACTCCCATGAATCTGACTTGTAAATCATTTGAGTCAAAGGGTAAAATCGAGATACGTGGCGCCTCATCCAATACTGCTTCTATGACTGGGAGAGCCCAGAAGACCGGATGTCGAGATGCTACGATGTTAACGCCAGAGTCCATCAACGAAAAGGTGATAGGTCATTGGCGGTACGGGACAGAAGCTGCCTAAAGAACGAGTCTAAAAATAAATTTTCAGGACTCGTAACCAAGAACCTGAACACCCGGCGGTGGCATCGGGACATCCTTCGGGGGCGTCGTCACTACTGAGTAAGAAAGCAGGAGACTCAGGACGGGTTGGCCAAAGGTGGGTGGCGCCGAAGGAAGAGTCGACACGCTCGAGGCAGGAGCACCGGTCGGGGCAGCGGGTCCACCAACGAACAGGTGCGACGGTGTCTTGTTGAGGTCAGTGCGCCGAGGTTAACTGACCTCAATTTCGCAATGCTATCTAACCACTCAGCTACTCGGGCACTACTTTGAATTGGGACCAATAGAGGAATAAATGCAAATAGGGTACATTTGCCGCGAGTCTGCGTCAATTTCTGATCTATGTGCCAAGTCTTCCATTTTTGAACCTTCATAATTACAATGCGCCCTGTAGAATACAGTTCAGTAATGCAAAGTACAATTCACGTTTGCTTACCCCAAATCTTGGTTCACCGTGAGTACTGGATCAAGAGCGCTCCACTTCAACGCGTCTGAACAAGTTTAATAAGACTCACTTGAATCGCACAAGAAAGAACGGCAATCATAAGAGCCAGCCAAGAGCGCCCTTATATGAGAGATATTATGTATACCTGTGTATATATTATCATTACAACACGGGCGGGAAACAGAGAAATGTATCTGCATGGTGATCGAGTATCCGTTTTGAAAGCTACCAGATTGAAAAAGAGATAGAAGTGCCGAAACGAAGATAGATATCATGACCCGGGCAAACCCCGGCATACCTATGTGTAGCACATACACTACGAGTCTGGATAGCACATTGAACTTTGAAACCTGTGACTTTTAAGTTGGCCTGCAATGTGAGAACGAATTAATCCAAAGGTAGTGGGTGCAAACCGGAAATCGTTATAAGTCAACCAAACAAACGGAGCAAGGGGACATGCATACCTGAGGCCATTGAGGTTGAAGTCAATGAAACAAATGAAGATCAGATAAAATCAAGGGGACATGTACACCTCAGGCCATTGGTTTATTATCTTGGAGCTATTGTTGCTGTGTGGGTGCATCCACAAGGACATTGTGAGAGCACGGGTGCAGCCATCCTCGGGAAAGGAAAAGTATGGATGCGCCCAAGATGTGGATGCACCCTGGATCGGGATGTACCAAAGGTGGGTGCACCCATGGCTTTTCTACAACAGTGGGTGCATCCGCTCCTATAGGGGGTGCACCCACAGACATAAATGGGTGCATCCGTGGCCGACGGTGGGTCCATCCACCCTATAGCGGGGGTGGACCCACGGACATATTTAAGCTGGATGGGTGCACCCCTGGCTGAAAGGGTGGGTGTGCCCAGGTGGGTCTAGGATGCACCCACCAACGTATAGTGGGTGCACCCTGCGGGACTATAGGATGCATCCAGGACCACAGAGAATGGTCACACCCACTTGTTGTGGGTACACCCATGCATAGGGGAGAAGCGATCGAAAACCTGATATGAGGTACACTCATCTGCCTATAGTGACAGCACAAGGCCACCATGTAGCCCAGAGAAAGGAGGCAGCAACATATCTGCATATGTTTAGATATCATTGTGGGTAATACGGGAAGAGTAGGAGTATTCAGACCACTTGTATAAGGCTTGAAATAGAGTCTGCTTCAGATATAATATATCTACACTACCACACCTGCTACTTACTATCAGTGACTAGGAACCTGGCCACACTAGGAACCTGGCCATCATGCAAATATAAGACCCCAGAGTGATTTATATGTCCCCTTTGCACTTGTACAGCACAATATGACCCATTGCGCATCCTGGGAGGAAATTTCAACCCAAAGTAATAAGCTGATGCAAAGCCGTGCTCGGATTGATCGGGGTCCGGAGGGTGAGAAAAGTAATTTGATAACACCGAGCAAGCGTCTCACCCGTTTCTCGACCAATACGCAATGGATCCGGGACTTTGGGGGCTTATTATTTTGGTATGACATGAGGCTTCCTCTTAAGCATGCAGGACTTGGTAAATACCTCGATCTGCATCCCCAAATTCACCAACACGCCGGGAATAGGAATTCAATATTTGCAAACCGAGATTCGAGATAGCACAGCACTCTTGCAGAGTACAATTCCAAGGCCTTGCAGTATCTATAATATTGTCCCAACCTTCCATATCCCCAATAGCGCGACACCTGAATGCCTCCCCATCCCTCCTGATATGAGCACCGAAAGAAAATCATGCATTTGACCCTGAAAAAAAGATTAAATGTCGGTTCTCGACAGGATACCTCGAATGTAGATATATGTGTCCAGGTTAGTCCATTGGGTTCCAATAAACCTAAGTATGAGTTGTTTTGACCTACAGTTTGTTACAACTCACATACCAACCTGATGTACGTGAAAGTACGCATCCTGCGGCCAAGGCCTGGTTAATTTTCTCTCCGCTACCCCACTTGTGGATGGTCAAATCTACCTCTTTATAAGATTACGCCTGTCTGTCTGTCTGTCCGAAGCCATGCCGTAATTCTTCGACGGATGCCCACCACAAGCGCCCGAAGGCGTCTGATTCTGTCATCAACATCTCAAACGAAGTGGTGGGGTGTGAAGCACCCCACTGCGCTCTTGTGTATACTACAAGTGCCCAAGATACACCATATGGATCCCATGTGCACTGTAGACAATAATCCGGACCCTCATTCATCGTGAACCATGAGCTTTTGAGGGTGGCCAGGTTCCCTGTCAATTGCCTTTTCGGGACATCCTTGAAAACTAAATTCGTGGAGCACGCAAAGCGGCACTAAAATTATCGCAAATACTGTACCATAAATACCATTACGTTCAAATCATAGGGGGGAGTGACGCGTGACACGTTCGACCAATTCAACAATTCAACAGCGGCCCGGGAGGTGCGTGACAACGGGGGAAAATCGATGTGGCCGCAAAATCCCACCCTTAGGTTTCAAATGATTTCCTGGGGTGGTTAGGCTATATTTCCGTGATGAGTTAAGTCCTTGTTAGGATTTTCTTGGGAATTTCTTTTGCAGCTGATTTCAAGCCAGAAAACCAACCACGGGTTGAATTTTAGAGTTCCAGGTAGGAATAGTTGGGAAATGGTTTGAATCGTACTAGCCAAGGACAGGGAGTTGCAGGGCTCTTTTCACGCTCATCCACTGGATTTTTCGTCGGTGTGACGAACCGTTGGACCTATTCGACATCGGCCCTCGTGACGCGTGACCTCGACCAAAATTCGACATCGACAGGGGGGTGCGTGATGTGTGACTGTCGATTTGAACGAAATGGTACAGTATGCTCAATCTCTTCGGAGGAACCGCACTTACTGTATAGGCCCCACGAACCCGCGAGAATTTGCCGGAGCACATCGGAATTACACCCAAATGCCTTAGGTGGCCAGGTTCCCAGCGGGATATAGTAGGTATGTCCGAAACTTTCTTTGAAGATTCGGAGAGCACAAACAATCATTGAGCAGAGATAATAGTCAGTGGGAGCGCAAGTCGAGGTAGTCACAAGCCCAATTTTATCAACTCATAAGCATCGGTCTAGAATCCTATTGAGGAACATGATGTTGTGCACTATGAGGCCTGAGGTCTATATACACATGCAACCATGTCACCCAATACAGAATTCAATATAGCAAGTAAACAGGCAGGAATGTGATTGAAGCTAAGTGTGAAGTGCCTTTAGCCGTGCCGCTAGTGGAGATTGGCCATGCACAGGCATGGATGACGGGCCAATGGAGTCGGCGGAGGATACCTGTGTCTCAAGGCCTAGATTGAGGGAAATTCGGCCCCCAAAATTAAAAAAAAAATCCGGCCCGCACATAGCACGGCTTGGATGCGCCCGTCTGCGGCCTGGGTGCACCCAGCAAAATGGGCTATCACTCCCGGGGCTGATGACTGTTTGGGACCAAAACATCGGCTCCAAACATGTTTTCTTTTTGGTTCACTGTTTGTGTCCAAGTCAAATGCGAACCAGAAATAAACCGTGTTTGGGCACCCTATTGAACAGCAAACATCCACCATTTTTCGAACCCAAATGCTCACAGAAAATCTGATATATTCCGCAAATCTTCTGTAACCAAAAATCAAACTGTTTGAGCTCAAAACAGGGCAAGAACAATGAGATTTTGCATGTTTGTGCGCCAAACCAGAGAGTTTTTCCTGACCAAACTGACGGCAAACATCTTACATGTTTTGGCAAGCTTAGAGGCTTGAACATTCTTGGAATTTGGGAGCCAAAGGGGATTTAGAAATCAGCTATGTTCAGCTCATTTTTGAGCAGGCTCCGAAAGTTATGCTAAACAGAACACATGTTTGGAAGCCATGTTTCAGGCCCAAAAAGCCATCAACCCCAGGAGTGTATGGGTCCACCCACCCTCGGTGGATGCACCCAGGCATTTGATGGTAAGTGGGTGCCCCCTTAGAAAGGGGCCCTCTTAGGGTAGTCATCGAGACGTCATAGATGACCCTATAAGGGTACCTACATATGTATGCCTAAAGTGGTTCAAGTAAAGTCTTCATCAAGTCGCTCCAAAGACACAGTGCTGCGTCGAGACGCTCCGCAGCTCATCAATTGAGGTGATTGGTTCTTTTGTGACTCTATTTTGTGCTTAAGTCCCTGCTCAAACAAATGTTCGAACGAGTCAGAGTCTGAACCTGACAGAGCTAGGATATCCTGCTCTAGAGTTCAGCCTCGTGGGATTCAACCGCTTGTACGGGGTTTTTACCACATACGTTGATACACTGACTCGGGCCCTACAAGCGGAGCTGAACAAACAAATGAACAACAACACTCGGCAAGCGAGAGTCTATATGTGGGTGTGCGAGGTGGTCCAAACGTCCCAATACCAATCAGGTACGTGTGAGCCGTCTAAATGGATGCGGCGGAGGACAAGCGTAGGCGAGGGCGACAGCAAAGGCGAGAATGACAGTGATCTGGGACGACGAAGGACACAGAAGCGACGGTGATCGGGGACGACAAAGGACTCAGAACGTGGGCAGGTGAACTGCAGAGGGCGATAGATAAACCAAATGAGAGATGTATTGGTGGGGGCCAGTCTCTACAGTACAGTGTAAAGAAGGGGGCTTTTATAGGAAAGGAAGGGGGCAGTGCTATGAGAATGGAGATAAGTCGAAAGGCGCCGTGCAAGAGCGCAAAGTAAAAAGGCGCCGCCAGAAGGATATAAATAGAAAGTGCGCCTTGCAAAGGAAAGGGCGCCGTGCATCTGGAGATAAAGAGAGAGTGCACCGTACCTACGGATATAAATAGAAAAGGTGCCGCGCAAAGGTGCAAAGTAAAAAGGTGTGATCAACTTTGATAAACCGTGGGAAAGACACCGGGAATTGTGCACCGGTGATTAAGGCACTGTATCGGTAGCGGTGTTGGTGCCATAATGTTGTGCGTACGTGCCCAGCGTGAGCTGGTGCGCATCAACGTTCGCCCTAGGCACTATTCGTAGCTAGTTGTTTGCCAAATTCCACGAGGACTCACCCAGGTCTTACAAAGTGGTGCACCTGTTGCTTTTGTTCCGGGATTGAACAGAATCGGCAGTGCGGTACACTTCAGATATGACACACAACCATCAAATGCGACACACCTCTATCCAGATGTGACACACCCAGCCCAGGCCCGATACACGGCAACAAGTTCGACACACAATGTGCGGCACTTCATCACGGTGATCAAATTGATGTGGCAACTTCTGACCAGCTTTCAACGTTGAACGACTGCATTTAATTCAAAATTTACCAAGTGTTCAAGTGGATCACCGGACTCAGGGGATATATTTAAAGGTGGTTGCAGTTTAAATAGAGCTTAAAGATCACATATGCATGTTAGGATTCATTTATCTGGACGATCCTAAAGTCCGATCGAAGGTGTGAAACAGCGCGCAGATAAATAAACAAATTGGTACCGGAAATTAGAGTGATGAATGAGGTACTACTTGACTGCGACACTTGATAGTCGTTAATAACCAGCAGATTAGAGTAAAAGGGGATAAAATACCTAGGGATCAATATTAATCCTTCCGTCTCCGAACTTTGTGTGTGTGAGTGGATTCAATGATGTTCGCGGGGTCGCAACCATCGAGCTTCCTCTTGTTAGAGTGCGAAGTGATGGGCAGTGAGGAGGGGGGGCCAACGGGGGCAGGGGTGGGCAATGAAATGGGGACAGGAGGGACCCTGGGCCACAATGCACCAGGAGATGAAGTGGCAGTCAGTGGATCCAAAGGAAAAAGTGTGGTCGTATCAAATCCGGGCATTGTGAGAGCATCGAGGGGAGTCGGAGAGAGATTATGGAATGTGAAACCAGCCTGGGGAACGGTCGGAGCGGGAGCAGGTGGGATGTTGTCCACTTGCTGTCCTCTTGAGGAACGCGCTGGCACTGTGCTCGATGACAAGCCTTGCAATGGTGAGGGGACCCTTATCTGCTGCCAGATGCAGTGAAGTTCCGCCATTTTCAGTGCCAGAGGTAGCACAGTCTTGCCATATTTGGTGGCTGGGTCAACAGATGTGCCATGCTCAATGAGCATCTTCAGTACTAGACGCCGCATCTTGCCATATTTGGTAACTGGGGTGTGCTTGAAGAGCAGCTCCATGATTTCGAGGTGATGCTCCTCTAATGCCAGACACAGCGCAATCTTGCCATCTTTAGTGGCATGTGTGACAGATGCATTGTGCTCAATGAGCAGCCTCACAATGCCAAGATGACCCTTCTTCGATGCAAGATGCAGTGCAGTCCAGCCATTTTCATCGACTAAGTCAACAGATGCATTGTGTTTGATAAGCAGCTTCGTGATGTTGAGGTGACCATTCTCCGATGCGAGATACAGTGCAGTTTTACCATCTTTGGTGGCTAGGTCAACAGATGCATTGCGCTCAATAAGCAGCTTCACAAAGTCAAAGTGACCGTTCTCCGATCCGAGATGCAGCGCCGTCTGGCCATCTTTGGTGGCTACATTGACAGATGTGTTGTGCTCAATGAGCAGAGAATGTACCCCCTGAGTGTAGCCCATTTTGTAACACATCCACAATGCAGGTGGTATGGGTCCATCCCCAACAGGGGTCATATACAAAGAGAAGCGCAAAAATCTGTGCCTATTCTGAGGCAAGGGGTGCAAATGGTACAAAGCAGCATATTGGCTGCTTCCATCTTCCAAGAGATGCATTGTCGATGGAAGTAGAGCCTCTTGGTCCTGGTCGCTGCAAAGCCGCAGGTGATGGAACCAATATTCTGCCATATACAAGGAGATTGGGTAGTCTGGAAGTGTATCCTTGGTCATGGAATGTTTGGGCTCGGCAAAAATCAGGAGATAGCGGACACAAGTTTGGGCAATAAATTTGTGGGAGACCCTGCTTGTAAGGTCAATGATTAAGCTAAATTGCTGCTGGAATTGCGGAGAAAGGAAATAATCCTTAACAGATGAATGTGCAAAGGCAATTGATGGCTTAGCCCAGTGCTCGTTTTTGATCATGATCAGACCCTCCAACTCCTTGAAGCTGTCTGCATTTCCCCAACGTCTATCTGGGCGGTAAATGGATTTAGCCGGGTCAGAAAAGTCGAACATGGGGTCATCCAGGCGAAAAGCAATAGCATCTGCTAGCTCATCTGAAGTGACTTGTCTGGCAGAAAACACAAGCCACCGCAAAATTGCTTGGATAAACACTACTTTGAGAACACCTGTTGCCCGAGTCAAGAAACGGCTGTAAATCCCAAATAGATCAGCTGGGAGAGCTACAAGGGTCTCCTCCCAGTCATCCTTCCAGAGACAACGACCCAGTTCAATGAGGAGACAGGCAGCCAAGCGAAACCTATGCAAGTTAGCTTAAGGGAAATCACAAGACAATAAGAGAGGACCAACATTCCGTTGCTCTTCTGCACAATCTGGTCCGTGACCTCCTTAGCAGATTTATCATCCCTAATCCAATTTCTGGCCCCAGGAACTTTGCTGCTGAGGAAGGACCTGATATCACCAGTTGAAGCCGCAGAACCAAGCTCGATGGAGGTTACATCCTTGAATGCTGTTTGGAATTCCTGAACAGGTTGACTAGTAAACAGCAGATGTGGTGCATTTTTGGCAGGATGGCATAGGCTTTGAATGAACTCGATGAGGTGCTTCCAGTTGGTCTTGTTACATTCATCAAGCCCATCAATAATAATATATGTCTGCTCTAGCTCTGCAAGTAAATCTGTGAGGACTCCCAGAAGATCTGCATGCTGTGGCAGTATAGTTCCGTTTCCCAGTGTTTTATGCAGCTGACAAAGAGACCTATAGGGAAGAGGTGACCGTCCAGAGAGCTGCCAAACAATAGAACGTAACATGATGTCCATGAGCTGCCTCTCATTCCCAAAATCGAAATAGAAATATGAAACAGCACACCGGTCAGGATAGGTCCTGACAATTTCTTCAATAACTGTCGAACTGTGTGTGTGAGTATTTTCAGAGGCAGATTATGTGCCTAGTAGCAATATGAATCACCTTAGTACACTCTTTCCTGTCCCAGCTGTAACCAGTTATTCGACATGGAGCTAGAACACAATGAAACTAACTTACAGATTCCTTTGATCCATAAAGAGCCGGGTGTGGCCTTCCATTTGAGGAATCGGTGATCATGTAGGAGCCAGCGCCCAGTGGCTTTGTGATGAAGGCTCTGCAGTTCATATTGTCTGTCCTTTGTATCGGGAGGAGACTCCAACCACTTGCACAGAATTTCTTCGAGGCTAGACATAATTCAGTTTGCCAAATATTCAACACAGAAAATGTGATTAACCCTTGACCCAGGTGTACACTGTTGCTGTTGAGAAGGGACTTTGGGAAAGGAACAGGGGACACTTCACCGACATACATTTTATTTGTGGAGTGATCAAAGATCACAGTGGGACCTTCCCCTGTACCCCCGCTACCCCCATTTACGCCACCCCCTCCACCGTCACCTCCTGTGCCTCCTGGAGACAAGAGATTATGATGTTGAGGTCCCGATAAAGTTCTGTACGCACCAGATATGTTGTAATTGGCGGTATTGGATCCATTATCCAGGCGAGACATGGTCAAAATGGATTGATATACAGCTGATCTTCTGTTGGTGGAACACTATATGAGCCACAAGTGAAGATTAGACAGCAGAAAGAGCCACCCACAGAAAGGATGAGGAGGATGTATTCCTGCGCAGTACTAAGTAGAGGTGGAGGTGAAAGACAAGACTGGTCACCTTGAGCGCCTCGTGGAGAACAGCAGGCACTTTCGCACGATGAATGTCCGAGAAACAAGGAGTCGGAGCCTTTCAGTCCGGCGAATACGAATGAGCCGGTATGTCATCGGATCCAATCTGAGTTTTAAGTAGAAAAATTGATCCTTCCAGGGGGGTTCAAATTGCCCATTGCCAAAGTCTCCCGAGCCAAAAATGGTCAGATTCAACCGGTCGTGCGATCAATTCGTTTAGCGTTTGGAATGGCGGGGTTGCCCGGGAAGTGCGTACTTGTGCAACGTGTGCAGTGCCACGTCATGCCGACTCGGAAGCAGAACTCGACAATCCTTTCAGGTATAAAGTGCTTCCGTCACGGTCAACTCGAGGCTCTCGAGCGGCAGACCGATCTCTTTACAAAAGGGGCAACTTATCGTCTAACCACCATGATAGAGATCGGCTGGCCGCCCACAGCCGCCCACACGGCAGCTATGCTACCCCGCAGCGAACACGCATCCCTACCAGGATCACCACGAAGATGATGAAAAAGGATTGGAAGGTTTACAGTCAAAGACTCGACCCGGAATCGAACCGGTTTCCTGCTGGAACTTGCATGCACAAAGTGTATTGGAGGCGGGTGCAGACTACCGCTACGAGTCTTTCCTTCCTTGACCTCATAGTACATATAACGTGGAGTCCCTTCCTCTCAGGTATGTACCTCCAACTCAACACAACCACCTCCAACACATTCAACAAATTCAGCACAACTGAGCATCCCTACCAGGATCACAAAAAGAAAGATGAGGCTAAAAAACATGGGAAATCTCCTATCAAATACGACTCGACCCGGAGGAGGAGGAGGAGGAGGTGCATTGACCGCGGTGGTCCCTAAAAGGAACGTACGGGTGCTCCCGGAATCGAACCGGGATTCCTGCTTGCGAGCCTGAAGAGATATTCGAGGCAGGTGCAGACCACCGCTACAAGTCTTCCTTTCCCCACTTTGTGGCTCAATATACTAGACAACCTTTGCACCAAAAGAAGAAGAAGAAAAAACATCCGAGAACGACTGCAATGACTCGACCCGGAATCGAACCGGTTCCCGCTTGCAAACTTTCGATGTTGTCATTGGACGCAGGTGCGTATGGCGGTCACTTTGCACACATTTATTATTCCGGGCTTTTTTTTCACTTTTTCACCCTTTTTTTCCAGGTTTTCAACTTTCTGTACTTTTTTTTTCATATTGCCTCTTCCAGTCACATTTTTTTGTCTTTTGAACAGAGGTTGTCATTAGTTGTTCCAAGATTGGAGTGAACTTTCTATGAAGTCAAGATTTCAACTATTTTTTCTTGGTATGGGGGCTGTGCAGGCTGACTCGCCGCTTGATGGCCTTGATTGGCACTATGTGCCGAGTTCTCAAATACCTCACATTTTGGTTCTAAAACCGGTCAAGTGTGCCTGGGAAGGCTTGGTGCAAGCCACACCACATAACAGCCTGCCCAGGTTACCATTAGACTCTACCTCAGAGCCAGAGGTACGGAATTGATCGATCCTGGCCATCAATCAGTGATAAACCCTAATCTAGGGGTGCTGCTCATTCCGACTACCCATGCTCCATGAGAACATATTTATGGCGGTCAGAGTGCCCCTTTAATAAAATCGGGGTAAAGTGTCTGATTTTGGCCACAATTTGACGTACCAAGAGATGAAATTTGACTGAAGGAAGACAAACTCCTTGCATACTTGACCTCTGTCTTTTTTTGCACACCCAGAACATTGTTTTTGGTTCCCTAAACAAAAACTTTTGGTTGGTAAAAAAAAATCTGAACCTAAGAAAAAAAAAGTGTTGAGTAGAAAAAAAACTCACCCACGGTCTTCTTTTCCTGCCGACCAGAAAAGTTTTTTGACTGCAACACAAACTTTCGGAGGTAAGTGGCGGTACTAGCCCTAATTTGATCGATTGATCTGGTGTCTGTATCCGGCTTGATGCAAGTTGTTCTTTGCTAAGGTAAGTAACATCCCACAGGACATCACCATAGGTGACACCCGCCAGTTCCTGGTAGACAAATCTGGGTCTAGATCCGCCGGCGCGCTCTGGGACAGTAAAAAGGCCAATGGTGCGTAACTTCCATCCACATCAGTGACTCTATGCTGCAGCTTTTTCCGTAGACCAGGCATTATTTTTGTTCGCCAGCGTGGCCATTGCATTAACTGTGCGACTCCGTCGCGATTTTGGTCTTTGCGCAGCAGAGTTCTACCCCTTCCGCCCAGCGCACCGAATAGTTGTTATGAGGCTTCGCCTATGCGGATGCAGATGTTCGAGGATGAGATCCGCATCCTCGTTGACCAGACCACGGAGCTATCTTCTGACTCTCTTTCAACGGCGGCCCGGACAGAACTGTCCACCGACCGCTTCTCAACTTATCCTTTCCATTTCTTCGACTGAATACTGACGAAATCTACTCATAGAAACTTCACATACTGGCGGTTTCGGGATGCCAATGACGGGGCATGCAGGAGTTCTTGCGGTCAGTCGTAATTCCCTTCACTGCCCTCAAAAGAAAAAAAACTGAATTTGATTGGCTTATCTGAGGCACGAAGTCAGGGATGAATACAGGCGACGGAGGCGGCGGCGGTGGCTGGAACATACAGTGATCTCAAATATACTTAAGCCAGGGTGTGTCTCGGTTTACATTTTCGGATGCGCGTTGATTTCTTACCTACTTCAAGGCCACTTGACCAACAGTAACCTTCGCGCGCAACCGTCGATGTGCACAGCTGTAAGTCATACTATTCATGCCCTCTTTTCATGATTTAAAACCCTAATCCTGCAGGGAAGCGACGGGTAGGAAGAGATGAAGAATTTGCGGAAGGTTTAAGGGGGCCTTAGTCTCGCTCAGGCTTAAGGGGGGTTTAGTCTCGCTCACACTTAAGTGGGCTTAAGCGGCTAATGCTGGCTTAGGTGGGAGGATGCCAGATATCAGTAGCTCGCCCTGCAGTAGTGTACTGGCTGATAATAGAAGGCTTAAGCCAACTTAAGCCGGCTTAAGAAAATGCTGGTAAAAACATCATTAGCCTAAGCCAACTGGGGCAGGTGACAGATGCATCGCGACTTTGACAGATCACTTGTGATCGCTTGTACGTGCTCGTACAAGCGAGAAAAGTGGCCAAGCTGACAAGTCCACAAGCCATGTCAAATTTCCCACAAGTTTGGAAAATAAAAAATATTTTGAGTACCCTCAATGCATTCCTGGCATCGTTTCCGTGGTTTTATTTTTTGATCACAAGTTGCAAAAGGCCGCAAGTGCACAAGTTAATTGCGATGATACTGATGTGGTATCAGATATCGCAATGGGTTTCGGTATCGTATGGGGGTCTAATGCTGGTTTGGGTCATTCAATTATGTGAGTGTATAGTAAGAGGGAGAGAGAAACAGAGAAGAGAAGGAAAATATAAAGAAAATAAGAAAATAAGTAATGGGCACGCAGCTTAGTTCTTGAATCGGCCCGTCGCCTTCACGAACGCGGCCATCGGCTTGAGGAGTTTCGGGCTAGTGAGGAGCGGTGCGAGGTGTAGGGATCCGTAGAAGCCCACTTCCCGACATGCTGTATGCAAGGGCCGGCGGAAGGGTTCCCAACGCGGGCATTCCAGGAGATAATGTGCACGCGTCTCATTTGCAGCGCCGCACGCTTCACACCTAGGGGAATCCACCACGCCGATCTTGTGCTGATAGGCGTTCAGCGGCGAGGCGTCGGTCCGGAGTTGGGCTATAGCAGATGAAGCTTTGCGGGAGAGCGAGTCGGACTTGTAGACGGGGCGGGGGACGAGTGAGGGCGGGGAGCGGTCGACCTTGCGCAGTGGCTCGCCGGTTGTGGACTTCTTCCAGCGCGTATTCCACTCGTCTAGCGTCTGAAGGTGGATTTTGCGGCGGACCGTGGTGAGAGATACAAAAAGTGCGGGACTCGGCTCCATCTCCGTCGCACTCTTCGCCGCCTCGTCCGCCCGCTCGTTCCCCTCAGTCCCGATGTGCACTGGTGTCCAAAGGTTGACAATGGAAAGGTGCGGTACTGCCTTCAGCGCCTCACGCACCATTCCGTCGTATTGGACCGCCCGGTATTGGCCTGACACGGCGGACAAGCGTTTGTCCTTTGCAGGATTGGCGCCGTTTGTCTTTTGACACGCCTCACCCGTGTCCTTTTACTAAATCCGGCCGCTTTGGCCTTTCGGGCGTTGCCGCGACCACGAGGCGGCCTCGCGTTCCAAGAAAGAAATCGCTTTATTAATTTGTAAAAGAATATAGTAAATGGACAGTTAGCTACAGCACTCTAAGTAGCCACAGGAAGTGAATAAAGAAAGAAATGATTTTAAAATGATTTATCGCAAACCAGTGAAGTAAAAAGAAAGATTAGGGGTCTTCGTCGTCCTGGTCCATCGTCTCGAGGAAGTCCGCCATGTGGGCGGCCTCGTCCTCGGGGTCCTCGGCGTCTCCATCAGCGTCGGCGTCGCTGTAGTCACCCATATCATCATCCTGCTCGACCGGGTCATCCAGGAAGTCCTCCACGCTGCCCGCGTCGGACGAGCCTGACTCTTCGTCGCTGTCTTCGCTGCCAACCTCGTCCCCCTCGCCTTCTTCATCGTCTTCACCATCCCCTTCGCTTTCATCATCCGCCTCATCGCCCTCGGCCTGCTCGAAATCGAGGTCGTACTCTTCGAAGACTTTGGCACCATACTTCGCGGTCAGTTCGTTGACGGATAGTTTGTTGTCGCCGCAGCGGGAGAAGTAGTCGGCGATGCCAGGGGGGAAGGCGACGACGAGTTTGGGCGCCAGTTTGGCCCGAGCATGGGCGGGTCGGTCGTTTCACCACGAAGGCGAGTAGTACTGGATGGGCATTCCTTTGGGTATCTAGGGAGATGTGGTTAGGTGATGCGATGAAAACGACGTAAGGACGAACTGACCGCCTTGAATTGAGCGGGGCTACGTTTGCCAAAGGGGGGGACGAGGCGTCGCTCACGGACCTTGGCCTGGCCCTCCTTTCCATCGTCCCTGAGGTCTTGCACGATGAGACTGTCCAGCTTGCGGATGATTTGTTCAGCAGCCTCGGACCTCTCCTCCCACGCAAGGGCCACAGGACGTCCATTGGGATTGTTGTCGGGTTCGGTGTCGGAGGTGGCCTCGCGGTGGAACAGGAGGCGGAGTCCCTTGCGGATCTTGGCGTCTTTCAAATACGAGCGTCGCACGTTGAAGATCTACGAAAGGTCAGTTGAAGAACATCGAAACACGCGACTGAAACGTACCCAAATACGAGTTTTGGAGTACTTGTTTCGCGAAGCGGCAACCTCGTTGCCACCCGGCGTCCGTATCTCCTTCTTCCACAGATCGAACTGGTATCGGTGGGTGAAGTGATCATACACCCGGACGAGTAAACCAGAGTCGTGGATGAAGCTGGTGTTCGGACGGAGGAAGTCGTAGTAGGAGCCCGTCACCATGTAGCGGAACGTGTCGATGGCGGCCATGCGCATAACCATGTTGTACATAGAGTAGGCGGTTTGGGTGTAGTCGATCGCCCAAGTGCTGATTCCAAGTTTGGCGAAGTAGGACTTCATGTGGAGAATAGCGCTCTCTTCCAGTTGGCAAAAGGCACGGAGGATCTTGCTCCGGGAGCGAAGAGCGTCCTGCATGGAGATCCCGAGCTTGACGAAAAACATTAATTCCAACTCAAGGACGTGGACAGAATGGACAAACCTTGACCTCGCTGGGGTTGATGATAGCTTTACCGACCTCTCCTAGGCGCTTCAGTTCGGTAACGGTCATGCCATTGAACCTGCGGTTGAAGTGCGCCACATCTTCGGGTGAGGCAGAGGCAGGAGCGCAGCCGGACAGCAAGTTGTTCCCGATAAAGCGTATGTGCGTCTGCAAGCTAGCCTGGGCACCAATATGAGTTAATGGACGAAATATTGGAGGAATGTACGACACCTTCATGCTTCTAGCCTCCGGCGAGATGTCTTCTTTGAACATCTGGTGCTCAGCGGGCTTTCTCCCAGTCTTGCCTTTGGAGGAAGAAGCAGAGCCCGGCGCAGTGGCCTTTGCCGAAGGGCGCGCTCCGTTTGTGGACGAGGCTGAGGAAGAAGACTTCTCGGTAGACGCGCGACGGGGGGTGGGGGACGGACGCGGCTGCTGGGGCGATGGAGCAGCTGAGGGTTTAGAACGAGGGTGGTTCGCTGGCTGAGCTGGGGGTGGCTTGGGCTGACCACTGGTGCGACGCTTCTGGGATGGAGTACCCGGCGCCTTGGATGGCGTAGCCTTGGGAGGGGCGCTGAAGATGAGAATGAGAACGAAAAAGAAGAAAAGTGAAGAGCGGAGACATACGTCACGTTGGTAGCGTTGGTAGTCTTGCTCCTCTTCGCTGGAGTAGCCTTGGTGGCCTTGGGAGTGGTAGGTTCGACGCGGGGCTGCTGGCTGCTGATGCGGCATGAGACAAAGAAGGAAGAATACGAGCGCTGAGACATACCGCTCACGCTCAAGCCGAGCAATAGTCTCGGATATCTGCCTTTCAGCCGCCGCCGCTGAGCCTGCGCAGCATCCCGTTGTGCCCTCAAAGCCTGCACGTCGTCGTCGACAGAATCTTGGAACGCTTTCATCTGCTGCTGAACGTTGATGTTGACGGTGTCTTTGTACTGAATATTCATGAGGTTGAGCCTTTCGACGAGCTCGTTATGAGCGGCTAACAAAGCGGCGAAATCGATTTGGGGGGGGGCGGGCTGAATTTGGGCGGGGTCAATCCAGCCATCCTGGGGCGCAGCGTCCTGAGGGGCAGCGTCGTGGTAGCCGGCTTCGTAGAGCTGTCCGCCGGCGCCGTAGTGCTGTGCAGCGGTGTCGTAGCTCTGCCCAGAGTTGTCGTATGCCGTGGGGTCGTAGTGCTGCCCGGAGTTGTCGTAGGGCTGCGCAGAGGGGTCGTAGTGGTCGTAGGGCTGGCCGGAGGTATCGTAGGTCTGCCCTGAGACGTCGAAGAGGAGATTGGGGTTCGTGCCGGAGGCGTCGAAGAGGAGGTTGTTGTCCATAATGGTATGCGGTGGTGCTGTATTCGTAGTGGTGCTGTATTCGTAGGAGGTTAGTCCTCCTTTTAAAGATTCTGGACAAAGAGGCACCGGATAAGGACGCGTTTGAATTCTTTGTATTGGCGCTTTGTCTTTTGACGAGTCGAAGGCCTTTGTGCAAAGCGGAGGTAGCTGGACGCGGTCACGCGTGGATACCAACGCGAAGTTGGCAGCCAAAGGCGCACCAACGCGAAGTTGGCGCAGACCCCGAGCGCGAAGCTCGTGGTCTCTGGTCAAGACGGATTGGTAATTTGTGATGCGCCATCATTCTCACGTCAACTCTCTCGTCCCAAACCTTCATTGGCTTCGCGCCAGTGAACGTCCATTGGCTTCGCGCCAGTGAATCTCCATTGGCTTCGCGCCAGTGATCTTCCGTTTATAACTCTTCTCTCTCCCAACCACTCTATGGACGGAAGATCACAGACCGATGACATTCGAATGGATTTGCTAGAGAACCCACTCACCATGAGGCTAATGGACCCAGGTACGTCTAATACGGAGCTGTAAAGATATTCTAACACGAGATAGATGCCTGGAAAGTCGAGCAAGCCCCTGCAATCGTTGAAGGCGTAGATCTGTTAAAAAATCACCGAGTGCATTCAGACCTCGGCACACTGGACTGCGGCGGAAGGGTCGCTGCACACGTTGTAATGGGAAACACCTCCTACTTTATCACTACCAACACCCATTATGTTCCCCGTCTGCCTGAGGTCGACCCCAAACAAATTCTAATCCGTCGAGACATGCGATTCGGGCCCGACGATCCCGTCCTGTGGCCGCGCCTCTACAGCGAAAAATTCTGCCATTTGCCGGCCATTCCAAAGGCCCCGACGCATCCCCAGGATCATCTTGCAGTGATGTGGTGGAACCCGACTCCCGACGACTTCGTCTGCCCTGCGTCGGGTATGACCCTGACCCGTGGACTTGGGAGGATTAGGGGAGCCCGGTTCTCAAAGTTCTCCGTCCGTACCCACGCGCTCATCAAGGAGTATGAGCAGTATGTAAAGTCGCTCCCCACCGGCACCAAACCTCCGCTCCTCCTCCCCCAACTCGTTCAGAGACTGCAACTCAGTTTGGAGCGTCTCAGAATGCCGTCGACCTACGTGCGGATGGTAGTTGGTGTAACCACGGTGCAGCGTGAATACCTTGAACTCACGGGGTTGCTGCGATACATGACGAAGTACCGGCCGCGCCTGGATCTCATCGACCCTGCGGACACCACTCAACCTGACGACTGCGTCGGCTGCTTCACCGACGACCCTCGCATTGCCCAGATCCTTTGGAAGGTGTGCCTGCCGTGCTGGTTAATCCGGCCCCTGAAAGCCTTTGCCGACGAATGCATCCTCAAGATGGTCGTGCCCTTTGCGGCAACCGACTTCCTGGAGATGAATCCCGCTGCAGGGTTTGCCCCAGTGCTCGCAACAGACCGACTGGACGATCGCCTGTCCCTCCTGCACCGCTGCACCGAGAATACGCCGTGGTATCGCAATCCGTTCGAGGGACATGTCGCCAGTACAGCTGCTGCAGGAGGTTCAGGGGTAGGATTGGCAGGAGGACAGTCGGCCAGAACCCATTCTAGCCGGGGCGCGTCCTCGTCCGTGTCCTTGAGGGGGAGGGGGTCTCCGTGTGAGTCGTGCCATTTTCAAGCCGACTCGTTAATTAATCGTTTTACAGATGCTGCAGCAAGAACGGAATCCAAGGCGCGAAAAGAAAAAGGCCCGGGCCCTAAGCTGGCGCGCGACAAGTTTTTACCCTTTGATCGCCCAGAAATGCCGACAACAATCTCACTCTGGGCTTCCGCACTTGCCGCAGTCGACAGAAACCGACCCCCGTCCTGCGGCGCCGACCTACCCCAGCTCTACGTTATGCCAGAGCCCGCCCTGCTGGCCTCTCCAGACGACCCAGCCCGCCGGCGCATGCTCTACCACCACCACACTCTGCTGCAGGACGCACTCATGTTCCGCCTCGGGTATGGCGATGGCGACGAGCCCCATGCGCTGCTGACTACGCAGCAGTGGCGGGACATCGTGCAGGGCAAAATCACCAAACAGGGCAAGGCCGGCAGTCGCGCACAAGCACGCAGCGCAAGCCTGGAAGAACTTTTGCGGCCTGCTTTTAGCGCATGCAGTATGGACGACTTGACGGGTTTTCCAGTTTCGCCGGACGCTGTCCCGCCGTTGGACGTAAACAGGACGAAGGAGCTCTTGTGGGAGCTGGCGGAAATCAATTTCCGCTACGAGTTCCTTGCGTTGGACGCGCGCGCTTCTGGGCTGAATCGACCTGACGAGTGTTGCACGTGCTTCGCGAGTCCAAGATTGATAGGGATGGAGTTCAACGAAAGTCAGAGAGGTTTTGCAGCCCGGGAAACAGACGAACTCCTCCCCCACCTCCTCTGCATGGCAGGTTTCATGCGCGATTGGTCAGTGCCTTGCGAGCGACCCAAAGAAATCGACAACGCCAAGGGGCGTACACAATGGTCTGCCGATTCTATCCACGGCTTGGAGAACGCCGTTACAAAATACTACACTGCCAGCTTTTACGAGCTCTTCGGTCGCGCGGCTGTTGTGCCCATGCGCTTGCACTCTTCTCACACATTCTCCTCAGCGGTGTAAACTGTATTATATTAATACGATTGTAGACTTACCTGTGCATGTACATAGATGAATACTACCTAATTGACTTCTCTCGTGCCTTTCACTGAGCAAAATCCCGCAAGTACTTTATTAATATTGCTCTAATAAATGAAGGCGGTACGACATACCGCCTCAGCCCCGCCCGGCCCGTAGTGGCAGTGAGACAATGTTTGTTTGATGTTTGATGTCGCATCTTCCCTCAGCTCTCACTGTCAACTCCAACTTCGCGTTGGTGTTGCATTGCTCGACTTCGCGTCGGGCGCATTCGCATATTGCAACTCCGTGTTGTATTATACGAACTATATTCTCCAGGATTCAAACCATGCTACTTCGGACGACACCCTTCCTCCCAAACTACGCTACTTCGGACGACACCCTTCCTCCCCCCACATATTCAGCCCACGTTTGGACGACACCTCACGACACCTCCCCCCATTAATCTCGGCCCCTATGCAAGCAGTCCACGAAGATGGTGATCGCCTTTTGGATTCCAAACGTCCCCATCGGCCGCTCCAAGTACGGAACATGGGAGATGATGTGCTTGGGCTCAATGAGGAGCTGAGGTTGCGGACTCGATGGCGCCGTGTACGACACGGAGCATGCGAATTGTCGAAGCGTGTGATAGGGCGTTTGAATCGCATCCGTTGGAGTCAAGGCTGTATGGGGCTGGACGACCAAGAAAGTCCGCTTCTCTCCTTGCAGGACCTGCGCCCATACGGATTGGATGAACCCCATCTCCTTCCGTCTCGTCAAGGGGTGACGGAAGGAAATGGAGCTGTTTCCATGGTGTTTCTGGAAGACAGAGAACGTCCGGGTCTTATGCTCGAATGTGGTGAGTTGTACGCCTCGAACAGGAAGGATGTGTACGCTGACGCCAGCGCTATCCACCTGGTCTTGCCTCAGGTCTGCCGCGCGGATATATGAAGGGGAGTACGTGTGGTTCCAGTAGCGCAAAATCAGCTCGTACGTCGAGCCGTCCATTACGGGTCCAGAACCGTTGAATTGGGTAGGTAAGAGTTGCGGAATGCCCGACGAGTCCACACTGACTTGAGGGGACAGCACCTGCATGGCCTTGACAACAGGCGACTCTGCATTACTGCTCTTGGCGGTATCGCTGATCGCGGCAAGCAGGCCTTCCCCGTCGACATATTTGGCGGAGCATCGTCAGGTCCATTTCCCCTATTTCTGGTAAGTTGGCGATCACAGCGCAATGAACTTCGACTCACACATATGGTTGTTCGTCTTGATCTTTTGCAGGGCTCCATTGTGGCTTTCATACAGGTTTTCGCTGAGCAGGATAATCGGACCCCACCATTTCAGCTGGTCCCCGTTATGCAGGGCGTAGTGGTGGTTGGGACGCGTCGTGAGATGGGGGAAAAGCAGCTTAGAGGAGTGAAGATAGCGCCAGTACATCTCGGTGTACCGGTCGGCCTCCGCTGGACTCGTGGTGTACGAGCAGATGATGTGTGTCGCCCCAACTAGATCGTGGAAATTGAGGAGCAATTTCTCTTCTCTTCTCGACGCTGTACGCCCCCACCAGAGTTCCGGAACGATCAAGGGGAAGAAGATGGTGAACAGGACAAGTCAATTGTCGGCTTTCAGCTTTCCGTGCGCCTTTTGTCCGAGGTTCACGGGGGGCCGGTCAATCCAAGAGGGAATAACGACGTCAGCAAGCCCCGCATGAATAAATGCCATACAGTCGCTGTCGAAGATTGTCTGCGAGGGCTTCTCGCTTTCGTAGATGGCCTCTTCATCATCTTCCTCCTCCTCCTCCTCCTCATCCTCCTCGTTCTCGCCCTCGTCCTCCTCGCCCACCTCCTTGTCCTCGGACTCAGGGATGAAAAAGAACGATGTATGGCGGCTGAGGGAGGTTGGGGCGTCGTTCTCGAAAAGGCTGTCTCGAAGGAGGTCCTCAAGCTCACCCGCGACGTCGTCATCTACGTCATCATGTCCACATCGGAGTCGGAGGAGGATGCCGCGTCAAACGCGCCAGCGCTGCTCCCCGCCTTCGCGAAATCGGAGCCAATCCCCCATTTGAGATGGCAGTGGTGCTGCAGAATACCTTCGAGCCAGTTGTGCATAGCTCCCAACACCGTGTGCATCACTCGATCGCGGTATGTCAGGATGTCCAAGGACGACGGGCGACTACCATGCTCCGCGAAAATGGCTTTGCGCTTTTCCTGCGTCTTGGCATTGAGCCAATCGGTAGCCGCGCGGAGGACCTCCCACCCGATCCGTGGCTCAAAGTTTTCGAGATCTAGGCGATCGATGTCGGCGCGCTTGAGTTTGCAATAGGAACAAAAGTTGTGGGACCCGCAACCCGCTGCGCCTAGCACCTTTTTGAGAGCCAAGAGGTCGCCAATCGCAGCAAGGATCGCCACCCGGTAGAAGTCGCCGTCGGGGTGATTGTATGTCGGCACTTTCTTCCCGGTCCACATCTCCTGAAACTGGGCCATAGGCCGGTCGAGGAGCGCGGTTATCGTCGTGACCGTGGGTTCTTTGGGCGGAGGCGTTATGCCAACAAAGAATGCCATTTCCTGGAGGTGCCACATCTCGTAGGGAAGATTGAGACAGACTGCGATGATAGCTCCGCAGGACGCCGACTTCCCAGTGATTTTGTTCATAAAGGGATTAAACCAGTCGATGTAGAAGCTGAATACAAGATTGTTGGGCTCCGATGTGAAGCTCCCCAGACTCTGCCATGCTGGGCTATCCCAGATGGACGACATCCTCTCTGGATTCGGTTGGTGGAGATGGGATTTCCGAAGAAGTTCCTCCATCCCAGGCCGGGACAGAAAATGTGCGAGCCAGCTCTCGAAGTTTTGCGACGAATATAGACGTCGGGGGACAATTTTAGGGCCTGCACGAGTTTGTCGTTCCACCCAGAGAGGAGTGTTGCACGGCCGCGAACGACTGGTCTGTCGAGCAAGGCAGATTTGTGGTAGTTCGTCCAACGAATAAGCTCGAAAGCACGTTGGGCAGCAGATCGTCCGTTCGAGGATTGGGTCAATCGAGAGGTATTTGACCGCGGTGCGTACATCTTTTGGAATTTTATGTCCAGCGTCTGACGCGGTGGACATAGCGATCATGATACCGAAGACCGCGAGCACCGCGCTGCTGGCCTCTCGGCTGAGACCGCATATAATATGCAGCCAAGACACGAGTGTGCAAGCCACGAAAGTAAGACGACGACGGGCGGTTGCGGGGCCTGAAATGGAAAACAAATCAACACCTTGCACTCAAGACAGTCACCAAACTAACTCATATCCTGCTCTTCTACGTCTTCATCGTCACGTACGGCTTCAGGAGCCCTGGGGCGCTTATCCTTCGGCGCTGGTGGTTTCGCCGCGTCTGCTTTGTGAGTCTGAATCTGAATGCAAATCGGTATCCCGTTCGCTGAAAGCATACAGGGTCTTACCGCCGGCAATTGACCAGACGCCACTAGCTTGGCGTCTTCCTTAATGTGGCTCCTTAGGGTAGTCTTCGAATACCATACCCCTTTCTTTGTTGACCCATCGTTCGCGATCCAGGTTCGGTTACAACAGTCGTGAGAGCGGCAGAGGCACAACGCATAGTTCTTCCTGCCCTGTGGATCCACGTCCATTTCGATGAATAACGAAGGGCCACTCGAGTGCAGGACGTCAAGGACAAGGTGAGGATCGCGCCAGCTTTGTCCTTGTCAAAGAGATTGATTTGATATCAAGATTAGATCCTTGATCGCCAACCGTCCACCTTGTACTTTAATTCGTGTCAAAAGGTCAGTTCATTAATGTACAAGTGAGGTACGTTATTTACACGCTGAAATCAGCAAGCTAATTTATCTACAGGTAATACTACAATATGCTAGAGGTCCTTTCCAAGAAAATAAGGAGCGGGTCGACTATTGGTAAGCGTAGCGGTGGTCGTCGAGCTCGGTGCTGAAGCGAAAATCAGGGAGGAAAGGGGAATGCAAGAGAGGACTTACAGTACTGGGTGCTCGCCGATAGCGGTGAGGAACTCCGTGATGATTTGCTTCAAGTTCGATAACGACCGCGCTACCTGCAGGAAACGCCACAGTTCCCTGTGGAAAACCCGGCATCCCGAGCAGCGCACGATATTGCGGTCGGCCTCGCACAGGAATGCAAGGTGACACAGGCGTTCTGGGAAAGGGATGAGCGCCGGTGGAAATGTCGGGGAGAGTGCTCACCGATGCGGTACCGCTGCCTCGTTCGGAAAGAGAACAGCCAGAGCCGTCTGTGGCCACCAGCGTCGCATTTCGCGTACCCCTGGCGCCGGTGGGAGACGTCTTTCGCGCTTCCGAATTTCACCCGGAGCGAGGGGAGCAACTGGGTGAGGGATACGGTGCCGTCCTTGACGCCCGCATATTCCTCCTGCTTCAGCTCGACGAAGCAGTACACTTCCCCCTCACTGCGGTCGTGCGCGTATAGGCCGGAGTTGGCCAGGTGCAGCGCGATCTGGTCAACGAACGGTTGACGCAGGATATAGCGCAGAGCGGCGGACCGCACCATTGGTGGGAGACGGCGGGCGGGGTCCACTTCTAGCGAGTAAGCACGGGCTGGGCGGGAGAGATCGGCGATTCGGCGAGATCGGCGGAGAGCAGCGTGGTCGAACGCGGCGGGGACGGCGGGGACAACGCAGTTCGCTGCGACGTCGTCGTGTTCGTCGGGGTCGGACGAGGCGAAGACGACGAGGACATCGGGCTCGGACGAGGCGAAGACGGCGGGGGCAGCGACCCGAACGATTCGGCCGCGGTGAGCAGTGGGGCAGGACGCGGCGGCGGCATGGAGGGTGACGTTGGCGCACAAACGAAGCTGCACATGCTGGGATATGCGGGCAGAGCGAGTGGGCGGCATATTACAGAGGACCCCCGCTCCCCCCGGCAGAAGCAACAGGGCCGGGGGAGGAACAAGACCCAGCCACAGATGAGGGGAGAGAGGGAGCGGAAGAGGAGGGAGGAGGAGGGACGGAGGAAGAGGGAGAGGTGACTGTCCAAATTTGGACGGTCACATTCGCTCTCAACGCACGAAAAGAAGATACGCACAGTGCGTGTGCGACGGCTTCCCTCCCCCGCGCCCCCAGCGTATCCCCCCGCGCCCCCAGCGTCCTCCCTCCTCCCTTCCCCCGCCCAATGTCTTCCCCGCGCCCCCGATGTGTTCCCTCCCCCGCGCCCTCAATGTATCCCCCCGCGCCCGCAGCGTCCTCCCTCCTCAACGTCTTCCCGCGCCGCCAACGTCTTCCCCGCGCCTCCCAACATCTTCCCTCCCCCTGCCCCCAACGTTTCCCCTCCCGACGCCTTCCTCCCTCGCGCCCCCAACGTCTTCCCCCCCGCGCCCCCAACGTCTCCCTCCCCAACGTTTTCCCCGCGCCCCCGACGTCTTCCCTCCCCCGCGCCCCCAATGTTTCCCCTCCCCGACGCCTTCCTCCCTCGCACCCCCAACGTCTTCCCCGCGCCGCGGCCCCAACGTCTGCAACGGCGCACGTCAAATACCTCCTCCTCCCCGCACTTGTTCTCCCGCCCTCGTTCTACCTCACCCCCGCTCGCCTGCTCCCACTCACCTCGCACTGACTCCTTCCCTCTCACAGGCTCCCTCCTCGCCGAACCCTCCGACTTGGAAACGAACGTGCGCAGGTGGCTTGGTGCGGGGGTAATCTTCGTGCTGTGTAGGAAGAGGAGCGGGAGCGGGATCGGGAATGGGGCCGAGTGGGGGTTAGGCGGGTCGGGTCGTCGGTCCGGTGCCTTTGATCGGCGCTTTGCGAGAACTTGGATTTTTTCACTTATTATTATGGGTCTTGTACTTAGCTATCTCCCTTGTATCAAGCAAATATAATTCTCTTTAATTAATACATAAAGTGGTTTGAGATAAGTGGGGCGAGGCTGCAGCGTGGTCGCGGCAACGCCCGAAAGGCCAAAGCGGCCGGATTTAGTAAAAGGACACGGGTGAGGCGTGTCAAAAGACAAACGGCGCCAATCCTGCAAAGGACAAACGCTTGTCCGCCGTGTGAGCGTGGTAAGGTGGATGTGATGCCGCGGAGTGCCGCCTGCGAGTCCGTCACGCACAGTATGTGCGAGTTCCCTGTCTCCAGCGCCCTCTCCGTTGCCCTTACTAGGCCCTCCATCTCCCCCTCGCACACCTGCCCCTCTCCCAGCGGCACTACAATCCTTTCCACCTCTCTCCCCTCTTCCACTCGCACCGCCGCTCCGCCCGCCCGTCCCTCCATCAGCGACCCATCCGTATGCCATGTCACCGCTCTTATGCGCCCGTCCTTCGTCGCTACTTCCAGCGCACGCAACGCGTTGTCCTTCTCCGGGATAAGAGTGGTAACGGGGAGGGCACCGCTCCAGGGTGGCGCGTACACCGGTACGATAGGTTCCATTCCAAGCGTCGCATCGAAGTAGTGTAGGGTTCCACTCGTCCCCGGTGAGGAGGAATTGGCGCAACTTTGGTGCAGTCAGGAACAAGTCCCCCATTGAAGGGCTGAGCTGGGAAACGTCCAAGGTATGCAGAACAGGAATTTGTTCCTCACTCCCCAGATTTGTTTGAAAAATCCAGACGCGCGCGTACACAGTGATTGCCAGCGAGAGGATTGGTCGATAACCAGGGCCAGCGATTCGGACTCGACCTCGTAGTTGGATGAAGTGGCGGTGTACACGTCAAGCAGGGCATTGTCAGGCCGGCAAAGCTGAGTTTCGACCATTGAAGGCGGACATGCTGTATCGAATTGCCATGACACGGGTCCACATAGTGTAATGCGAGTCCAGAGGGGAGCGTAGTGGACGGCGATCGCCCTCCATTGCTGGCAGATGTGGCCAAGCCGCCACGGTGCCACCTCGAGTGTCTCTCCCCTGCAACCGTCTTGTATGTGACAGTGTCCTTATGAATATTTCGCAAAGGAGCTCCGCTGGTATGCGGCGTACGGGGGATAGGATCGCTGTACAAGCTTCCTGCCTGGAATCTTCCGCGGATGGCAGCTCGATTTCCGTACGGTGAATTTCAGTCGTCTGGGTAGAAATAAACTTGAAGCACTGCGACTGTGCTGGCCGCGGGACATCGAAGTTGGCCGATTCGGGCGTTGCCGCGGCAGACAGTGCGGAGGAGGGGTTTTGGGATGAAGGTCAAAAAAGAGTCTGCACTTACTAGTGGCGATGTGGTTGTTCTCAAACGGTGAATGATCGATGATCAAGTCCGCCAATCAATACTTCCCTCGCTGCGTCGCACCGCCTCCACGTAGCTCCACGTGCTCTGGACCACCACCTTCTACATCTGTTCGCGGGAATGGACGCAGCAGCAGTAACATTACCGCCGGAACTTGAGCGCGTTATCTTTGAGCTGGCGGCATGGCAAAACCGTGAGGCAATATTCTCATTGATCCTCGTCGCGAAAAAAGTTTGCGCATGGTAGGTTCTATATAGTATAGGCTCACAACCGCTGCAATACTTACTTTTTCCTAGGATTGAACCGGAACTATACCATGTACTGCTATCCAAGCTCCCCGAGCAAGCAGTCCGGATGTTGCAATCCAAACCACCAGAATTTTTGAGGCAGCATGTTCACCACGTAGCGCTCGCCAGTACCTTCGAACACACGGACGTCGCGCGGCTTCTGTCAACGTGCACGAGCATCCGTAACTTTGCCTTTTGGACCGGGAATACCTACCCCGAACTCGTGCCCCTCCTATGCAAACTCACGAACCTCCAGCGTCTCTCCATCGACCTCTTCGACCTATTCGGCGGAGACACCGAACTCCGAATCCCACCCTGCGAGGAGCTTCCATTCACACACATCACGCACCTCGACATCTTGGGTCTCGTGTCACCGGAGCTTTGGCCAGTTTTCGCGATGCTCCCGCGACTAACCCATCTTTGCTTTTCCGACGTCTACCTGCCAGACGCGATACGCGCGGCAATTGACCTTTGTGAGCGCCTCGAGCTCCTGGTTGTCATATGGATATATCTAGAGGATCGTTCTGGGGGCGAAGGGCAATCGGAGATTACAGACCCTCGCCTCTGCATCATCGATTGCGAGATGGTTTATCAGGACTGGGAGCTCGGCGCGCGAGGCGGGGTCGACTTTTGGCGGCAAGGAGAGCAAATGGTCGAGATGAGAAGGCGGCAAATAAAAGTGTACACGGAAGGTTTGAGCTTTAACCCCACAGTTCCTTCGTTCATTTGACAAGTTGTGTCAAATTAGGCTGGATAATCGAGGACTGAAGTCGAATACATAACGTCTTACCTCCACGATCTTTCAGTGTTTTGGACTTCGTTTACTTCGCACCGTGTGTGTGGCTATTGCCTTCCTTCTTCTCGTTGCGACGCTCTCTGCCCCAATTAACAAAAATGTTTTGTCTTTCGCCTTACCGTCAGCGCGCAGTGGGGCAATTTCACGACGAGATTACCCACAGTGGTGCTAGTTACTCGATATTTAGGCTCTCGAACTGCGGTAGCCGCCAAAATGGTCTAAATTCTCGTGTAAATATTCTCTGAATCTCGGTCCTCGATCCGACCTCCGGTGTATCCTACCTACACCACGGGGAAGTTTCCCGTCTGTATAGTCAAATGCATCATCCCTACTCATGGCCAGCCGAATCCCATATAGTTGTTGGACGACGGCTTAAATTTAGCGTCGATGGCAACGTCAAGCCCATCCGCTTTCATTGCCGCCACGCGCGGCAGGATATCCAGCGCACCGGACGTCAGTTCCCCATTGTAAAACGCCCGCAGGAAGGTAATCGGTGGTGTGCGCCGTGACGCGGCGACGTCGAGGAGGGAACTAATCGCAAGCGGATCGAGTTCACCCATCACAAGACGAGAGAGTCTGGGGCACACGTCGGGTGGGGCGTCAGATGAAGCAATGAGGGCGCCGAGTAGCCCGACCATAACAGGTTTAGTGGTTCTATGAAAGACCACGGTTAATGCGGTGAGATTTGGGCTAGCGGCGAGGATGGGAATGAGGAGGTCGGGGATACTGCAGTTGGTGAGGACGAGCGTCGCTAGTGAGCACGCTGAACGGTTAATGCAGTCGAGCAGGGATGCCGCGGTTTCTTGTGTGATCCGCAGCTCCTGGAGTGCCGGAGCCGTTATGAATTGCAAGGAGCATTGATGTCGAGTCTGCGTAGACGCTGAGGAACGACGCGGCTCACCGGGGGCCACGGTGTCGGCCATATATAGATACCACATTCGACTAGATTGTGCGTGGCATTTAAAATGGCTAAACCGACGTCTTGTTTATGATTAGAGCCTCGAAAGCATGTTATCTATGACCACGGAATTTGGAGCTGGTGAACCGGGACCCGGGACTCGCCGTATGGTTCCTCGTCGACCGAAACTTCGCGCAATCTGGGAGCAGTCAGGAACAAGTCCTGTATCAGACTGTGGCTCCGAGCGAGGTCCAAGATGCGCAAAGCGGGAAGCTTTCCCTTCACTGCCTGCATTTGTTCGAAGAAGCGAGGTGACCGTGTCCGCACACACAGCGATTGCCAGCGAGAGGACTGGTTAACAACGAGGGCGCGATCTGGGGTCGAAGCGTTGGCTTTCGCCAGAATCAACGTCAAGTGGAACATTGCCCGACCGATAAAGCTGCGTTTCGATCAGGATCGGGTTCCTGGATAGGGTAATGCGAGTCCATAAGGCAGCATAGCCGACGGCGGTGGCTCGCCATCGTTGGCAGACCTGGCCTAGGCTCCACGGGGCGGTGTAGAAGGTCTGTTTATCGTGCCGTCGTGTAACTTTAAGTGAATCGGAGGGGCGTCCTGCGAGTCCCGCTTCTGGCAGCACCGCCAAAAAGATTTCGCAGAGGAGTTCTGTGGGTATGCGACGCACAGGGGACAGGATGCCTCTATATGCATCCAGCCTGCCTTCCGCAGCTGGCAGCTGTAACTGGTGATTCCCCCACCCGGTTCCCTCCGCAAGCTCGGTCGTGAGACGGTGGATAAGGTTGCGGATCATCGTGACTTCCGCTGGGAGAGGGACATTGTTCGTCGATAGGAGGCTCGCTAATGCGCGCTGCACATCGGATGCGATCGGCCAAGGAGACTTTGGGTGCGTGTTGAGCATTCTAGGACCAGAAATTTGAAGGATACAAACGGCACAAAGAATTTCACGTACGGCGATGTGGTTGTGCAGAAGAGCGCCATCACGCCTCATGCCAAAGGTGGTACATGTCAAAACCTGTGTCAAACTGATCAACCTGCAACAAGACAGAGTTTCCCTGCAAACCAGTTCAAGGTAGAGGATACGGCAGGATACATCAAAACGGTGGATCTCTGAGAGGAGCGACGAAAACCGCGTGTATTTATATGCTCGACCCGCACGCGGACACAGTTGTGAGGACGTTATGTAGGATCGAAATACACAGTGTAGTCCGTCCGTAGACGCATCTCACGATCTATCATATAGGCATACTTTCAACTTAGACATACGGCGGGCCCAACGCTGCGGTAGATAAATCAACGACAAGCTCATCCAACGAAAGAAGATGGCGTACCCTTCCTGAACACCCCGAGCGTGAACTCGACCACGAGCAATAACACTCCACCGCCTGGCGCGAGCCGCAGGACCTTGGGCACGAAGCCCTTGTACAGCGCGCCGGGGCCTTCCTCGCGGAAGATTTTCACCAGGGCGGGGTAGGTCCAGTTGTATTTCGGTGCGACACCCGGGGCGGGTTTGGCGGCGCCTTGGATGCGCGATTTTACGACCTGTAAGGAAAGGTAAACCGATGTTCGTCAAGGATTATCGCCGTGAGGGTACTGACATCGAAGCTGGTTGGCGTGAGTTGATATTGAGCGAGAGGAGGAGTTAGAGTGGACTTACGGAGTGTTCACAACGGTGCCGGCGAAGCCACCGAGGGAGCCAGAGATGAAGTTGTTCATGAGGGTCGCTTGTGGGGTCTGAAAAGTAGCGCCATTGACATCGCAGCAAGAGAAGCTCGGACCGAATGGATACGCACCTCAGCTTTGGGTAGCAGTCCGCGGACCTGGAAAATGACCCCGAAATAACCACCGTTCCACCACAGATGTCTGAGAGAAGGTGAACCTGATGCGCAAGGCGGAGATATAGAATTTGACGAACCTCCAAAACGTCGACTCCATGCCGGCGTACAGACCCAGGAGTCCGTCTGCTTTAACTATGTGTCGGACGACATCTATGGGACCTTTAAAGGTGCTCGCTTTATCTTGCATTCTGTCCGATTTTAGTATTAAGGGTGACTTGGCTGGACGAGTGAACTAACTCACTTGATCTTCACTAGCTCAAATGGTACGACGACGAAACTTTCCTGAATTAAACTTTGAGTCCCAAGGTTTGTGGAGGGTTATACTCCGAAGCACGCACCGTGGCACCAGCGCTGCAGCCCGTTAAAATGGATAGCTGCTGCGTCATCTTGGTTTCACCGGTGAAACTAAGATACGTCTTGCCCCAAAAATCATTGGCGGCACTGGATTGCAATGGATAAGCGCAGAAAAATCCACAGAGATGCAGAACACGCGCAATTTCACGGCACGTTTAGGCGCCTCCAACAACAACGGCGGGACGAGACCTGGCACACGACCATTGAGTAGGCTTTACGTGATGTGGTGGAGCGGTACACACCGCGATAAAGGCGACCGAAGCTGAGGGGAGAGTGTTACTATGTGGGGGCGAGTGAAGCGTGCAGAGCGTACCCCTCCTCCCGAACAATCGTTTTAAAGCTCCCCACTAATCCGTGCTGCGATTTGCCCGTCTCGAGCTGCATTCGCG
Source organism: Mycena metata (assembly GCA_029378385.1). NCBI lineage: Eukaryota > Fungi > Basidiomycota > Agaricomycetes > Agaricales > Mycenaceae > Mycena > Mycena metata. Next base: position 164,965 of record JARKIB010000072.1, read on the forward strand.
TTTTTACCTAGAACAAGGTTTCATGAAGGCGCCGGAATGAGCTCCGAGGTATACCCACGACATCTACAGAAATGTGGTCAAGTTTCAGCCCATTTGGAGCGTGGGCGGGCCATACCGAGAGGATAAAAAGTGAGGATCTCGGATATACCGGCGATCGCGCCAGCGATGAAATTGGCGGCGAAGGGAAGTGCTGGGGCTATCTGAGACAGTTTATAACACTCAGATGCAATATTCCCTACGTTTCTTCTTGTCTCCGCTGGCCATTGTCGGAGGAGAGAGTGGTGGGAGAGAGGTGGTGACAGGTCACGTACCACGCGGCGATGTGACTGCGTGACATTACACGCTTACACCAAACTCGATGCGCGATGGTCTACATCCACGCCTGGCAAGACTACCAGGACGCCGCTGAGGCTCTTTATGCCAAATCCCCGACTACCGTGCGTTAATTCCCACTGGCTCTCAGCGCTTTTCATCCGGCCCTTGACAGACGCGGTACTGTGTAAAGTGGAAGTCGTCAGAGGGGAAACTCGTCCTTAAAATCACGGACAACACCACAGTGCGTCCGGCTGGCAATTTTCCGTGTTTCTAGAGCGCAAATGAACCTTTTGCAGTGTATAAAATTCAAGACCTACTCCTCTATCTTCCTCAATCGTTTCGAGGCGCTTAACCTGTCGCTCATGGAAAAGATGCAGAATCGCCGCAAGGTCGAGGCACCAGCCGCCCCTGACGTGGTTATGGCCGCGCCGTCGCCCGCCCCACCTGACGCTGCCCCTGCGGCTTCGAGTGCGGTCCCCTCTACGTCAGGCGCGCCCGCTGCAGGTGGTGTGAAGAAGAAAAAGCCGAAGAAGAAGAAGTGATCGTGTTGCTAGAAGGATTTGGGGCTGGACGGAGGCTTGTTGGATATAGGCGGAAGGTCCGGGCCTGCACTCGTGTGTTCCCGAATCCACGCGGCCGCGTCTTCTCGCTAAAATGTACAGGCATGCGCCGAAATAATAGGATGGCATGGCGTTGGAAAGCTCTGGCGACTTCAGGATGAATCCATCTATTGCCTGCCTTTAAGTATCGACTAATAAGGCATCTGTATATGTCGCCTGAAGGGCCTCCCGCGCGCCGTGTCGCGCCGTATGACAGGTTTGCGTGCGCGACATTTGAGAGTCGCTGCACTAGATCCGTCTCTTGTCGACGCCTTTCAATTGAGCTCATGTCAAGAAGAATTCTTACAGTTTACAACGAATTCAATCTCTTCACAGGTTCCGCAGAATATTGAATGCCGTTCTGTGCCCAGCAAGACTCGATGGCGGATACTATACCGCCTGATGTATGAGGAGCATCCTTATGGTGGGTAGGACACCGGTTCGAGTCCGGGTCGAGTCCTTTGCTGTCCACTACTGTCTAATGTTTTTTAGTACTGGTACTTTCGATGTGCGACCTCGTACCGACTGCGTAAATTTGAAATGGTGCCGAATTTCAGGCTATATCCCTACCTACCTGCCTACCTACCTCCGCTTCATTTGACCTCTTTTGTCAATGCTGGTTTTTCCGTTGCGCTGCCGACCTTTGTTAACACTTCCTCCCATTTACAACGATGTAAAGTTGAACATGCAATTCATGAAATGGTCTTCATACAGAAAGGACCGTCGATAAAGTATGGAGTCGATTAGTGTGTCGAAAACCCCAGCATACCGATAAACGGATCTGGGGAGGTTAAATACGACCCAGATATTCTAAGGCAAAGTTACGTACCGCATAGGTTCGGAGCAAGCCTGTCTCCGGGCCGGCGAGCCGGCTATTCTCGGAGAGAGGCTTGATCCAAACTGCCAAAAAAGTGCCATGTCTTCAGAAGTGAATATCATCTCCGTTTCTTATCCGTTTCCTTAGGAATAAGTTGTTATATTGTTCATTCGATGTATGCGAGTAGATTCATCGATTCAGCTGAAATTTAAGTCGCGATACAATCTCTCTGCATGCATGTTGCGAGAGCACTTCTGCGCTATGAATTCGCACCGAACATGTGGTGCCGCGGCAGATTTGCTTAAATTTTATGGGCTCGATGGAACCGGAGGATGATTTAAAACAAGTTCTCTAGCAGAAACTATTTGCATAACCTTGTCTAGCATTCAGGAAAAATATTTCGACGCTGACGGCCGAATCAGGAAGGCGTGACGGGAACGTGACACGACGCGTTTCATTAGTGACTCACCGCGATCTTTTTGCTCGTACCCTCCGTCCCTCCTCCCTCGCCCTTCAAGCAACACTTTTCTCTCACCGTGGCTTCCCTCCAATATGACGACAACTACTGGGAGTCCCGATTTTCCTCGGGAGAATTAAAGGGGCTCACTCTCGACGCTCGACTTCAGCTTATTTTCTCGCTGATGATTTTTCTATCGGTCTCAACTCGGCAGCTCATGCACTGGCTTTTCACAACCGAGATTCCTGCGGTTACAAAGCGCATTTCGCACTTTATGGGCTTTTTTTCGACAGAAAGCACCCTGGAGACACAGTTTGCTCCCGCCCTCATATTCAATCTCTGGCGGGATGGAAATCGCTGGCCCAAAGCACAGAAACATATCAGAGAGATGGCTATTCCCTGTGCGCATGAGCTCGCGCTACAGGACAGTGACCGTGTCATCTCTAGTCCCCATCTCCGGGTGCGACTTAAAAGTCTTACCATACGGGACCTCCGAGATCTTCTACACCCGACGAAACTGGTCGAAATAATCAAAGAACTCGCACCATTCACCTGGGGTATCCTACACACCTTCAGCACGTCTCCAAATAAAGCCAGGAAGCAGCGGAAAACTGACGAGGATGTGCCGATGCCACCATCTCCGGGTCAGCCAAGTGCGGGAGCAGAAGAGGATTGGGCAGACGATCCAAACGACGACGAAAATGTTGAGGAGGGTGAAGCGAGCCCAGAGGCAGCGCCAAATCACGGGTGGTCGAAGGATTATCCGGGATTCTCGCGCAATCCTGTCTTCGTATGTTTTCTGTGTCTTAATCTTTCACCGCAGGATTAATTTATATTTAGGTTATTCTTTTGACAATATCTATGCTGGCGTTTGCCCGAAACAGGGCTACAAATGTCCTGCCGCTCATACTTGGGCTTTTCTTCAAAATATCGGGCACGAGCTCGCGTGTTGTGACGATGCTCAGCAATGCCGGCGTGTGCGTCTCGAGCCGCACTGTCGAACGTCTCAAAGTTCGCATTACGGAGGATGCCATTCGACTGGCCGTAGAACTTATTGCGAGCGGCCAAGTCTTCTTCACCATCTTCGACAATATCAATATATTCTTGCGCAAGTCTCAGCAGCGCATTTCGAACTCCAATGACATGATTAATGCGACGAATTGTGCCGTTGTCGGCATCCCGGACGTCGAGCAATTCACAGAGGCCGACTTGGCAGAGCAGCTCGCTCTTCGTGGGCAGCGCGCGAAAGCGAAGGCAACGGACATTCTCCCCACACCAGAGGACGATAAAATTGTCGGGAAATCTTTTGTGGCTCTCATCGCAGAGATGATAGTGGCCTTCACTCCGGGCAACAGTCGGTGGAAAGATCGCCAGGAAATTGCAGAGGCTGTTGCTGCGATGATGCCCGACGACCGCCAACTGCCTCCCGAAAGTCGGATGCACGGCCATTCGGGCTGTTTGACGTGAATGAGGGCTCGAAAAAGGGTGTGGTAAAGGTCCTTGGAGCGATACAGGAGAGGAGCACACTCTCTCAACGAATTTGGTCGTCAATCTGGCGAATTTTTGTCGGTGATTGGCTTACTTCCAACAATATCCGTGCTGCTCGTCGTGACCGCACAGACGATATCAATGCGATGGAGCGCCTCGAATATGCCCAAGAATTGAGCGCGCCATTCCACTTCGCACTACAGGCCACACATATGATCATGCGGACGCACTACGGACATGCGGTCGAAGATCCAGCTTCGCTTGCAGCGCACAAGGGCCTTCTTAATCGCAAATGGGATGTCAATAAACCGAACTATGCAGCTGCGAAGTCCCTCATCCGGCATTCCTTAATCGCTCGGATATTGCATTGTGTCATGTAAGTTCTATTTTATTTATCCGCAGACTCAGTTCTCATGTCCTCCTCAGGGTCATCAATGGATTTACGCTGTATTCCCAGCTTTCAGGCTGGCAACCAACTTTAGAAGACATCCAAGCCATCGCGCTCACAATCTCAACCGATTTTGCTACTGCAACGGCTGCCAAAAATGCCCAAGCTGCGGGAGACGATTGGATGGCACACTCCATCTATTTCATCCGAGATTCTCTTTTCTTTTGCCTTTTCGAAAAGGCCGTGAGTTTTGCGGACCCCGGTCAACTCATCCGAGTGCTCAAGTATTGGGGTCTCGCCTTCCGTGGAGTCGGTCAGCACAACTACGCCCGTGAATGCGTGGAGGTATTGGTACGGTGGAAATTTGAACTACCCGACAAACTCCGCAGAGCACTGGAGCGGTCTTGGTTCATTAATCGCTGGGGCAAACGCGGCCGCTCTATCGCGTCTGATTTATATCTGGAGCAACTCAACTTTTGGGTCAAGGTACGCAGTCTTCTGTACCCGTTTTGGTTTGTGCTCACTCTGTTTTTAGCGTGCCTTCATTGCTTCGGGAGCCGGAGTTACTGTCGAATATATCATACGCAAAGGCTCCGCGTGTGTGGAGGCCTTTCGCGATGTCACCCACATGGTGGCTAACTTTTTCGGGGATCCCGACCGTGCACGCAGGTCCAAAGAGGTCAAATTTAACCAAGATCTCGAGGCCCTGGTTACAGAAATGCAACGTCGCAAGTTCCATAAAATCAGCGCAACCAAACACTTTGTCCCCGCACCCCCGAAAAAAAGCGCCCAAAGTCGCCCCAAAGAATCCTCCTCCTGTAGAGGCTCAGCGCTCTGCAATTGTTGATGTCTTTGTCAAGGGTGCGGAGGAGTGGAACGGCAAATTTGCGGAGTTCATTAAATCGACAACATACGATCCCGCGCTCGGGGGCTATCCTCCTGCCGCATCCTCGGACTCAAGTAACCGCGACACCACACTCGACAACGGCACTCCGTTCGATAATCTCACAAAGAACCCACTCACATTTGACAGCTTTATAGATTTGCACACTAGCGAGCACCCCGGAGAAATCGCAAGTTCAGGTGCCCTGGGCGGCGGTGGTGATTTTGATGGCGTAGAATAGTACAATATAATTACGGGTGTGAATAAGAGCTCGATGGACCGGCGCCAGGTGTTGGCCATGGCACTGGAGTAGTACCCATCGAATTGATAGGAGTAAAATGGAGGGATTGCGGAGTATTCACATTAACGGGAGTAAAATGAAGGGGCCGCGGGGTAAATGTTCGGGAGGCGGGGATAGCAGAAAAGAAGTCGTCGTAACGCATGGACGGCGTGGACGACACCGGGGTCTGTGACGACGACACCGGTGTTGAAGACGGCGGGGTAGGGTGGGCCGAAAGGCTGGAGCGGACTGGAGCTGCTCTGCCTCTGCCTCTCCCTCGTCCGCGCGGACTGGAGCGGGGAGCAGTGGGAGGCACCTGTGTGAATACAGGCTGTGGGGTAGGTGCCGTGGGAGCCTGTTGGGTTCGTTTACGCGGTCGTCGTGCGGATTGTGGTGTGCGCCGGATATCCAGCGTGAGCCGCCAGCGTGCGATGACATCGCAGACTTCTGCGACATCGGAATCGGGTGCCATGTCCCATGGAACGGCTTTCTGTACGTGCTTGGGCTCGACGAGAGGGTGTTTGAGAAAGGTACCGGCGGAGGCAACAAGTCTCTCGAGCTGCTTTGGGGGAAGTAAAACCTCGCAGGGAATATACGGGCTGTTCCCGATGCGAAAATGCCGGTCCTTCCGCCAATTGACTAGCAAATCTCGAAGCGCGGCCTTGTCCTCTTTCGAGACATTTTGTTTACCCTTCACAGGCTCGAAATTCGCCGAATTTTGCGAGGCCACACTGGCGGAATCAGAAATGTCGGATGCGGGTGAGGCGGGGCGGGATGGAGGAGGCGGAAGGGAATGGATAAATTCTGATGCGTACATCAGGATGCGCGGGTCGCGAGATGTTGTAGGTGGGCACCACTGCAAGAACTTCGGGTTGCAATGATTACAGCAGCGCTCCGGCGGGGGGTGGCGCTTGAGGTCGAGAATTGTCCAGCTGAGTTCATGTGCTGAACTCCGCGAGACTGGACCAGACTTCGATGCAATGGGATCTGTCAGGCCGGTGTAGATGTCGAGGCCGGTGTCCGGGCGAAAGAGATTCGAGACGAAAACGTGGGAGCAGGCTGTGAGAAAAGATTAATGTCTTGACGGAAGGTGATGTAAAAGCACTGGCCTTCCGAGGAAGCCGCCGAATTGATAAACGCCTCGAGATTCGGCTCGAGTTTCGCGCGCGACGTCGTGTGAGACTGCGGCTCCATTGCTAGCTTGTCCTTTCCCTTCACCCGCTGCACTGCAAGCCCAACTTCAGGAGGAGTAGGTCTGTATGCCCATTTTTGCACAAAGAACAAGCATGTCCCGATCCCCTTTCGACTCCGACCAGCGCGACCCCACCGCTGAACGAGGACAGCTAGGGACCTCGGGCACTCGAAGACGATTGAATAATCCACGTCGGGTACGTTACACCCCATCCCAGCTGCATCCGTTGCGCAAAGAATTCGGTAGCGGCCGGAAAGAAATCCCTCCCAAATATCCTTCTTTGCGGCCTCGGAAATCTCGGACGAGTACGACACGACACAGTCCCGTAGATGCGCAGGGAGCGCGCGCCTCCACGCCGCCTTCCCCTTTCCAGTTCCAGCCACACTGCCATGGTAAGATAGTATTTTGGGGATGGATGAGCGTTCTGATTTGTCATCGAGATCTGGCGGCAGAAGGTTAAGGATGTCGAGTATGGGCTCCTGGATATTGGTGAGTGGGCGTGTTTGAAAGAACAGATTTGCACGGTCAGAGCCCGCATCCAGGCCCCAGAAGGGCCGATGTCCAAAGCCCAAAGAACTCCAGATTATGTTAAAGGTATTTGTGGCGCACGTTGCGGTGCATGCCACAAAAGGTACCTCCTGCCCAGTGAAGCTGCGAAGGCGATGGAGCTGCCTATACATGGGGCGAAACTCCTCCCCCCACTCGTCGATGCAGTGGGCCTCGTCGACGATTAGCGCGTTAACACGGCCGCGGAATTTTGGAGCCATCCACAATTTCCCAAAGCGGTCGGACAGCGCCATTTCGGGCGAAATATAAACTAGCTGAGCGCTTTTTTCGACCTTTTTCCAGACGGTAGGGTCGTTGGTATTGTCCTCATTGATTAGAGCTGCACTGAGCCCCTTCTCAGTTGCCTGTTTGACCTACAAGAGGTGCGGAGGTGAATGTCACATGAGCCGCTACTTCCCTTGAATTCAAAGCGGAATTATGCTCACCTGGTCCGCCTCCAATGCTTTCAATGGGCAGATAATGATTGTAACCTTCTTCCCCCCCCCTAGCGCTGCAACCGCTTCGAAAATAAGGCTTTTTCCATAGCCTGTCCCGGCAAGAAAGATGGAGTCGTAGCCCCGAAGAATTCGGATAATGAGGTGAATTTGCCAGTCGTCCGGCGTGTAAGTCAGCTTTAGGCGGTCCATGACCATCTTCTGCGTGTCCTTGAAGGTGTGTTTCCATTTTTTTATACCCTGAAGACGTGTGGAGGCAGGAGGATTGCGCCGTCGAGGTGTGCCGGGAGATCGGGGTGCAACGGGTGAAAAAGGGCGGCGGCGAGGCGTTTGTGGTGGCTGAGGGATGGCTGTGGTATTACTCGACATGTTTATGTCCCCAGAGCAAGAAGAAAACACGATGAAAAAAAAGGAGGGGAAAGGAGACGCGACGCGATGATTACAAATCAAGCCCATTTCGGACACTTTCGCGATCTCACTCAGAAATGCAAATCATGTCCTTTTCACTTATTTGAAACGGTTTGGAGTATCGTAGACATGCCCCCTACAGTTCTAGGTATTCAGTTTATTTTATTTCGCAAAATAACGAGGGCTACACGGGATATTGTAACAAGCTACCGTGCGTGAAAGCCGCGGAAAGGTACCTAATTTGTGGCATGCAGTCGCGGGCTAAAAAGAAACTGAGTAGACAGAAAAATTCTTAGTCTTACTGGAAACAATATATTCCAGGGTGCCGCGCCGATAGACGCGGTTATTAACACGGTAAAGCGCGCAGAACACATTGCCGCTTTTCGGCATCTTGGCACAAGCCCCTTCTCAGTTTTCCCTGCGCAGCACGTGAATATCATGTGATGAGAAGGCGGCTTGATCCGAACCTACGTACCGCAAGGGGGTCAAACCGCTGGGTAGAAATTCTCTAGCATCGCCGATTAAAGCCGACGATGAACGCCGACATCACGACGCCACATTTCTTCTCTTGGCAAACGACCACCACGACCCAGCGACCCCACGCCAGCAGCGTCTACGCACCCAGGGCCGCCCATTTGGCCCCAGTCCCCGCCCTCAGTCGACCTCAGCCGGCCCAACCCGCTCCACCCGCCCGACCCACTCTGCCTCGGCCGCCCAAGGTCAGCGCCACCGCCGCGCCCCAGCCCGTCCCGGTCGGACCGACACGCCCTTTGGCGCCCCACCCGCCCGTCGTCACGATGTCCTTGCCTTTCCCCGCCACGCGCTGCTGCGCCAGTCAAGTACGGTCCATGGCGTGTCAATCGACACGTCCCAGCCTGCTTGTCTATTCATGCACGCCGCGCGTTCCCGGGCGAGCTTCCTACTGCCTTCCCACCTGCACCATCCTCCCCCTGCTACCCTTCTTGTGCCGCATGCACCCCCATATCCTCGCTCCCTCCGCCACCTCCCACCTTCACCCCACTGCTATAGGGACAGCGACGTACCAATTTTCTCGTCCGCTGATTCCAAGCTAATGTCCTTCTTAGAAAGGTGCAAATTTGTCGATTTCGACGACCAACGACATCGCTGGTACAGCGATACTGCATGACGCGGCGATGGATTGGCGCGCGCTTACGCGTTCTATGACCTCGTTCGTGCAGGGTGCGAAGGGTGAGCCCTTTTTATTGCACATTTTGGTCGCATTTTTCGAGCCAGCGTCTTGGCAGAGGCGCGCGATCACCGCCACCCGCAACCCTACCTCAAGCACCTATATATTTCCTGGGGCTGGCTCTTAAGGCTACGGTGTCCTAGCTCATGGGTACGGGAGCTACGAGCGGCTAAGGGCTTGGCGTCGATCCATCGGAGCTACTATTGCCCCAATTTGGAGGCGTGATCGATAGTGATGTTCTGGCTTTGGCTTTGGCTTTTTGGCTTGGCCTTGGCCTCGAAAAATCTCAAGCCAGGCCAAGGCCAAATTGTAGGCCTTGGCCTGGCTTTGGCTTGGCTCGGCTTGGGGCCATGGCTTTTGGCAGGGAAATCGGTTTGGCTTTGGCTTTGGCCTTGATGAATCCCAGGCCAAGCCAAAGCCAACTCGAGGCAAAGCCAGCCAGAGCCAAAGCCAAGCCAAAAAGCCATGGCTTTTTGGCCTGAGGCCAAAGCCAGAACATCACTAGTGATCGACATACCAAAAACATTTTTCCTGAGCAGAAGCCATGAAAAGCTGCAGTAAGTGGCTTGGTAAGGAGTTGTACATTTGCTGATGCAACTATCGCTCTATTTCGGGGTGCTTATCTGCATGTGCGGCTACTTCCATCCCACCCGCTATTCATCTATTGCCGACCCGTACTCACACGAACCAATCATGCCAGCATTGCCTTCTGCGCACTATATGCGAACAACGTCTGGCAAGGGCAGAACTTCCCATGGCTCTCGCAGAAGCTATTCGAAGAGAACGGCACACAGTACACCCAGCTCGCGATTCTCGACGAAAACTTCCGTCTCGACCGGCAGTAGGGATCTTCGGACCGCTAAGAACCGCGGGATTGAAGCTAATGTTCCGTGCACAATGTGTTGGACAGTCAGCTGCCATTCCAGCAGTCAACATCCCTACCAATTCTAGCTCGTGCCAAAGGACATTAAATACTGGGCGAGGATGGGGGAGGGAGCTTATCACCCTCTTCGTCACTCAGAAATCTCATCGATGACTTCTCCAGATTATTTCCCAACTCTTCGTCGCCTTGCGAACACGATAAACGAGTCGCTAGACGTGATGGAAGCGGTGTTCACCCGTTCGCAGACGCCGTTCCCATCTCTCGATTTTGCATTCAATCCCACCCATCGGTCTGAAATACTGCAGCGGGATCCCGAAGTTGCTGGAGCGGCCCTCAATATCGTCGCTGCCGCGGCACAGCTCTCAGCCGCAGTGTCTACCCCTGGGATCTCACTATGGAATGCTTCGAATTCGGTGAGAATGGCCGTACAACTGAGTCGTCGTCTCCTCAAGCTCCCTGCTCGATGTCTAGTTCCTTATTTCAGCATGCCTTCGCGTAGCTGCAGAACTCAACGTTGCGGAACTGCTCCGCGATGCAGGTCCCAGCGTAAGTCTTAGTTCCTCCATTAATTTCATTCCAACGGGCTCGCAGGGACTGAATGCGAAGGATATCGCGGCGCCGAGCAACGCTGACGCCAGACTACTAGGTTAGATACCGTCATGGCTGCTCTCACACTGAGAACAACTAACTCGGTTGACTACCAGCGCGCATTTTGCGACTTCTCGCAACTCATCAGATTTTCCGTGAAGTGAGCCCGAACATCTTTGCCAACAACCGGATCTCCTCCTTCCTCGACAAGGGCAAGCCCACCAAGGCCCTTTTTGACAAGTAGGTCAACCACTCACATATACGTTCCTTCTCATACTGATTTGAACTCTCAGCCGTGTGACCAGGCTCACTGGCTCCGAGGGATTTGGCGGTTTTGTAGAGCTCTTGTAAGTATCAGGATGATGCCATGTTGACATCTTCCTGACATCGGTTTGCTAGTTCGGACGACTCGTACAAGAGCGCTGGCTATCTTACAGAAACGATTCTAGAGCCCAGAGACGGAGTTCGCGACCTTCCATACACGCGCGCATTCAACACACACGAGCTTTTCTATTACTGGCTCGAACGCCCAGAGAACGCATACAAGCGCGAACGATTTGGAATCGGAATGCGCCAGAGTCTTACGATGGAGGCGCCGGATGCGGTCTTCCAAGGCCAGTCATTCTCTCTCACCCCGCGTTTCGTTCTCGATTTTAACTCGCATCATTCAGGCTTTCCTTGGAAGTCATTGCCTGAGGGGGCGATACTCGTCGATGTGGGAGGTGGGAATGGGCATGTGTCGATGCAAATTGCACAGGGTAACCCCCAGCTACACGTCGTGGTTCAAGATCTTGAACACGCCGTTGATGGTGCAAGACAGGTGAGCTGTGGGATCACTTCTTCGCCAAAGCCTTACGCTTAGTGATCCGTAGCACTGGGAAGAAGGATTCCCGTCTTCCATTCAAGAAGGCAAGGTCAAGTTCCAAGGTACGTGCTCAGAACTACACAATCTTCTTCCCTCAATTTCAAACCCAGTACACGACTTCTTCACTCCGCAGCCCATCAAAGACGCTTCCGTCTTCCTCCTCCGCTGGATAGTCCACAACTGGCCCGACAACCGCGTCGTTGAGTTCCTCCAACATCTCCGCGACGCCGCGCAGCCGACCACACGTCTCATCGTTATCGAGAACGTGCTCTCTCTTGCATGCCCTCCTTCCTCGTCCTCCGACGCGGACGCGGAGCGCACCATCCCTGGTGCCGAGCGTGCAAAGGCACCTGAACCCCTACTTCCCAACTGGGGTGTAGGAACTGCCGGGGCCTACTACTGGGATCTCATTGTGAGTTGAATTTCTGCGGCTGTGGTTCGCTGAAAAACTGATGCGACGGCGATTAGGTTCATTGCTGGCACGGAGGAGTAGAACGAACGCTCAGCGAATTCATCGATGTGTTGGCAAAGGGAGGATGGAAGTTGGTGCACGTCTATCATTCGAGCAAAACGGTTTTCAGCCATCTTGAGGCGATTCCAGTGTAAATGGGTCGGAACTACAGTGTATATATTATCTTCCGTTTGCGATCCAAGAAATATGGTTTATCATGTCCCGTTGATAGTCAAAAAAGATGAATCCTCCTAACCATGATAGAGACTAAATCGAAGACGTGAATTCTAGGCAGGATTACCCTCCACATAGTTACGCGCAGTTCAATCACTGTATTCCCCAAAGTGGACAGACCTTGGCCTACCTTGGTGTATCTCGGTGTACAGTAACCTTCGTTTCCCTGGGTACACGTACATGTACCACAGTATGTAAGGTTGATCAACTTCGGTCTACCTCTCTCTACCACCACCACCTCATCAGTAAAACTACAAGGTTGTCTTGGGCATCTCACTGCATTCAGCCGCCGGATAGCTGGGGCCCCGGCTAGCTATTCTTAGCTTCGGCTATGTTGGGCTAGCCGGCCAGCTAACCACATCTACGGCCCGCTTCGTCTAGCTCTTAGGCCAGCCGACCCTCAGTAGCTGCTAGTATCCCCCCACGCCTGAATGCAGTGGCTTTGGTGTCTTAAGCAAAGACACTCAAGACGGATTTTATGCAAAGACGCGTGTCTTTGGCTAGAAAGGTTCAAAGGTTTTTGAAAGACGTTCCGTCTTGGGAAAGACTTCTAAGATGCCGGGGTCTTGCGTAGGGTGTCATAGTCTTGGCCAGAGATTACGAGTCTAAAAATGTAATTTTAGACTCGTTATTTGCCCACGGTTTCTCTGCCATCGAGGTTGGTTTTTCCCGCGATGTATATAGAGGGTTTTGGGGGGTGGTCGCTCGAATTGATGGCGGAATGTCTATATTAGGAAGTGAAACATATTGATGCCATGATGCGGTCAATTTTTTACCCTTGATCACTGTCATGGGTTCTCCTCTCCTCTCTCCAGTGTTCGCCATAAGGACAACGAGTACTCTTGGTCTCTACTCCCCGGATATTACACTTGTTCTCCATTTTTAAGCTATCTATCCACCATGTCTTTCCTCTAATGGCGCTCCCGCTGGCACTGTCTTCATTCAGCTCTTCGTTCACCTTTCGGGCGCCACCATGCTGTGCAATTATTTTCTGCGATCTTGGGCAGCCACCCGGGCATCACCACCTCCTTTCCTGCTTCGGACAGACTGCGCAAGAGGCTCTGTCGATGTCGAGCGGGAATGCTGCAATTGGCTTTGCAAATTCGATCTATACCTTTTCACATTCCGCTCTTTCTTCCAAGTATCCACGCTCGGATCTCAATTTCCACATCAACTTGTGTACAACTACGAAAGGATGTTTGATTTGGTGGTCAAGTTGTTCGAAAACAAGACGGATCCCTAGGTTGTCGACACCCTAGTGTTCTACCAACGGTATTTATATTTACTTCCTGTCCTTTGGACGCTCGTTAAGCCTTATCCGGCCATGTCCTCGTTTCGCCTGACAGCGCCGCCGACGTACGGTAGGCGGATTGGTCGCGGTTCGATTTCAGGCGGATGTTCAAGTCAGCCGGCCGACGATGTATTACCGAAGTTGAATTGTGCCAATGACATACATATATTCCGCTGCACTCGAAGACAACCATCGGCAAGCTACTCGTACATACTAACACGCCGACCCCTTTTTTTTATGATTGTTGATTCTTTTCGCGATAACCGAAATCCCGTCACAACGCGTAGTAATCCTGAGGCCTGGTAAAGCACGTAAGCGCTTGCAAGGAGAGTCACACCTTGGACTCACGACTAGTTGTTGATGGAATGTTTATTGACCGAGAGAATAGTGCCATTGGTGGCGATGGTACCAACAACGAGCGTGGATGGGTCGTTCGGATGACCCAATTCCGCAAGAACAGCTTCGGCTTGAACACCGCACTGGCCAAAGCCAACCTGAGCATTTTGCACCGAAAGCAGAAGCCCGGTAAGGCCCACAACATTCTGGGATCCGCCCACCGAGCCACAGATGTTAAGAATGCCCTGCGATAGAGCGCTCCAAGTGGATAGCACAATCTCCCCCGTTCCTGCATTGTTATTGAAAACACAAGACACTGCGTTTCCTCCAGGCTGGAAGACGGCGGTGAAGGTATCGGGGGCGAGTAAGAAGGGATTGCCAAGCGGAGGATTTATGTTGTCGATATATAGAGTGTCTTCGCGACGTCATGAGCTTGGCTCGGGACGAAGGCGAGACTTGTAATATCAACTGTAGCCTTTGAAATGGTGAAACAGACGCTGCGCGTCTCGAAATGAACGCAGACGCTACGTGTGAAGTGGTAGATGATGAAGGAGGAGGGAGGGAGAAAGAGGGAAGGAGAGAGAGAAGACACAAACCTATTGGTTTGTGTCTGGCGTGGCCTCTGGCCGCAGGCTGCGGGGCGGGAGAACGCGGGCTTGCTCATTGCAAACCAGGCGGGCGAATCCCAAGGAAGCCCCGGGAAAAGACCGGCGGCCGAGTCCGACGCGACGCGAGACTGAGCATCTGAATCCGGTCGCCCAGTGCGACGATGAAGCCGGACAGCCCAAAAGGAGCATCGCTCCCAAAGCGCATAGCGCGTCCGGCAGAGCACTGGCGACGGACAACCCCAACGGAGGGATGCGAAGGAAATAAGAATGAAATATATTAATGAAGATGTACAAACTCAATCTCCAGGTCCACGTCGTCCGCCAAGTTGTGCTGCGCCATGAAGGCCGCTTTCTGCTTCTTCCACGCCCACGCGAGAGCCACCGGGATAACCGACTCAAGCTTCCTCCAATAGATGAGAAAGCATGTTGATGTCCAGCCACCGATCTTCATGACGATTTCGGGCTCGACGCCGCAACAAAGAAGGTAGACCGAGCCGCTGATGCGGAAGCTGTGTCCGAAGACCTGGTCGAGTTTTGCTGCGCGAAACAAGTTCGCGATGAGGACCATGAAATGAGTCTTGACGATGCGCGACCACTTCGAGCCGTTGCGGAAGGCAAAGAGCGGCGTATCCGCATCGGGGGAATGGTTAATCCGCAGATGATTCTCCGCAGCCCAGACGGGGCAGAGGTCGTCGTTCGTGGCGGTGAGAATGAGGGATCCACCCTTCCTGCCTGTCGACTTGGTCCAGGGGATATGAATTGTAATGACGTCGAGGCCGTCTACGCGCGAGCGAGCGAGGTGCGACGAGCGGGACGCGTGATAAATACGGTCGAAGCCGGTAGAAGGCGGGAGGGTGAGTTCTCCAAGACGACGGCAACCCCAGAAAGCAGCGCACGCCAAGGCCCATAAGGAGAGAGGCTCCGAGACGCGCTGAGGCTTCCAGATTCACTCCGAGGGATCGTCGGCGACGCCAGCGAGAACGCGTAGGAGTGTTGAGCGCGCGGCGCGTCGCGTTTGAAGACGTATTGTGTGGGGAACATCGTCGTCAGTGATGAAAGACTCAGGGGCGGAAGTTCGGCCCGGGCACGCCCCCAAACAAGTGATCGCAAGATAAAATTTCTATTCGAGAGGTCGTAACGAGAGAGCTAAGTCGTGCGGTAGGTCAAAGAAGGGGAGAAGAGGAGGGTCAGGAGGTAGAAAGCCTCTAGAGATAACGTCGGCGGGGTTCTGCTCGGATTCTATGTAGATAATTGTAGTTTCAATAGAAAGAGAAAGAGATAGGTCAAGAAAACGGCGTGCGATACGATTCAAGTCAGCGTTCGGGCTGCGGCCCTTAGAAAGCGCACCAATGGCCACCGTATTGTCCGAATGGATCAACAAGTGCGAGTCCCGGAAGCCCAGCTGCGCCAGAAATAGCAGCTGGACCTCCAGCGCGGCCGCCTCCAACCATGCTATATCCCTCGTCCCATCCCGACGCCAGTCGTCCTTCAAGCGCATAGCGAACCACCGGGCGTCGATGAGGATGCCGATGCCCCAGGATGTCGACGCGTCTACGAACAGGTCAAAGTCGCGTGCCGGCGGGAGTGGTCGGAGAGGTCGAGAGACGATGGTGGGGCTGGAGAGGCGAGTCGACCACCATTCGAGCGCCTCGCGCGCTGTCGTCGCGAGGTGCCTGCGTTCAAATTCGTCGTGAAAGAAACGAAATGCATTTGAGATGCCGGGGAGGCGCGAGGAACCGTCACGCTGCACGAAGTGGACGTGTATGAGCGTGCAGTGGATCTGTTGGAGGTCGTGCAATGAAACCTTCTCCGCGGACAGAGCACGTTGAATGCGCGAGGTATACTTGACCAATTTGTCTGCCGGCGACCACACCTCTTTGTCCCGCACGTTCCAAACGAATCCAATGGATCTGAACGTCCCCTCGAACGACGTCCCGCACTTCCCTTCGTGCCACGGTGCGTCCAGATCCAGTACCAACCCAAAGATCTTCACGTGCGTGAGGTTGCACGTCGGGAAGAGGAGCACCGAGAAATCGTCCTCATACCGAAGGACGAGTCCGTTCTTCCCGAGCTGCAGCGTCCAAATCCTCCGGATCACTCCACCTACTTGACCCGCATTGCTGCTCGCCGACGCCAATCCAAATGGTGCGCAGTGATCGATGTAAAAGTCGTCGCCGATCTTGAATACTAGGAGGCGTTTGTGAGACGGGTGGACGGGGATGGTGCGGTGGAAGGACTTGAGGTCGAATGAGCAGGCCGTCGTGTCGGCGGGCGCGTGGGCGATCTGGGGGGATGTCAGCGCCGAACGTGAGGAGCGAGCGTGAGTGCTCGCGACGCCGAGAAGAAAGAATCGCATCATCGAGAAGAAACGCCGAGAACAAATAACCGTATAATCGAGAAGAAAGGGCTGTATCGCCGAGAAGAAAGAATCGCAGAAGAAAGTAACCATGTCGCAGAAGAAAAAGACCATGTATGAGAAGAAAGAACGTGTGCTGGGAAGAAAGATCCGTGCCAAGAAGAAAGATCTGTGCTTATCCCGAGAAGAAAGAACATATATATGGAGGGGAGACTCACCGCCTCGGCCAAACAATGTGCGTCGTCAAAAGTCGTCGGAAACGATGTCTTGTCGACAAGTGCGTTTACCGACTTGAAGCCCGACTTGTCCGCCTTCGAAAGGTGGCGACAAACACGTCGCTTAGGTGGAACACCCGGGCCCTGGTCGCTCTCCGCAATAACGAGTGGTGAGCAAACGAAATGTCCACGCAGGATCGCCTCCACTCGCGACTCCTGCTTGAACGGACCTGAGATGCGACCCGCCTCCAGCTCCGTGCGGACGTACTCCCTCGCCAAAGGGTCCTCGTCGACGTCTGAACGGCTGGGCATGATGATGTTGTGGTCCAAAATAGGCGGGTTGGCGATAGGGAAACCGTGTCGTAGATTTTGTATAAGGAATGGGAATTCGTCTTCGATGTCGAGGGTGCGGAGGGCGTTTTCGAAAGCTGAGATGTTGTATGGCGTGGTGATGCGTTGGAAGATCTCGACTTCGTCCGCCGTCGCGTCGTCGGGCTGAGGCAACGAAAGGACTGTATGAGATAGGTCTGGAAAAATCAAATGAGTGTGGGTGAACAAATGTTCGGGTATATCCGTAGCCGCACCGACCACTGGACCGCTAGAGCGGCCAGTGGTTGCCCCGGAGTGTGTGCCCGGGCTCCCCGCTCCCACAGGTGCTGCATACGTGGAGCTGATCCCCCTTGTGCCCCCGACAGCTTCCGTAGAGGTTGTAGTAAACACAAATACGCTTGGAGGGATCGCTGGCGACGACGAGTGACGAAATACCGGCGCCGTCCTTGAGGGAGCGAGCGAAGAACGGGCGACCGGTGCTGTCGACTGTCGCGGTGCAGTCGCGGTAGATGTGCTGGGAGCGGCAAACCGGGCAGACGACTGGGGCGTCCCTGTTGCCTTGAAAATGCTGCTGGCCGTTCCCCGCAGGAACGGTGATGGCGTTCGAGCCCGAAGCCGGCGGCTGCTGCTGCTGGTAGTGGGCATTCGGCTGCTGCTGCTGGTAGTGGGCGCTCGGCGGCTGCTGGTAGTGGGCGTTCGGCGGCTGCTGCTGGTAGTGGGCGTTCGGCGGCTGCTGGTACTGAGTGGTCGGCCACTGCTGCGTCTGTGGGGTTGTCAACGGCGGGGGCGCGGGAGCGCTCCAGTATTGCGCAGCGTTCCAAGGGGCATTGCTCACGTCGGGCGCCACGGAGGGTGCCGTGAAGAACGTCGGACGCTGCATGTACTGGGTCGTATCAGAACGCTGGGCGCGAGGTGCGGACGGCACGGCGCACGGGGCTCTGTGGTCAGCATCGCTCGAGGGCCGCTTATCCCCAACCTGCTGCAGGTCTTGGATCTCCATATTCGTCACGAAAGCGCTGTGGACGAGCGCGGAGAACCGTTTTCCGGAACCGATCATCTCAGACACGCGCAGCGCGCTCCAACGAATCCAACGGTCAAGCTTGACGGACGGGGAGACGTTCACGCGGATGAACACCAAACGCCGTGAGGGGAGAGGACTTCGTCGGCAATTCGCGCGTGCCCATTGAGAAAGCGCGCAGCGTCGGCGTCATGATGGCAGAGAAAGGCACGGGCTTGCGCAGGGTCATCGCCGCGATAATGGCGTCGGGTATAGTGATCCCAGCACGGGTCCTGAGACCCGTCTTCACGGACTCCAGACCACCGGCAAGCGACATCGCCGGCTGCGCCAGTTTGGCACGACGCGCCCTCTCGGACACCACTGCGTTCGTGAGGACGAAGCAGGCGGGCTTCAACGCCTCGTAGATCTCGTGACTAGCCACGCAGACCTCGATCTTGTCCGTAGAAAACGCGTACAAAGCCTTCAATGGCGCACCTACATCCGGGACCTCTGCGTCCTTGGCCTCAACCGCAGCACGCACCATTTCGGTGAGAAGACCCGATTTCATATTCTCCGCCTCTGTGTGAACGTTGTACGCGTTGCGAATTGAGGCACAGCAAAGTGGCAGCAAAGTCAAGAAGTTCTTCCGACAGGGGGAATTAAATGGGCTACTGAAGGATTGCAAGACAGGATTGCAAGAGGGAATTAAGTTCTTTCAGGTGAACACTTTGCACATTCAAGCAGATTGACACACTCAAGCTGGTTGGCAGATTAAATCCTCAGATATCATGTCCACTGTCAGAGAAATGGAAGAACAGGCCCAGATCAGACATCAGGAGGTGTTGAATACAATTGAGACGATATCCAGTTCAGACTCAGCATCATCTGCATGTGAGGATATTTATTGACAAGAGTGATAATAATGGACACATAGATAAGCAGGATGTATTCTGGTTCATATGCAAGGTGATAACCCTGGTCCTTTTGTGTCAATGCTCATGGACATCATAGCTCCAACTCCATCTCAATGCTGCCAGCAGAACCCAAAATATTCCATGGCCGTGAATCAGAGCTTGCTGATATCCTCAAACATTTTGAACAAAGCACTCTGAGGATAGCCATTCTAGGTGCTGGTGGCATGGGAAAGACCAGTTTGGCACAAGCTGTCTTACATCATGAAGAAATTGTCATCAAATACCAGGGAAATCGGTTGTTTGTCACCTGTGACACTGCAGCAAGCAAGGTGGAACTTGCGGGCCTAATTGGGGCCAATCTTGGAATGAAGCCTGGTCAAGACCTCACTTGAGCAGTTCTCCACCGCCTTTCAGAGGGTTCAACAACTTTACTGATTCTTGACAACCTTGAGACTGCTTGGGAGCCAGTAGAATCCCGCAAAGAGGTTGAGGAATTACTCTCCTTGCTCACAGATATAACCAGTCTTGCATTGATGGTGTGTATTCTCATTTCTTCTTATGTACTTGTTTTGCTCATGAAGTCCAAGATTACAATGCGAGGTGCAGAAATACCCTCCAAAGTGCAATGGACACGGCCATTCCTGCCCCCTCTGGAGCCCTTGGCACAAGAGGCTGCACGCAAGGTGTTTATTGATATTGCAGAAGATAGACACCCAATGGCCGAAATCAATCAAG
This sequence comes from Mycena metata, assembly GCA_029378385.1. Taxonomy (NCBI): domain Eukaryota; kingdom Fungi; phylum Basidiomycota; class Agaricomycetes; order Agaricales; family Mycenaceae; genus Mycena; species Mycena metata. Next base: position 184,803 of record JARKIB010000072.1, read on the forward strand.
TCTTGAGCCTTACAGACAATATGCCGCTTTCAATTAATCTTCTTGCTCATGCAGTGGATATGGAGGGCTGCACTGCAATCTTGTTGCGTTGGCAGAGGGAGCATACCTCGGTCATCTCAGAGGGTTATGACCAAAAATCCAATCTCGAATCATCCATCTTGCTTTCCCTTGAAAGTCCTAGAATCATGTCCACACCTCACTCCCAGGAGCTTCTGAGTCTCTTGTCGATCCTTCCGGATGGGCTCTCAGATGTAGAACTGAAGCAAAGCAAATTTTCAATTCAGGGTATCCTGGATTGTAAAAGAGCCCTGCTTCGTACTGCTCTGGCTTACCTTGATGACCACAAGCAGCTCAAGGCTCTGGTACCAATCAGAGAATACATGGCAAAATTCCGGCCACCAACAGATGAAATGATCGGACCACTCTTCAAACACTTCCAGGAGCTCTTGTAAGTATATGCAATTGATAGGGGGAAACAGTCATTAGCCTATGTTGAACGACTGACTTCAAATTACACCAATATTCAGAACATTATCCAAAATGGACTATACCCGGGGCATCCCAATCTAGCAGATAGCATCTCCTGCACATCTCATTTTCTCCTGTTCAATCAAAATACTGGCAGAGAGACAATACCTCTGATGAACAAGGTCCTCACCCTCCTCCCACACTCAGAGGACCACTGGGCCAAAGCATCTTTCACTGTCTGGCTTTTTGGTTCTCATGAATCTCATTCAATCCCCTATTCTGAGGCACTGATTGCTCAGACTTTGGAGTGGTTAAAGACTTTGGATGACCCTGATTTGGAAGGTATGTTAACTTTCTCTGTTTAATCATGATGGGTACTGACAAAGATACCATAGCCACCTTTTACACTCGTTTAGGCTACTATTACTCAGACCTTGAAATTCCTGTGGCTCTAAAATATTGTCAAATGGGCCTCTCCTTGGCAAAGTCACATGCAAACACCAGAGGACAAGATGGAGCCTTAGCTCAGCTTTCATGGATCAAATGGCAAACTGGTGACTATATCCCTGCCCAAATTTATGCCCAGGAGGTACAGAGACTTGCAAAGAAGTCTGGGAATCTGCGAGGAGAGGCAGTAGGACTGTACACTGAGGCCTTGTGCTGCCAAGCTTGGGGTCATTTCCGTAAATGCGTATTTTTAGTCAAAAGGGCCAGTGCTCTTCTAGAGCTGTGTGGTCTGTCCCAGGGGGAGTTGAATTATGCCCTGATGAACTGCCAGGCAGAAGCTCATGCACTCAAATCAGAGTATGCCCATGCTTGTACCCTCCACACACAACTCCTTCAGACCTATCGGGGGGGACAGCTGTATTATGAGGGTATTTCTTTGATGAATATTGCTGGAGCTGGGGTCCCCATGGGAGTTTCATGTGAGGTGATCCAGGAGAAAATATGTGCATCACAAGCCATTTTCAACAGAATTGGAGGAGAAAAGATAATGCTGACCATCTGTGATATAATTCAAGCCGATCTGAATCTCAGAGAAGGAGATATGTCATGCTCTCTGTTTTGCAAATGCCTCAAAGCTGGGTTGGGACGGTTTTCTGAGATAGTAAGTGGCTGTCTGGAGAGACTGGCAGATGTTACTCGCTGGAGCCCATACCATGATCCCTCCTGGAGTACAATTCTACTTGTGCACTCTCTTAGGGCAAAGGAGAAGCTTGGAACTTACAAGGCTTTGCAATTCATTGGAGATGTCCACCTCATGCAGAACGATGAAGTCAGCGCTGTCAGCCTGTTCACTGTTGCCTTGGACGGATTTACCTACATGGATGTCCACCACAGCAAAGCAGAATGCATGATCCGACTCGGGGACATGGCGAAGAAGAATGGGGATTTGCTGAAGGCACTGGAACTGTGGGAAACTGCAAAGCCACTCTTTGAGTACTCATCATAAGCCAAGAGAGTTCAGGACATTGATGAGAGGGTTGGCAGTATCAGTGAGGAGACAAAGGAGCAGCACCAAAAGAATTTGGCTCGGTTGGCTGAGCTCAATGTTCCTACAGGGAAGGTGGAGGAAGTGGATAGGGATACTGAAGAGCTTGGGTTGGCGGAAGAACAGATCAAGTTGATTGCAGCCTGAGTTTCAAACCATTATATGCAGTCCTAGCCCATTTTATTTTATGTACCTCCTGTGTTTGTTGTTCATTTGAAAGTCTATTCATTTAAATAAGGTGATTTGAGGTGAGTCAGCACTATTCACATCACGGCCACATTTGTGACTTTATGCGTTTCTTCTATATGTTTTTTATTCCACCTCATGCTCACCTGGTGCCGTGGAATTGAGACTACTATACAGAAACTAAAACTGCGCAGACAACCCTTGCAATTGCTGGAGAACCCACTGGGACGCATCAAGACTCAAAAGAAAAATATGAGATGCATGGCTAAGGGGGAACATTTTTTTTTTCGGAGGACATAGCCCTATTTCTTTCATGTTCCACTGATTTTGGTAACCACCCCCCCCCCCCCCCCCCCCCCCCTACCCCCAATATTTTATTTCTTATTCCATGATTTTCAGCTTCCCAGAATCCACCTCTCACATTCATGTTTCCCACGCTCTTCTGCCCCATCAAAACACACTTGTTCCTGTCTACACATTACAGGCCTTCCATAGCCCATTGTGGACAAATGGCATGCATTCCGACACCGACTGGATAAACTTCACGGGATGCTGTGTAAAACATTGAGGCAGTGTATAAAGTATGAATGCCAAAGTATCAGCCTGATCATTCTGGAGGCACTGGTTGGGAGATTCAAATTCTTCAGCATAATTTATGGTAAAAAATGTCGTTGGGTTTTTAGACATTTTTCAGCGGAAAAGAGGGTGAAAAATTCAAACATTTTTCAGCACAATTCTAAGTGAAATTCAAGGTGAAAAACTTGAAACAAAATTCATAAGAGTTCATGCTAAATTTGCACCATAAATTCCAGTAGTTTTTCACACATTTTTCACCGGAAAAGTAGCTGAAAAATTCAAACATTTTTCACCACTATTTTAAGTGAAATTCAAGGTGAAAAACTTTAATTTTCAGTAGGAAAATCGATGGAAAAATGTTCAAAAAAAGGTGGTGGAAAACTCGAAACCAGGTTTCACTTTTTTTACACAGTTTTCATCTTTTTTTCACTGTGATTGTTGGTGAAAAATGTGATGAAAAATACAGGTTTTTTTTCACTATCTTTTGCAGGGCATATATAGGTAAAGAAGTCAAAACAGTTTTCAGACATTTTTCGCCTGGAATTGAGGTGAAAAACTTGAGATCTGAATTTAAGTTTTCTAGCGGAAAATTTGAAACCTCCATTTCAAGTTTTCCACCACAAATTCAGTAGTTTTTCAGGTGAAAATACTGGTGAAAAACTTGAAACCTGGCTTAAAACTGACATGTCGGATTGAAGAATTGTATAAGGAAAGGAGGGTAGGAGGTGGAAGAGAAGAGAATCACAGGAACTGTTTTGCTAGCTTGTGTGCTTTTAGAACTGGGGGGTACCCTTGAGCGGCACAAGGGATGGTGCAAGCAGAATGGAGCCCCAGAGAAGACAGAAGTTGTTCAATTCGACTTGGGGTGCTCTGCAGAGCGATGGATTGAAGAGAAGAGCTACAGCTAGTGCTAGACTAGGGGAATTGCTCCCCTTGTAATCAAAGTCGAGCTCTGCAGAATGCCAGGCAAAACTCAATGTGTGGGAGGGGGGGCTGTTGAATGAATGAAAACCATAATTGGTGGTGGCTGATATTCGGGTCAAAGGTGCTTATCAAGCGCTCAGAGTGTGTGCCATTCTAGTCCACTAGCGGGGGGGATTTATAGGGGGAATTCTGCGGAATTTGGTCAAATTTGATGGGGTCAGATCGTTGTATAATTTGCCCCCGCTTGCACACAGGAGTTGTCAGAGGACGTGCTGGGGACTTGACTGCACCATCACCGAGACCTCCAGTCCTTCCACAGGTCAGGGAATTAAATTATCTCCGTGCACGCAGAATTTGCCCAGTTCAGAACATTGCATGAGTCAACCATGGCTGGAATGGAAATTTTCTGCCGATGTGGGGGAGTTGTAGGAATGCAGCGTTCTGAACTGGCCAAATTCTTCTTGAAGAACCGGCGTAACACGGAGTATCGGGCGGGTCGATTGGAAGTGTCGGAGAAATACCAATACCTCAAGGCAAACACGGCAAAATGGAACCCGACGGTGCCGCGAGGAAAGCAGAACAAGCGCAATAGGGCCGTCATTGCGAAGCGGCGTGAGAAAGTCAAGGCTAGCGCGGGGAAGGGAAAGGGAAAGGGAAGGGCCAAGAGGGTGCTGCCGGCGTCGGATGGTGAGGAGGAAGACGAGGTGGACTATGTGCCGGGCGACGAGGATGAGAAAGGGGGCAGTGACGACAACACCATGGATGTCGAGTAGAAAGGTACGTGGGAGTATTATGTGCAACGAGGCGAAGCACTGACACCCGTTATGTAACAGTTAACGTTCCGTGGACCCAAATCTTCTTTCCCCATGTGCATGCACATACCCGCGCTCTTCAGATCTTCCTTACTGCTTGATAGATACCTTCCACAATGTGCCCCTTCCTTTCATAGCTAGCCTATTATTCTGTAACGATTGATCCAAAATCCGACATTTTTCGTCCTGATGGCCGCTGGAAAACTACCAAAACTAAGATGATATGCAACCTATGAACGGTAAAGAATCCATTAGGCCATTGGTTGGTGAGAATACCACATTCAAACTATGCTAGGTTGAAAGGCAGCTGGAAGTGCCGAGGAGGATAATAGGTTGGTTTTGACGGTTTTAGAGGGGTATGTAGCCTATTCGGATTAACCTATGAACCGCTGGTATCTAACCAAAGGTCGTTGAAAGCAACCTACTGCCGACTGAACTCCCCTATATGTTTGGTTGAACCACTAGGTTGAATTCTATCCTGCGTGGCCGTCTCAGAGCTATGTTTTGACTTCTCCATGTGTCATGGGCTGTGATGGTCAAGAACAGCCTGCTGGCTCACATCTTGCATGGAAAAAGGACGGTCTGACAATGGGTATCTTCACCACTATTTTTTTGTACATCTGGCTCAAATTTCTTTTTTTTTAAATGCAGAACACTTTAAACCAACTAGCACTGTGGTTATACTTTCATCCAGTGGCCATAACATGTTTAAGCCATACTATGCTTATTTAGCACCCTTTTGAACTACTGTCTTCTACCCCAACATCTTTATTGTTTGCCGTAGATAGATCTGTGCCACTGCAGATGGCGGAAGGAGGGAACAGGGCCCGTTTCCTCTTTCTGCCACCTGCAGTGGGACAGATAGTAGTGTAGTCTCTTCTTCAATTGAGAATTTTGAGATGAGTGTAAGGACTTATATTTACTCTTCTGGTACTCTTTAGCTACAAGTCACATGTACAGTAGATCAGATCATTATCATCATCTTTTGACCAAAAACCACCATGTCCACCGCCTTCCATGTCCTTGTTGAGTTACTCCGAGTTCCTGATAGAGGCACGGACCACGGTTTACCACCTAGCCTGGCATACGCACTAGGCACTAGGTGACACTTACCTCGAATAACACTATAACGCCTTTGTACCATCTGGTACACTACGATTACACGACTTATGGCTGACATATAGATCTACGAACACTATGAATATCCTCCTTTCATCTCATTCATCCTTACGTTTAACACTCGGATTCGAGGGGTCACCAGCAGGCGACCACTTTATTCGCCTTGTATCTTGCCAGGGTACACATATGACGACTTCCCCTTCGTAGGCGCTCCAGAAGCCTTACAATGAGCAAGAGTTCTGCAATGTTCTAATTAAGTAGGTATAAAAAATGTCAGGTGGACCTGGACGGAGTTCCAGGTCCACGTGATCAGGTTGCGCTAGCTCTGAAAAAAATTGCAATGCATCGGGTTTGATCTCGAGACCTCCGGCAAGCAACTCAATTGCAACAGACAAAGACATTACGAGTAGACTAAGACAAAAAAAAAAAAAAAACCAACAATGAACCACGTTGACCAGATACACCACCAAGCCAGGTACAGTAGGAAGAATAATACCTAGTCAGGATGTGAGCAGATATCGAAGCAGTATCGGAAGCAGCCAGAGACAACAATTGAGGATGTAAGTTTGAGATCAAGGAGGCATTAGGTAAGGGCTTGTCGATTGGAAGAAGAGCTTGATCGGCTGATGGATGGCTTGAAAGGATTCAATTATTTTCTCAAGTGTGAGTATTTCATGAATTAAATGTTTGGATGACAACACTCCTGGGGTCCACGGATGTTTAGACACGGAACATGCGGTCCAAACAAGTCTTCTGTTTGGGTATATTTTCGCCGGGTACCCAAAACAAAACCAAAAATAAGAGATTTTCGGCGAAGTTTAGAGTCAATAAAATGATTTGTGCTTGCGAATAGAACGGGACGGAAAAATCCTAAATGTTCAGCTCGCTTTTGAGGGAGAAATAGAAGGGATGTTTACTGGCTCAAACAGTTTGAAGCAAAAGAGATTATGTTTTGGCACAATAACATGTTATCTGTTTGACCCCAAAAATGTTCTAGAACAGAATCGATGTTTGCGAGCTTTTTTGGCTCCGAAAAAAAGCTAATTTTTGGACCGGGAAAATATTCACAAAAAGAATCAATGTTTGGGTTGCTGTTTGCACCTGAACTAAGGCGTGATTGGTGATTGACGCATGACGGTGAGACGCAGTGCCGAGAAAAAGCCAACAAGCACACGCTGAGAACTCGCTGCGTGCACCCTAGGTACCCGTCGCGTCCCGCGCTGGCGTGCGTGAAGCACGCGATGAATGTTTCGGGTGCAAACAGCAACCCAAACATTGATTGTTTTTGTGAATATTTTCCCGGTTCAAAAATTAGCATCTTTTCGGAGCAAAAAAGGTCGCAAACATTGATTCTGTTCTAGAACATTTTTGGGGTCAAACAGATAACATGTTATTGTGCCAAAACATAATCTCTTTTGGTTCAAACTGTTTGAGCCGGTAAACATCCCTTCTGTTTCTCCCTCAAAAGCAAGCTGAACATTCAGGATTTTTCCGTCCCGTTCTATTCGCAAACACAAATCATTTTATTGACTCCAAACTTCGCCAAAAATCTCTTATTTTTGGTTTTGTTTTGGGTGCCCGGCAAAAATATCCCCAAACAGAAGACTTGTTTGGACCACATGTTCCGTGCCCAAACATCCGTGAACCCCAGGAGTGCAAGAATGCTGGTCACAGGTCTCATCCACCTTAAATTGTATGCAAGTTGAATCTAATAGGTCACAACTCACAAGTCACAATAGCTGAATCTACAGTCAAAATAGTACAGTACTGGGTCTCCAGTTCATGTCAGGTTTGAAATTAACTAATAATGCGCCAAAAGTAAAACTAGGGGTGGTACAACAGCAAAGAAAAAGGAAAACACATCAAATGCTGATGTGATTACATTCTTGAGCGGTGGAACAGTGCCCAAATTCGCCGGGTCCTAGAAGGTTTGCCCGGTTTTGGTGATGGACTGCCTAACAGTTTTTCAGTCTTCAGGGTGTCTGGACGATTCTCACCCAGAATCTGCTTTTGTTTCTCCAGCACAAGAATCCTGAGTTTTTTGGCCTTCTGGTGCTGACCCAGGTCTGAGTATGTGCTGGCCAGGTTACCCATTGTACTCAGAGTGTCGGGATGATTCTCGCCCAAAACCTGTTTCCGCTTCTCCAGCACAATAACCTCGAGTTCTTTGGCCTTCTGGTGCTCACCCAGGTCTGAGTATGAGACGGCCAGGTTACCCATGGCCTGCAGAGTGTTTGGATGATCCTCCCCAACAAGCTGTCTCTGTTTCTCCAGCACAAAAATCATGAGTTCTTTGGCCTTCTGGTGCTCACCCAGGTCTGCGTATGAGCTGGCCAGGTTACCCATTGTACTCAGGGTGTCAGGATGATTCTCGCCCAAAACCTGTTTCCGCTTCTCCAGCACAATAACCTTGAGTTCTTTGGCCTTCTGGTGCTCACCCAGTTCTGAGTATGAGACGGCCAGGTTACCCATGGCCTGCAGAGTGTTTGGATGATCCTCCCCAACAAGCTGTCTCTCTTTCTCCAGCACAAGAATCCTGAGTTCTTTGGCCCTCTGGTGCTGACCCAGGTCTGAGTGTGAGTTGGCCAGGTTACCCATTGTACTCAGGGTGTTTGGATGATTCTCTCCACGAAGCTGTCTCTCTTTCTCCAGCACAAGAATCCTGAGTTCTTTGGCCTTTGCGTGCTCACCCAGGTGTGAGTATGAGTTGGCCAGGTTACCCATTGTACTCAAGGTGTTTGGATGATTCTCCCCCAGAAGCTGTCTTGCTTTCTCCAGCACAATAACCTCGAGTTCTTTGGCCTTCTGGTGCTCACCCAGGTCTGAGTATGAGACGGCCAGGTTACCCATGGTCTGCAAGGTTTTTGGATGATTCTCCCCCAGAAGCTGTCTCGCTTTCTCCAGCACAATAACCTCGAGTTCTTTGGCCTTCTGGTGCTCACCCAGGTCTGAGTATGAGACGGCCAGGTTACCCATGGTCTGCAAGGTTTTTGGATGATTCTCGCCCAAAACCTGTTTCCGTTTCTCCAGCACGATAACCTCGAGTTCTTTGGCCTTCTGGTGCTCACCCAGGTCTGAGTATGAGACGGCCAGGCTACCCATGGCCTGCAGAGTGTTTGGATGATCCTCCCCAACAAGCTGTCTCTCTTTCTCCAGCACAAGAATCCTGAGTTCTTTGGCCTTCTGGTACTCACCCAGGTCTGAGTATGAGCTGGCCAGGTTACCCATGGTCTGCAAAGTGTCTGGATGATTCTCGCCCAAAACCTGTTTCCGTTTCTCCAGCACAATAACCTTGAGTTCTTTGGCCTTCTGGTGCTCACCCAGGTCTGAGTATGAGGTGGCCAGGTTACCCATTGTACTCAGGGTGTTTGGATGATTTTCCCCCATAAGCTGTCTCTGTTTCTCCAGCACTTCTTCCTGTAGCCTCGTCGCTTGTTTGTATCTTCCCCCTTCCCAAAATATTGCTGCATATTGAGCCCTGAAAATCACAGCTATTTCTACATTCATCTTTACAGCAGATTCGATATGTGGACACAATAGCAGACTCGCCAATTGCATATCCCACTGAGGCCGTTCTGAAAGAGCCATCCCAAGTATGGACCCCATGGTGGACATGTATCTTTCTGCATTTCGAACTGTCCCTTGACTCCAAGAATGTACCAATGGATGAATAGAAAAAGCCTTCTTCTCTGCATCAAAGCTGATCAATGAATAGGATTGGACCTCATTGGTAGCATCCAAAAACTGCAAAGAGTCCCATTCACCATCTGGTGCCAGAAAATGTGAGAGGAATTCCAACGGCTCCTCTAGTTCTTCTTCAGATGGACCATCAGAAGAGAATTGGTACTCTGATGCGTAGCGGAAGATTTCCTCTGAGATCCCATTATAATGGAGGAACGAACAATGCTGCAAGAACATGGCAGCTGGCGGTGTGAGTTGGTCAAAACTAATTTGCCATGTTGTGTATACTGTCCAGGCATATTGGTCATGAGACTGTGCAGGCTTTTCATTAAGCAGTCGTGCTTGGTGCTTCATATAAAGAGGCAGATAGCCATCCAGATCTCGAGATTTGGATATGAATGCCCCAGCCTGAACAATTGCCAGAGGTAGATAGTGCAACGACTGAAGGAAGCATTAAAAATTAGATGAGTTGCCAGCACTAATTGTCTGACCTTCAAAATTTCTGCAGCAATTTGTTCAGTATGGCTTGTGGCTTCCTGCAAAGCACTCTTGAGTAATAATGGCACTGCATCTTCCTCTTCCATGTCTGAGACAAGGGAGGAGTTGGATCCCGCATAAACACGCAGTCCTGGATTCCGAGAGGTGATGATGATATTCCCATGATTGCACTGAGGAATAAAATCATTCAGATTGATACTTGGATCATCTGCATTATCAAATAAAAGGAGCCAGTCTTCAACTTTGCTGGTCAGCCATAGTAATCCATCTTGTGGAGAATCTCCAAAATGTTTCAGCACAGCTATATTTTTGAGACCTGTATCAATTGTTGCAATGGTGCTGGTGTCAATGAAAAAGATGTCTGAGAAGCTGACATAGAACTGGATCAATGATTACTTTCCAGTTGGATGATTAAGCTCACTGAGATGATGACTCCTTTATGAATTTCAGAGCAATCTGTGTTTTCCCGGCACCTCCAAGTCCATATAGCACATAAGTGTGTTGGATCCCAGTGTCAGAGAAAAAATGATGCATTTTGTTGAGGATTTCCTGTCTGCCACAGAAGATTTTTGAGGGAGGAGGACAATGACTAGCAGTTTGAGATGCTCGGAGGTACCGAAGTAGTGATGCCTGGTCTGTAGTAACTGTGGCTTGTAGATTGTGTGCAATTAACTGTGATGTCCTGATATTCACAATAGGGCCCTGCCCAATGCCACCAGTGCCACCTTGGAGGTGTGCTGGACCCCCATCACCACCTCGGCCACCTGTGCAGGATAATTATTCCACCTCACAACTCAGGGAAAGTAGTCCCTCACCAGCAATATGGAGTGATCGAGAATCACTGTCCAAGGAAAACATGATGCCGTCTGACTTCAGGAAGCATATCAACCACCAGAAACATTTTCACAGGAGAGAAACTGACTGAGGTATCACTGCAGTAGTGGACGTGGAGGTGGAGGACAAGGAGATGATACACAACGTGGGAGACACGAGGACAAAGCTTCAGGCCGGGTGCCGATCTTTATCCTGATTACAATCAAGGCACCTGTCCGGATATTCTCACATGTACAGCCCACTGTCAACTTGCGGATTCACATCAACCAGACGATTGAGCCACCTGTATCCATCAATCCCTCCAGCTGGCCATTATCCTTCAACCGGCTGGCAACCAGCCGGAGCGGGCAGCTGTGAATTCAGCTGTCCACCACATTATATTTTCCTGGTGACCGGCTGCAAGTACTGGGTAGTATTCAGCTTCCAGCGGACATTGTGCTTAACGGTAATGCTATGGTTGAATTCGACCCGTGTTGTTCAAGTTGAGCACAATCAAGTTCAGGGTGGAGCCCGACCGGATATTTGGTGAAATAGACACAGATATTCAGTTGCTTACCACTTTCAATGTATGCTTAGGTATATATACTGACGTGGTGGTAAAGACGACAATGCGGAACCATTTGAGGTCCGTCGGATCACATGTCCACGCGAGGGCGACAATGGTTTGTTTTGACAGGAACAAACATGGTGCACTTCTCTTTCTCTCCCCCCTCCATCCCCCGGTGCCACCCCTCAGCAACGAACTCAACTCACAGGTTTCTCAAGGAAGTTTTTGGCCTCGGGACAGGGTTTTCTCGCCTTCAAGCAAGCCTCTCTCCGATAGTCTCTCTCAGAGGTCAATATTTGAAAGGCTCCTTGAGTGCTCAAAGTGACCGTCATGACTTCAAAAAGAAAAGGATGGCTTCGTGGTATCCATCTCTCCAAGTACCAAGAACGCCAAGGCTAGAGTAGCGATGTCCGATGGGCCAACATCAACGACTCAAGACGAAGGCAAAACAAGGTGGCAAAAACTTGGGTGGCATCGCAAACGATTTTACCCGAGCCTCAAGACACTTCAAGATGGAACACTGGGCGGCAAGATACACTTCAGCTCAAAATATGCAAGACATGGTCTCAAGTGAAACTGTGGAAGAGAACTAGCTATAGCGCGCAACCGGCCTACAAGACACCGATTCTCATTCCTCGGCCTTCATCTTCCCGACGCCCCGATTAGCGAGCCATTAATATCGGTGATGAGGGGCAGGGTTTCACAAGTTGAACGGTATTCAGTTATGTTGTCGTACAGACTCTACTTTGCAATATATTTTTCATCTTCTCTCGATTCTCTGCATATAAATCTAAATGAGGAAACAATGGAGCTGGGCACCCGTACAGCGTACTTGCGGCGGATATGTCAGGCGGCTGATGGCTGTGGCACCAGCCGAACAATGGGTCCGGCTGGCCTGTGCTGGTACAATAGGATCCAAACTCCGGGAATTAGCCATCAGACAGCTGGCTCCCAGCCGACGTTGGAACGTGGCTGACCTGTAGTTTTCAGGTGGTTCACGGCTGGCGGAAAATTTACGGTGCTACGCTGTAAATAGATGAGTGATATGTAGTTGATATCAACCTCATATTTAGAGAAATTACGCTAAATGGTGTGTATTCCATATCTTTCACTGACGTCAGAGCTAATGCAGCTGCTATTTACTGTAGGTATTCAATATCTTTATTTCTCCCAACAGTTCCCATCAAAGACGGCGGCACGCCATCGCGCCTGATGGCGGCGTATGTATCCCATATCTTCATTAACTTCGCTATTTAGCTCATCAAAGGCGGCGGCGCACCATCGCGCCTATGTATTCATTATCTTCGCTATCTTCTTCATCTTTACATCAAAGGCGGCCGCGCGCCGTCGCACCTGATCACTGCTATCAGTAGCCATCAAAACCGCCGCCGCCCAGTCCGCGCTGGGCGTAAAAGTAGAGTCCAATTTACGAAAAAAATACCAGACCATCCTATATACTCAGTGACCATAATGTAATGCTAATACAAATATTAATACATTGTGTTGTCCGTTAACACACAAGTCTGTAGAAAATACATGAAAGGAGTAATATACTAAGCATCGTGCGACATGATGACTATGCACTCGAAGGTGTCGCCCAGGAGCTCAATGTCTAGGTCTGCATTCGGGTTGATATCCACCCCAGGCTCTTCAGGCGGCGGCATTGTGATTCCCATGGGCCCTACGTCTGGCATCTCTATGTCCTCCACGGCCTCACCAATGGGCACACAGTGGTCCTTGTTCACGCTGACGCCGGGGAAAAGGGAGGCGGTGAAGCCGGGTTCCTTGCTCAGCTTCACCAGCCGCTCCATGTGAAGCGTGTTCAAGCGCCTTCGCTCCATCCGGTGGATGCCAACCTGGTGCGCAAGGGCGGTGTTCCCCTTGCGGGCGAGACACCGCTCCTGGTAGATTAAGAACGCGTCCTCGTCCGCCATGTGCGTCACCAGTCTTGGTATCTCGAGGTTGAGGCGGGTGATTTCTTCGTCAGCACGGAGCAGCTTGAAGTGTTGGTCCATCGCGACGCGGCCTGCAGGGCCAATTTATGGGCTGCCCGGTATGGTGCCGAAGAATATCAAAGTGTTCAGACTGCCCTGATATTATACCCACCAATGGCCCTAGCAAGTACCTCTCCGATAAACCTGCTACCAAGGCAATTGCCCACTGGATGCCCGCACCAGCCAATTTATGGGCTGCCCAGTATGCTGTCGGGAAATACCAAAGTGCTCAGACTGCCCTGACATTGTACCCATCGATAGCCCTAGCCCAGGGCTTTCTAACAAGCCTACTCCCCGCCCAATCGCCCACCAGATACCCACCCCATGGCCCATTTATGAGCTGCCCGGTATGCTGTGGAGAAATATCAAAGTCCTCAGACCGCCACCGATAGCCCTAGCCTAGGGCTTTCCAATGAACCCAGTACCAACCCAATCGCCCACCGGATGCCCGCCCCAGGGCCAATTTACGGGCTGCCCGGTATGCTGATGAGGAGTAATTGCCAGGAGGGGCTTGGTGTGTGACTGGGTTGCTGACTCCTCGGCGTCGGGCGCCCTCTTCCATGGGCCCTGGAATTTTGACCGACGTTAACAGATCTCAAACAAGTCGGGATTCAAAGAAGCAAGACACAATAAAATAAACATGCCGTGGGACGGTATTTCGAACATCGGCAACCGGCGGTGGAACACGATCGGGATTTTAGGGGTGAATGGGATCAGGTTTGAGGATCCTACGCTTCTTGAGGATCATCGGTTCAAAATTGGTTCAAGATCAGATTTGCAGTTGCATAACTGAGATGTATTGGGCGAGAGGACGACAGCAAGACATGTAAAATGGATCCCGTCAACGCACATGGATACCTGTGCCTCGAAGATGACATCTTGTTCGACACGCACACAGCCTCAAGACATTTACATCGTCCATCACAATATCAGCAACTTTTTCTTTGATGTCGCGGGATTCCGAGTACGATTGGCGCTGAGAAACACAGGTACTTCGGATCCTATCAGCGATTGCGGACGAAGTCGTCAACATCTGTTGTCAATTGAGGACGGAAGTACCCATGTCCTGATTGTGATCCCGAGAAAGTTACATTATGGGCCCGGGTATCGTTCATGGCGCCGTGATTCTCTTTCGACCTTTGTGGGAGGCTAAATAGCACTCTCGCATGGACAGTAGGAGTCCTAGGACGCCCATAATTAACTTGTTGCATATAATCAAGTCCTTTATGTGGGAGGAAATTCGACGGGTGCACAACCTGGGCTTCATCGCTTTCATTTTAGACACCGCTCATGACCCGGAGTTCAAACAATGAGAGCGGGTATCATGATATGGACCTCTGTAGATGCGGACATCAAGTAAATTTGGACCGTGTTGTTTGTCGCGCGGACGAAGCCGCAGCGAAATTTCCCAGCATTCTACATCCCGAAGATATCGCCTCGTTCGGAGAGCAAAGGAACTGTCTCATTTTTTTAGAGCAGGGGGATAAGTACAGTGATTGTGATCGGCGGGATGCGTTTCACCGCTTTTAAGCTCATTGCTCTCAACGTGCCGCTGAAATGACGAGCCTACGACTGAAGGATCTGAACAGGTGGCCTACTTCAATCGAAGAAAATAGCTCAATTGTCATGGCTGCAAATCAATCCCTCGGCCATCTCGGGCATGTCAATTGCCCCCGTGTCCTTGTAGGGCACCAGCAGGCATTAACACGCTCACAGCACAGGAAGGAACTTTCAGTTTAGTTGTGGGGCGGAGGCATCGGCGCAGTACCGAATTCGAATAATTTTTCAACCATTTAACCTTTGTTCAGGAATCTCGTCTCGAGAAAGTGCTTCGGTGGGTTGAGCACGCCCCGGGCTTCATGTAATTAAAAGAGTTCTCGTGGCCAGGGAGGGTGAGCCCATTCACTACTATTCCACAAAAAAAAAGCCCCTTCGATGAGTTGATCTCGGGCATTTTGGCATTGCTCACAGTTACAGTCGAACTTCTGAAAACCTGCAACGCAATGGTAAAACTGTGTACGGGAGCGAATCACCCACTACTGAATTTCAGACAAAAAGTTTTCAATGAGGACAGTCATACGTCGGGAGGGAGTAGAACCCGGGTTCAACCAATCTTACTCCATATAATTCACCCAGAATTTGAGGTTGTGTGCACCGTACACGACCGACGCTTCCTGTACTCTTCTTACTTTAGATAATCCCTATCAAAGCAAGTCAACACCCACTGGGGAAATCGTGTTGGAGAGCAAATCGCTTTTAGATTACAAAGAAAAAAAGTTGTTGTCACCGGTCATGTGTCGAGGGGGAGTCGAACCCCGTTCAACCAGTCTTATGCCAATCTTTCTCCGATAGATTGAGGTTGTGTGCACCGTGCACGACCGACGCTTTGCTACACCCAGCTTCAGCCCGGTCACCTGCCACGAAAATGGTGTGGTGCCCATCATCAGCCTTTCGACATTTTGGTTGCCGGTTGTTTGACGTTGTCAGGTTGCCGCAACCTCACAACATCAAAGTGCATAAAATTCCCGCTCAGCATGATGAAGAATGGCTTCAGAAACAAGGTGAGATGGAAGCTAGAGACTCAAATAAATCTCCCATGTAGTCAATTTCCCGGTGCAGCTTTCAACAAAAAAGATATTGCCCTTTGATCGGGTCGAACTCGCGAGGTTGTTCAGGAGAATTACATAGGGTTGCAAGGTTGCAGGTTGTCTCGAGGTTGCGCCGATTTTGGTGGGGGTTGTGAGGTTGTACAACCTGACAACCAGACGTGTCAAAAGTCTGATGATGTCTTGAGGTCGGTCCAACTTGCGATCATGAACCCGCGGCTTGCCTGCTCGACTGCCAATCACTACATACCTTCATAAGGGTGGATTGGTGTCGGTGTCGAGTTCACATTCATGGATTTGCTTACTGGAGGAAGAGCAAACAAAAAAAGCAGGACTCCGAATGCTCTATGGACCAGATTACGGTTGTGTGCACCGTGCATGATCGACGCTTGCCTGTACCTTCTTACCTCCAATAAAGCCCGTTGAAAATTGATGTGCAAAATTGTAAGCACGAACCCTGCGTAGCTGCTTCGGGTATCTCGGCCCAACTCGCTACGTTGATTGTGTACTCGGTTGCGAACCGGGAGAATTTCAAGTAGAAAGCACGCATGAACGCTGCTGAGTGCTACATTCCTACAAAAAGGCAAAAAGGTTTTAGGCCTCATATGTACGTCAACCCCGATTTAACCAATCTTCAATAGTAAATCACAAGTACATAGATTAACCAGTCCTGAGTCCATCATCCACAGCGAAAATCAAGTGCTCTGCCCATCTTTCGATGTCCAGGGTGAGGTAAAGTCAGCATCCCCCGGGCATCTCGGCCGCAGCATTCACCTCGTAACCTTGGGGCTGAGTTCAAATTTGGATTGATTGAATGCGGTAACCAAGTAGTCTACGGGATCGGGTCAAAAATGCGAGATATTCTGCTATGTGTCGATGGAGAGTCGAAGCCCGGTTCAATCTTAAACATTATCCGTAACGCTACCAGATTGAGGTTGTGTGCATCGTGCACGACCGACGCTTTCCCGTAGTACAGCAAAATCGAATAGGCACCCATTTGTTTTGCAAGTCCATGTCTTGGTGAAATTGACCATATCTCGGGCATCTCGGACCAACCGTTCCTGGCTAACAGTGAACACATATTCAATGATTGCGGAGAAGATCGTGAATTACATGACGGAGGATCAGGGTCATCGGCAGAAAAAGAATTCAGGACGGCCACATTGATGTGTCGGGAGGGAGTCGAACCCCGGATCAACCACGCAATATCCCATGCAAATAGATTGAGGTTATGTGCACCGTGCACGACCGACACTTTCCCACAGTGAGCTTTACCCCCCTAAACCCCCGACGAAATTGATGTGGTGCCCATTTCCTGAGTTCCAGTGTGGCGAAGTTTAACTGGTATGTCCCGGGCATCTCGGCCAAAAAACCATTCACCTCATAATTGTGGGAATGCGCCAAATAAATGTATTGTCTATGTATACAGTCCCAGGGAGTGCGGTATTGGAAAAAATGAATTGCCTTCGATTCATATTATGTGTCGAGGGGGAGTCGAACCCCGTTCAACCAATATCAACCACTGCCGTAGGATTCAGGTTGTAGGCTGTGTGCACTGTGCACGACCGACCCTTTCCCTACCCCAAACGAATTCATGTCCATCCCATCTTCTCCGAAGAAAGTTCTGAAAACCCTACAACACGGTGGGTGAGAGCGAGCACCCGCTTTTAGATTACAAGAAGAAAAAGTTGAAAGCAACCGGCTATACGTCGGGAGGGAGTCGAACCCCGGTCAACCAATCTTCAACAGAAGTCAAAGTGCAAAGTTTGAGGCTGTGTACACCGCACACGACCGACGCTTTCCTGTACCTCGCATTACCCTACATAAACCCCGTCAAAAATTAATGCGGTGCTCATGTTGTGGTGCCCATGTCTTGAGGCCGACATTGCAAGGATAACTCTCGGGCATCTTGGCTTAACTGCCCAACTACCAATCATTACACACCTTCATATGGGTAAATTAGTGTTGGTGTCGAGTTCACATTATGAACCTCAAAAACAAATGATTTAATTGCTGGCAGAACGGGGGAAAAAAAAAAAAAAAAAAACTCGTCACGTTGAGGAGCTATGCGTCGATGGGGAGTCGAACCCGGTTCAACCAATCTTAACCAGAAGCCTCAAAGCACAGATTGAGGTTGTGTGCACCGTGCACGACCGACACTCTCCCGTACCTCGCATTACCTCCAATAAACCGTTGAAAATTGATGTGGTGCCCTTCTCGTGAGGTCCAACATTGCAAATATAAATTTTACTTCGGGCCTCTCGGCCCAACTCGCCCAACAAAAATTGATTGCGTACTCGGTTACGAGCCTGGAGAAGTTCAAATAGAAAGCATGAATTTTCATTTGCCCCCTGCTGAGCGCTACATTCCTACAAAACGGCAAAAAGCCTTGGAGTGTGGGATAATGCGTCGAGGGGGAGTCGAACCCCGGTTCAACCAATCTTACTTCATATAATGGATACATCTGGAAAACACCCCCTCGCTAGGTAGGCCAGTATAGGCTCCAGTGGGCCAGTAGACTCATAGTTACCCCCCCCTTCTATGTCAGTTTATATAGATTGGCATTCTCTACGGTAGAGGCCATAGAGCAGTAGAGATGTAGAGTTGTAGGCTCCGATAGACCCGCATAGGCTCCCATAGACTCGGCTGGACTTAATACACTGGACATTGTTGATCATTTGATTGCTTTGCATACAGTAGCAAATATTATTCGGTTGCATTCACGCTTCGAGGGTGTACAGAAAGAGCAGGAAGCAATGAATGTATTTTTCTGGTACAATACACGAAAAGAAATATGATGAGAGAACACCGACCGGCCCCCGCTAGCTCAAGGCCAGCTAAAAGTGTGTTGCTCGCCGCCGGCCCACTGATCGATGTAACAGTTTAACGGTTTGAGCACCGGCACGCAGAGAGGCTTGAAACTTGAAGAGGACTTCTCTGGTTTTTGACCGGCTAAACTTGATTTGCGGGGAAGCTGATTTCAAATGGCTTGACATGACATGAATCCGTGTAACGATTTTGACAGAGAGGCTTGAAGGTGGAAGATTTGAAGACTCGAAGGCTTGGGGAGGGTTTAGGTTCGGTGACCGAAGTTTATTCGAGAGAGGCTCCAGTTTGAATGGCTTGACGTTGCCTTTGTGCGTTGTCTTGAAGTCGGTAAAATCAAATCTTTGAGCGTTGTCTTGAAGTCGACAAGATCATATCTTTGAGAGGCAATCCAGCAATTTGAGGCCGGGGAAGTCATTATTGAGGCGCGATAACCAGCCTGAGCACAGATGGAGGACTTAGAAAGGCGCGGGTAGGTGGGGGAAGGAAGAGGGGATGACAGGAAGATTTTGATGGAGTCTCGATATTTAAGTCAGGTTCGGTTGGCGGCGCAGCTGCACATGGATGAAGATCGGATATAGAACCGCAGAACCACTGTAGAGCACGCTAGAGACCGGAGGACTATGGTAGACTTGCAAGTCTATGGAGATCGTCAACATCTATCAGGATCTACGGCGTGACATCAGATCTATAGGCACCTACCCAGAAACTCCCACCCTATCAAGCGGGCCGCCTCTCTATCACAGAAAACCGCGTTTCCAGATGTAGATTGAGGTTGTGTGCACCGTGCACCACTGACGCTCTCCTGTAGCTAGCATTACCTCTCATATACTACCAGAATGGCTGAAAACTGTACCACGAATTCCTAGTTTATTCGGCCGGAGAATGATTAGTTTTCGCTCGTTCATCCAAGATACAAACGTGAATCAGTTGAATCCTCATGCAAGGAAAGAACGTGTAAGTCCCTAGTTATTCATCCATTCGCCGGTCGGACGGAATACATTTGGTTTGGTTGCAAATTCTCCGCAAATTCTCCGTAACCCGGTCCCCGACGGATTCCGCCTCCGAGCCTCCCAATCTTTACAGTACCCGAGTCCCCGACGTCAACAGCCATGTGTATTAACCGCACTGTCAGCCTCTGTCAGCACCCGAGTCCCGACGCCGGCGGTGGACCCCGGGGGCGGTGTCGACAGTTGATCAAATATCGATGGGGGCGGTGTTTGCTTAAATGCGACTGGCTCCGATGAGGACGGTAGGCGGGTTTTTGCGGAGTGGTCCGAGTCAGTGGGTAGACAGGTGGGCGAAGTTGGTGGAATTTCGAACACAGAAAACTTGAAGCTAGAGGGCGGACGTAGGCTTGAGGTTGGCAAGTCAAACAAGGCCTCAACGCGTCGACTCGTCGAGGCTCCAACGAGCACGCGCCCGGAGATAATGTATTGGATTTGCAATTGCAATTGCCCTAGTGCTTTTGTTGGCCAATCAAATAGAGGCGTCGGCGCAGTGCCCAAAGCGCACACTACTCTCGACCAAAGGTGCAAGGTGGAAGGATGTGGGTTTGGATGGGGAGAAGGGAAGGGATGCGAAGGGAGTTTGCTTCCGTAATTTGCACAGTACCGCAGACCTGCCTCGCATTTGCTGCAACACCCGTTGGCACTATTAAGGACGACGACGAAATCGGCTTGGTGGTAATTTTGGGATTGTATTGCATCACGCTACTAATGAAATAAAGGACAAGGACAAGTACAGCACAGGAAAGGTGATTGTGGACTAAGGACTTGCTTGCGATGATGTGTACCCAGCCCAGCCATCTCGGGAGAAGGATGTGCCAGCGTCGACTCGGGATTGAATAATGAATTCCGTTAGTCGTCGGGCCCAGCCTCACGCAGCTCACCAGTACGCAGGATTGGAGGGAGGCCACAGCCCCTCCGCACCCAACGGGCAGTCGACATCGGGCAGTGAGGAGGAAAAAGCAGGCAGGATCCAGATTCGCCGATCGATACGCATACGCGCGATTTCATCTAACCCCAAAAGGGAAGGGCAGGCTGAGTCAGCCGGCTAGGTGTAAGGCTGCTGCTCCAACCTTACCACTTCTCTGCACTGGTCCTGCCTTTAACCTTCAGATTACTCTCATCATTGACACACTCTTGTTCCTTCCCTCGATGATCCCATATATCACTCCTCAACATCCTCCTTCCCTTTCTGTTGCTGAGTTCCTTACCTTATGTTATTCTTATACTGTCTGATTAGTATCACGATTGGACATTGATCGTCTTACGTATTTAGTCATTAGTTCTTCTTCTTGGTCTTGACCACCATGTATCTTTCTATAGTGGCCGCTCTTGAATGACCACACTATTGTTCTGTCATTCTGGGCTACTCTTAGTTTCGTCTGGCCGACCCTCTAGTGTTGACTGCCCCCACAATACGGCAGCCTTCCACTTTTTTTTTGACACCAGCAGTATTGTTGTCACTCAGGACCTCGTCATCTCTGGACATCCTGCTCCTTCAACTCTCACCCTACTGCTTCTCCTTTGCTGCTTCCTCTGTCTGCCGCCGGTCTCCTTACTGGTGTTCTACCCCTTCTGCACACCACCACCGGGTCCCTGCTCTCTGTTGTCGCCACCTTATCATCCCCCTTCCCACACGCTGTCACCATCCCGCAGTTTCACTCTGACAGCTGCCACTGTCGCACAGCACCGGCACTGTTCTTGACACTTGATCTGTGATATTAATCACTCTTCTGGACTTCCTCAGAGCTTCCTTCGAAGTGTCCGCTCACAGCTTCACCACTCTGTTGACTGGGTCACTCTACCACAAGTACACCCAGTACACCTTTGCAGACTCAATTCCTCTCTGCATCTGGTGTCCCCTCATCCAACACCTGGTTGCTGTTTCCTTGGAATCAGATCACTATCAGCATCTATCCCATTGTAGTCCATGTCGAGATCTGGGTTGCTCTTCCATCAGCACCCACACAGCCTCCGGTGTTCTTCCATCAACATCTGGCCTTCTGCTGCTGTTCTGGGTGTTCCTCCATCAACACCCAGACTTCTGCCTTGGTTTACAGCTTCCGCTCCGCTCTGCCCTT
Organism: Mycena metata; assembly: GCA_029378385.1. NCBI lineage: Eukaryota > Fungi > Basidiomycota > Agaricomycetes > Agaricales > Mycenaceae > Mycena > Mycena metata. The sequence continues at coordinate 206,454 of JARKIB010000072.1, forward strand.
TGCATTTTTGCACACAGATTCACCTGGGCTCACTCATCCACAAGTGCCCAGGGTTGCATCCCCAATCTCATCCGCATTTTCCTTCTGAGCCGGACTGCTTGCAGTTGCACCGCTCCTGTTGGACTGCCGATATTTTGGCCTGTTTGTATTCTGTACGCTGTGCACACATCCCCAATCACCGTGGGTGATGTACTCTACTGGATATTTTCTACAGGTCCCTGCTTTAGGACCTTGCTTGAATCTCCACCACCTCTGGGCCTACTTATCCACAGGTCCCCAGACCTGCACCTCCATTGCCTCTGACTGCTCCTCCACAAGCATCAGACAGACTGCTCTTTCCTCAGCAGCTGCATCACTCTTCCAAAAGTGCTGACCACCTTGGAATGCTTGTATCTTCTGCACAGTACACATCTCCCTGATCACTGCAGGTTCTAGATGGATTTTACAGATATATAGTTTGATCGCCGCAAACTCTTCTGGATGTATTCTTGCTCGGTTTTCTTTCACAGATAGATAGTCTGATCGCCGCAGGCTTTTCTAGTTGTGCTCCCTCTGGGTTTTCCTTCACAGATAGTCTGATCGCCGCAGGCTCTTCTAGATGTTGGACATTTCTTTCTAGGTTTTTTTGCAGATATTCCAATCACCGTGGTTTATCCTACTGGTGCATGAATTCCTCCCCCTCCGAAAATGATAATACTGTACATTGGCTTCAATCCTTCTGCACCGTTTACTACTCTGTTCAGCCACCTTTGCCGCTCCCCCACTTTATGCACTCTATTGTTACATTTTTTCCAGTGCTATAACCCAACACCGTCCGCTTTCGGTTTCATAAATGCTACTGCTCTACAGCTTCTCTGGTGTCTATTGTTACTTAACCTTTGGTTCCAGTTCCCCATCTTCACCATCCTCCGCTTGACTGTTGCCTCCATCCACACTAGGAACTCTGCTCTCGCTCCTTCGCCTGGAATTCCACCATGGATCGAGTGAACAGATGTCCGAACTGGAAGGGATACAATTTTTTCAAGTCGGGAAGGGTGTAAGGATGCCTACTTCAACCTTACTACATCCAGACACACACCGACATCCACACATCATTATTACCGCTCTCACACTTACTTATACTCTACTCCTACATTGCTACTCCTACCTATAACGCCGCCCTTACATTATCGTCCTCCTGTCACTGGGGACTCGAGACCTCCCTTTGTGATTGACCGCTTCTCATGCCTCCGTGGTTTAACATCCACTGATGCCTTCCGAGACATTCCCTGTCCTGGATCTCACTGCCGGACCTTTGGTCCCACCACTGCACCACCTCTGGCTCGCAGTTTATTACCGAGGCTCCAGTCATGTATTAATTCCCCTTCCTCTGCTGCCGCCTATCCTTATGGTCACCTTCTACCCGCTACGACATGGCCATTCCTCCATTCCGATCCTCTGCATTCATGCATGATCACCTTACTGTCTCCCCCTATCAATGATGGCAACATTGGTATGGTTCCCGTCTCTGGCTTAGCAAACCATTGACCTCCTCCCACCGATCCTCTGCATTGCCGGCATGATCACCCTACTGCCTCCCTGCACTAATGATGGCAACATTGGTTCAGTCCCTGTCCTTGGACTAGCATCCCATTGACATCTCACCAATCCGGCCTTCGGGCACCTCCCCCTCAGTAGTCCTTGGTCATCTCTGGATCATTGACATTCCTGCCCATCTTGGAGCCAGCTCATTGTTGGTTTCCTTTCCTCCTTGGTAGTCCTTGGTCATCTCTGGATCATTGACATTCTTATGCCGTCTGCCTCGGAGTCAGCTCACTGCTGATTTCCTTTCCTCATCACCTACTGTTGTCGGTTGGTCATCTCCGGACCACTCACATTCCGATACCGTCCGCTCTGGAGTCAGATCGCCGCTGGCCTCCTAACCATTCTCTCATGGTTTCCTGCTGCACACTGTTCTGGGTTTAACCTCTTGGAGCTGCATTGATCTTCCAGAATCATCCTCCTTGCTTTGTGTTGTCTGGTTCCTCTCCTCTGCACAGACAGCCTTGTATGCATCTCATTGCCTCTACATCCGCTTCCTCTGCCCCACCGCTGCATGTGTCCCTTATACCACCTCTGCATTGCCCCAGTTGTATGCTCCCATGCTGCAACACTCTGGACCGTATCATCGCTGGATATTGTCACCACCACTGTGTCTCCTCCTTCAGACACATCCCACCGGACCTTGCCCTCCTCAGCATTGTCACCCCTGGTCGTCCTCTGTCCTCCCCTGATATGACTTCCACCCCTTGACTTCACCCATCTGTGTTGTCACCCTGCAGTCTACACGGCTCCCTGATCATCCTGCTACTGCCTCCTCTGCTTGGAGAATTTTACTCTCCCACACTAGGAGATCTGCTCCTGCTCTCTCGCATGCACGCCACTTGGTTTGAGCAGACAGATGTCTGAACTGGAAACGATACAATTTTTTCAAGTCGGGAAGGGTGTAAGGCTGCTGCTCCAACCTTACCACTTCTCTGCACTGGTCCTGCCTTTAACCTTCAGATTACTCTCATCATTGACACACTCTTGTTCCTTCCCTCGATGATCCCATATATCACTCCTCAACATCCTCCTTCCCTTTCTGTTGCTGAGTTCCTTACCTTATGTTATTCTTATACTGTCTGATTAGTATCACGATTGGACATTGATCGTCTTACGTATTTAGTCATTAGTTCTTCTTCTTGGTCTTGACCACCATGTATCTTTCTATAGTGGCCGCTCTTGAATGACCACACTATTGTTCTGTCATTCTGGGCTACTCTTAGTTTCGTCTGGCCGACCCTCTAGTGTTGACTGCCCCCACAATACGGCAGCCTTCCACTAGGCACAACACGCACTCTATTCATTCATTCATTCCACGACCCGACCTCCTCGACTCGACGACAACACAACGACTGGCTTGGACTTTGCTTGATAGGAAGGAGGATTTGGGGACTGTACGACTAGACGACTACTTACGACTACGACGTAACACTACAGTCGGCGGTCGCAAACGGCGAAGCGAAACGTCATCACGTAACGAAACACCGGGCCGTTCGGTACATCGCAGGCCTCAGATCGGCTCAAGATTTGGGGAGGTGAGCGTCCAGGGTCCTCCTTGAGAAACCTCGGCCTGCAAAAGGAACTAGGTGAAACCATAATATTGCGCCCACACAGCGTGATTTATTTGAGAGCATCATTTGAACCATTTTCAGCGTTTCAGTCGAAAAATTCAAGATGCTCACAGAAGTGCTTCATACCACCCAGAGCGTGCTTGAGGGTCTTTTCTCAGTCCTTTGGTGCCTAATATAAGTTCAACGGCCCTTCGCACTGCCAAAAACCGGTAAATTGAACTGTTGTGCAGTGTTTCGCTAGGTCGTTAATGAGCCAAATTTGGCCTCCTGGAGAAACTCACTCCGTTCTCCACGAGTTTGGGACGAAATCCTCTGATTCTTTGAACCACAGTGTAGTGCATATGCCAAGGAGTCGATGTATGACAATAGCCGTGGCAATTTGCACCATATTGTGCCCACAATCTGCCGGGCACACAAACTGTTTCGCTTCGCCGTTTGCGACTGTAATGGCCTCCACCGACGACATCGACTATCCAGGACCCTACTCCCCCAAAGCCGCCGTGCAACTCAAGCAAGCGTCCGGGTCGACGCACGCAGTGCACCCGATCCACGCTCACCCCCACCAGCACGCGCACACCCTCCCCCTCCCCTCCCCGCGCCCCTCCCTCGGCCTCTCCACATCCGTCCTCACCCCCTTCGCTTCCTCTGCCTCCTCTTCGCGCAACCACGCCCACAAGGGCTCCGCCTCCTCCAACAACTCCAACAACTCCTCGAATGACGGCGATGGCGAGGACACAGACGGGAACGGGGCACGGGGGCGAGCATACGGCGAGGCCGCAGAACGTGCACGTACATGCGGCGTTCCACGCCCATCCGCATGCGCATGCGCAGAGCTTGCCGCTGCCGGCGGCGCTGACACGGCGGACAAAGGTTTGTCCTTTGCAGATTTGGCGCTGCTTGTCCTTTGACACGCCTCGCCGATGTCCTTTTACTAGATCCGGCCGCTTTGGCCTTTCGGGCTTTCCCGCGGCCATGCTGCAGCCACGTGTTCTCGGGGTTTGCCGGGGTTTAACTGATCCCAATAATGATTTCCTCCTGTTGGGGCCATTTCACCCTCAAATATTCCCAGATGTGGCAGGGAATTTGTGCAGGAGGTTGAAGTACAAGTGCCAGAGAGTTGGATAAGGAAGACTATGCAATATGTGGTTGAGAACATGCCCCAAGCGTTACAAATGGAGTTTTCACCTTCATTCAATCGGTGAATGTGTGGGAGATATGGTGGAGGGGGTTCTGTCTTGCTACCCAGTTATTTTCGTTTTCTTTCCTCCATGAAATGAGGACCGGAGTGCCTGCTGTAGACCCAGATCAGGTCAAGTGTGACAGTTGAAATTGTGCCGGGTGCTGCCGGGGAGTTCCGCGCTGTCACAGCCATGGTGACGCCGTAGGAAACCAGTCATTCCGCTGGTCATTTGGTTCCAAAAAAAATCTCAGGCATCAAGAATAGCGGGTTCAATGACCTTCAACCAAATTCTGCTTGAATTGGTTCATTGTGTTGCACAGAACAGTGACTGGTGCGTGTTCGGGACATGTTTTTGCTCTGATTTTGGATTGTACAAGTCGCAATTTCTGGGTAACTTTGTACACTATGCTCACATATGTAATGCCAGCCATTTCCAAGAATATTCAAATGTGAACTCAACACCAGAGGCAAGAATCATTATTGGGATCAGTTGAACCCCGGCAAACCCCGAGAACGCGTCGCTGCAGCATGGCCGCGGGAAAGCCTGAAAGGCCAAAGCGGCCGGATTTAGTAAAAGGACATCAGCGAGGCGTGTCAAAGGACAAGCAGCGCCAAATCTGCAAAGGACAAACCTTTGTCCGCCGTGTGAATGCGCAGAGGCATGGGGGCGGGGTGGGGGGGATGAGTGGGCTGATGGGGAATTCGATGAGTGTGAGCGAGGAGGGGGAGGGGCTGTTGACGATGGATCCGGAGGAGGAGGGGTGAGTGTGCTTTCTTGTTTCTTGTTGCTTTGTATTTCACGGCGGGCGATGACGGCGGCTTAGTCGCTTGCCATTGTCGCTCTTTCCCACTTTCTTTATTCGTTAAACTCATCAATCTAACTACCTACGCAGTTCAATGTCCATCCCCGGCACCTTCTCCAACACCCTCGGCCTCTCTGGCGCCCTCTCCCGCCCCCTCACACACCCCGAGGCAGAGCGCCTCGCGTACCTTGATTGCCTCAAATTCTTTCTTGCTACCGCGCCGAGTCGGTGGGACGTCGAGAATGGGGGTGCTGGCGGGGGGCAGGCGAATGGTGGGCAGGGAGGTGAGCGGTCTTCATTCGTTTTTTTTCATTTCGTGGTTATTTCTTTCTTCCTCTCGCGGTTATTTCTTTGCATTTTTCTTTCAACGCTTTCGACGCTCCGTGCTTTCGTGTTGTATTCTTCTCTGCACTCGTCGAGCCTTTTCTCCGTCCAGGAAGTGCTTGTCCTTGGCGGGGATGGTGTTTCTCGCCAGCGCATGTCGGGTCAGATGGGCCGCGCAAACGGAGATCGTGACCAGCGGACACCACATTGTGCGGGCCGCGCCGATGTGGGGCTGGGGCTTTGTCGTGCGGTGATGCTACTCCATGCGATGCATCCGCCTCGTGGACCGATGTGAACGGGGAGGTGGTACTAGACCGATGAGGCCGCGGTATACTACGGATTGACAATGTCTTCCGTTGCATCACACGCTGGCGCGGACCAGTCTGGCGGGACCGTGTCGCGAGCGAGCAAGCTCATATCTATGCATCCATCTTGCAGCGTTCGTTGGCTTCCTCGTTTTCGTGAATTATTACCATGGGCCTGCTCGCTGGACGGCGCAAGGGGCTCTTCCCTTTCTCTCCACGATCTTTCTTCCTTCCTTTTCGCTGCCCCTACGTCTCGAGCACCCAATTCCGTCAATTTTCAGCTACGAGCGCGTTTATTTTCACTGCCAGGTTACCGCTCTTCTTTTCCTCCTCTTGTGTTATTTCTTTGTGAAGAGGTGACGACCTTGGTTTCGCGCTCAGTGCGCCGTCGATTACTGGGTGGTACACAACTGTTTGTAGTCTAGCCACTACCTAATCAATATATTTGCGAGCGTGTGTCGTATCCGATGAGTTTGAGGCCGACTCTAATGCTCAAGTCTAAGCAACCACTCGGAGTGACCGGGAACAATCGATTTCTTACAACCGATGCTCACTCGATTGACACAGGTCTCTAATACCTTCAGCTTCAGTAAGGCTCCATGGCGGACGGCCGCACCTGCATTTGGTTCAGGACCACAGTTTGGGCGGTAGGATACCGGTTCGAGTCCGGGTGGAGTCTTGCGATGATCACCCTCACCAGTGCTTGTGCTTTTTTATTTTTCCCAGGAAAGGACTGTCAACTACAGTAAATGGAAATGGTTGAAATCCTTCCCACAAGCAGGCGCACGAGAGTTTGTTTTCCTCGTCAAACTGCAGTCTATCGATCTCGCGAGTGATAGTCGTTCGAATCAATTCCTCGCGGATCTCTAACCTTGAAGCAATATCGTTCAACGTTCATCTCCAGCCTCAAGACTCTATGGCGGACGGCCACACCTGCTTTCTATGAATTGGACCCAGTACCACGAGGCAGGATAATACCGGTTCGAGTCCGGGTGGGGACTTGCAGTGATTTCCTGCGCCTTTTCATTTTTCCTGGGAAAGGACCTGCTCACTGGATGGCAGAGGTTGAGATTCTTCCACGCAAGCAGGCACATGAGAGTCTGTTTTCCTCGTCAAACTGCAATCTATCAACATCTCACAGCCGATAGTCGTTCGAATCAATTCCTCGCGGATCTCTAACCTTCGAGCAATATTGTTCAATGTTCAGCCCCGGCAAGACTCCATGGCGGACGGCCGCACCTGCTTTCCATGAATTGGGTCCAGTTTACCACCAGGCAGGATAATACCGGTTCGAGTCCGGATGGGGTCTTAAGTTGGTTTCGTCAACTTTTTGAGAAAGGAGTGCTAACCGGATGGTTGAGGTTGAAGTACTTCCCCACAATCAATTGGGACGCGATGCGACTGGAGTCTTTCCGCACTGCAGCCATATCGGACGAATTTATTACTCTCAACGAAGTTACGGCGCAGTTAAGTTCTAGATGATGCACGACTAGCTGAAACCTTCTTTTTCGGACTCCAGCGCGACGCATTGGCGCCGTATCCTGAGTTTGAGACTGTCTTTTCCCAGCAAGTCAAGCAAAGAATTAATCAATCAACATTTCACAACCGAGAGCCGTTTCGTTCGAGTCAACAGGGCTAGGGTCCCTAGCCTTCAACATTCGACCAATATCTTTCTATCTTCAGCGTTCGAGTCCGGGTGGGGTCCTATATGGTTCGGGGTGTCTATTTTTCCGCGCCTGGGCTTGTAACTTAGATGCCTGGCAACATTTCTTTAACCACAAAAAAAATACAGGCTGAGGAGGAACTTTAGTCGCATCACGGCCTAATTTCAACCTGTATAGCAACTCTAAGTGCTGGGGCGACTCTTGTCACGGCCATTTCGTGTGGTTTCTCCCGCGCTACTGCGGGCTAAAGGCGGTTCAAGTTTTCAACCCCGCCATCGTGATGCTGATGCGCCACCGGGCTGTGGTGAAAATTTTCTGCATCAATGGTCAGTGGTGGTGCCAAAGCTTCCTCGGTTTGTGCGATTGGTGGGTGCATTCCAATCGCAGAATCTGGTTCGCTGGCGATGTACATGAATAGCAAAGTTCAACGTGAAAAGATTGGCAAATGATCTGCCCAGGAGATGCTCATTGCTCCCATGAAGCTGTGATGTATGATCCAAAAAGAACACCGTTGTGAGCCCACTGCATCCAGCACACGGGACTGAAGTTAAACACTCGAGCCCCTATCCCGTTGATGGACTTGATCGAGGATCAAAAGGCGGAACATAGCCACTGATCCGCCATGGCAAGTTGAAAGTTCCTTTGTTTTTCCCGTGCAGATGGGTGGAGCAATTTTCAGGAGTGAGTTGCAACTGGTTTCCGACTCCTCGACATCAGAGCGCCCTCCTCCATAGGCCCTGGAATTTTGACCACTTAACAGACCTCAAACAAGCCGGGATTCAAAGAAGCAAGACGATCTCGTACACAATGAAATAAACATGCCGTGGGACGGTATTTCAAACGTCGGCAACCGGCGGTGGAACACGATCGGGATTTCAGGGGTGAATAAGATCAGGTTTGAGGATCCTACACTTCTTGAGGATCATCGGTTCAAAATTGGTTCAAAATCAGATTTGCAGGTGCACAGCTGGAATGTAATGATGAGAAGACAACAGCAAGACAGGCAAAATGGATCCCGCCAACGCACATGGGTCGACACGCACAGCCCGAAACATAATAATACATTTACATCACAATATCAGCAACGTTTTCTTTGATGTCGCGGGATTCCGAGTACGATTGGCGCTGAACTAGAACGGATGCCATCAGCGGGGACCGAGGTCTCTACATCTGTCAATGTTAAATACCCACGTCCTGATTGTGATCCCGAGAAAGTTCTATTATGGCCCGGGGTATCCTTCATGGCGCCGTGATTCTTTTTGAACTTTTGTGGGAGGCTAAATCACACTCTCACATGGACAATAGGACGCTCATAACTCACTTGTTCCTGTAATCAAGTCGTTTATGTGGGAGGAAATTCGACGGGTGCACAACGTGGGCTTCATCACTTTCAATTTAGACACCGCTCATGACCCGGGCTTCAAACAATGAGAGCGGGTATCATGATATGGACCTCTGTAGATGCGGAGATCAAGTAAATTTGGACCAAGAAAGATAGTGTTGTTTGTCCGCGGAAGAAGCCGCATCGAAATTGAAAAAAGGGACCCGGTTCAAAGTATATACATATGTCGAGAGGGACTCGAACCCCTGTTCAACCATCATACCCAATGTGATCACCGAAGATTGAGACTGTGCACGACCGACGTCTTCCTACACCTAGTCTTAACTCCAACACCCACGGCGAAAATCAAGTGCTCTGCCCATCTTTCGATGTTCACGGTGTGGCGAAGTTTAATCAGCATGCCCCGGGCATCTCGGCCGAACCATTCATGTATTGGTTGTACAGTCCCAGTGAGTGCGGTATTCGATAAAAAATGTATCACTGAACATCATGATACGTCGAGGGGGAGTCGAACCCTGATTCAACCAATCTTAAACATCGCACCCTATCAGATTGAGGTTGTGTGCACCGTGCACTAACGACGCTTTCCTACACTTAGCTTCAGCTCAGTGACCCTACAGTAAAAATGGTGTGGTGTGTCTTGAGGTCCGATTTGCAAGTGTGAACCATCCTTCGGGCATCTCTGCCCAACTCTTGCTTGTTATTACTGCCGGGCCATCGCGTGAAGAGTAAAAAGTTTAAAGAAAGTCAAACTTAAGCATGAATGCATGCTGCTGAATTTCTAGGACAATTTAGAAAAAAACATGTTGGCAACCTGGTATGTGTCTAGTGATGTTCCGGCCTCGGCTTGGCCTGACAGTCGGGGCTTTGGCCCGCTTTGGGGGGCATGGGCTTTCAAAAATCCTAGGCCAGGCCTGGCTTTGGCTTAAGCCGGGGCTTTGGGTGAAATTTTCCAAACTGCTGTTCAGTGAGTACTAACTTGACTACAGTTCTATGGGCTTACAACAGTCCTTGGGCAATAAATCTATGCTTTTGGTTGCATTTTAACCGCTCCTGGACGTCTATGGGCGACGCGAAAGTTTTGATGATGCCATCATTTGAACTGTCGTCGACTTTGTGAGTGAGCCGAGATCGGAATTGGATATTATTCACACCAGCGGTAACAAAACCACCCATATGAATGATTGTTAAGTCCTCCATATGACCTTGGACTGACCCATAAAAGCTGGAATTTTTCAGGCCCGGCTTCGGCTTGAAGAAATGGCTGGCCGGGCCCTAGGTCCCCTCAAGCCGACATTTCGGCCGACTTTGGCCCGGCTTGCAGGCCGAGAAAGCCCCGGATTTTTGGCCTGAGGCCGAAGCCGGAACATCACTATATGCGTCGGGGGGAGTCGAACCCCATTCAACCAATCTTATAAGATCCAAGTCCAGATTGAGGTTGTGTGCACCGTGCACGACCGACACTTTCCTCCACCTAGCATTACCCTGGTAACCACCATGAACCCCGTTGAAATTTGATGCGGTGAGGTTCAATTTGCAAGTGTGAACCCTGCTTCGGGCATCTCGGCCGAACTGTTTACCTCGTACACTTGGGCCGAGTTCAAAATGTTTGGATTGATTGAATGAGTAGGGCATTGGCTAGAAAAAGCAAGACATTTTACCACTATGCATCGGTAGGGAGTTGAACCCCATTCAACCAATCTTAAACAGTAACCCAAAGCGAAGAGATTGAGGTTGTGTGGACCCTGCACAACCGACGCTTTCCTGCCCTCCTCTTACCTCCAATAAACCCCGTTGAAAACTAATGTAATGTGGTGCCCATGTCTTGAGGTCCGATTTGCAAGCAAGTCCTGCTTCGGGCATCTCGGCTCGACTGCTCAACTATCAATCATTAGAGACCTTCATAAGAGCGAATTGGTTCGGTGTCGGATCCAAATTTCAAAAGCAACTGATTTACTTGCTTGAAGAACAGCAAACAAAAAAAGCAGGACTCCAGATGCTCCATGCGTCGAGAGAGAGTCGAACCCCATTCAACCAATCTTAACCACTCACTTCTCGAGTTCAGATTTAGCTTGTGTGCACCGTGCACGACGGACACTTTCCTGTACCTAGCATTACCTCCAATGAACCCCGTCGAAAATTGATCTGGTGCCCCGTGCCCATCTTTCAAGGTCTGATTCTGGGTACCATGTCTCGGGCATCTTGGCCCAACTCACCAGAACAAGAATTGATTGTGTACTTGGTTGCCAGCCTGGAGAAAAGAGAAAGGAACCAGTTCAAGAATAAATCCAAATTCAGATTGAAGGTGTGTACTGTGCGCCATCGACGCTCTCCTGTACCTAGCATTATCCCCGTGCACCGTGCTCACGATGTGGCAAAGTTTAATCAGCGTGCAAGGGGAACTCGGGATTCGAAAGTTGGAAGGGGGGTTGATAATTTTTTTTCAGGTTGGCCCGGACACCTACTAGAGGCTCTACAATGCTTCTACCAGCACTTTTCTCCCGTCCCATACCCTGTAGTGAGAAGTTTTTTTCGGCCTTGGCCAGATCCCCCCCCCCCCCCCCCCCCGCGCCCTCCCCCCTTCCGAGTTCCCCTTGTCAGCATGCTCCGGGGCATCTCGGCCGAACCATTCATCTCGTAATTGAGGGAATGTGCTAAACAAGTGTATTGCTTGTACAGTCCCAGGGAGTGCGGTATTGGTTCAAAAAATAACTTGTTCTCAATCCACATATGTGGGCATGTAGGACTAGCCGATGCCATGTGCTTTACAAAAACTCGTTCTACATAAGGACATTGTAAACCTCCAGTCTGATACCTCTTCATACCTTTGTACTTTGAGGGGTTGGCAGAGGTTTGCTCAAAGGTACAAATATTGCTACCTTTACCTCTACCTTTCCCACACCCCTCCCCATACCTCGGGGGTATCCCCTTACCCCTGGTTATCCCGATGCCCATGTCCATGGCGCGAAGTTTAATTAGCGTGCCCCAGGCATCTCGGCCAAGCCATTTACCTCGTAATTGTTTGAAGGAATGCGCTGAGATGACCCAAACACACATAGGGTCTAAATCTTGCAATTTTTGTGTTTTTAAGTCCTTAAACAAGACTTATAAGCAACCAGTCATTTCCGGCAGAAATGGTTCGCATTTTGACCGTAGCCCAGGAACCTTGCTAGGTGATACATAAGAGAGTCAAAGTGAGCTCAGAACTGTTGACTGTAAACTACTATGCTGGGCAACCACTAGTTGAACTACCAAGAAGAAAGGCCACCCCAGCTAGCCAAAGGAAGGATGATATCTATTAGGAGTACCAAAGACCGCATGTCAAATGTGTCACAAGGCAACCAAGAGGGTCGGATAAGCCTTAGAAATGAGTACAGTGCACTCAGCCACTTCTCGATTGCCGGATAAGGGAAGACTGATCGGATTTAAAGAAGACCACGGTACATTTTGTGGGAAAGGCATTTTAACACAAAGACTATGCCAAATGAACACTACAAATGAGGGCTATTTCCTGACAAAAAATCTAAGCGGTTGCTTGATGTTTTATATTTTCTGGTGTCAGAAAAGTGAAACATCGTGGGAAATTCGCTCGGCAAGCCCTCGGCAGGGCTCGGCAAGGTGCGGAAAGGGCACGGATGTGTCTCCAGTATTCAAACAGAGACTCCATGGGTCGAATCCTCCGTTGAAAAGCTAGTTTTTTCTCGCGTAGTGACGTGGCACAATTGTGACAAAGGTCACTTCATGTCACCTAGTGTGACCTGGTCGGAGGCTGGTCCTCTCCAAGGAGGTAAAAGAAAGCCAGATTGGTGGCAAAAACGTGGGAAATAGGCGATTCAGACTCATTGTGTCCTTTGGGGCTCAACTTGGGCTGAAAATGGGGCATAAATTTTACTCAAGACCTCGAGAAAAGTGAAACACCGTGGGAAAATTGGGGTTGAATGCATAAATCGACGTTTCTCAGCAAGCTGGTTCCAGAAAAAAATACGATAAAATCTACAAAAATTTCCTCGGCGCTGCCGGCAGCTATCAGAGAAGTGCCCGATGGCACTGTAGAAGGTGTTGGGAGACAGTGTGAGGCCAAAACCCAGTTTCCAGCGGGAAACCAGTTTCCCAGCGCAAACCTTCAAAAGACCAAAGTCATAGAAGCTGTCTGCTGCAGTAGTCGGGGAACCAATAGAGGGTTTTCAAGACGCTGTGGGCTAGCAAAAGGTATCTAAAGGACGAACAAAGTCTGGTACCAGTTGCGAGCAGAAACCCAGTTTTCTGGAGCAAACCCTCAGACGGGCTAAACATGTCATATAAAGAGTGTGCGCACTCAGGATCGAACACTAGACTATTGCCGAAGTAGGAGAGTGCTCCTGAGGGTGATCGCGCAAGTAGGCGGATCAATCTCATCAACGGCTTACCTAGTTGGGAATGTAGTGGTTCAAACAGCCGAGGAGATGTGTCCTGGCGGGCCTGCAACACGTGCATGACTTCAAGGCACTTACTGAATAACTGAAAGGGCTGGATTAGCAACCAGGCCGGTGCAATACGTGTGCACGGCTTTCCGGCGGAATTATGACGCTTTCGGCGGAAATACAAATATACCCAAAACAGCCAGGAAAGTCATTCAACCTGACTTCCTCAATCGGCCAACAACTATGAATGGACCCGGCAGACGTTTCCGTGCCTGCCACATGAACAATGATTGCTTATTTTACTCATATCTGTTTACTGTACCTAGATTCTCGAAGTAGTATAAAAACCCATGTAAAAAGTGTGGTTCAGACAGTTCATTCCCCCCTCCTGTATACTAGATAGCCCCGACTGAGAGGTCCGCGCTGGTCCTGAAGGGAGAAGAGTGTTCTCAGGTCGGCTCCACGGAGATTCGTGTTCATTACATTCTCTGATTAGTGTCGTTCTATAAACTCGGATTCAGTCGGCTGGATAAACCCTTGTGTGAATCTAAGCTTCCTAAGTTCGACGTTATTCGCTCGCAATTGACGTTCACGTATAAATTAAGAAATGTCCTGTGCTAAACATGCAGTCCTCTGTTGGATCTAAAGGCAGACCCCAGCAGTGTTGTGAAGAGTTGGAAACTTGTACCTTGCAACACTACTCCTTGCTATCTGCGGCAATCCGTGGGAGGGGCCATTTCTTGGACAAACTATATCTCACAACCCTGCCCCTGAGGAGCCTACGCGCCACCCTTAGGTTGACCCTTTATTTAACTATAAAAGTTCCCCCCTTGATAGAACACGGTTCAACCCCTGGTTCACATTGGCATTTGCACGGACTAGCATTTACTGCTGTTGCGTCGCATTCAGGGCAAGCTTTGTCTCTGAAGTCTCCTTCAAACTATACAAAACCCCACAAAGATTCACATTGAAAGTCCAATCTTAGTCGCATACTACGACGTAGACCCGAATTCAATAGGAACATTTTGGAGCGATAACCTAGTGTTGTTGTGTGTGTGTTGTGTTGTGTTGAGTTCTTAGTGTTGAGTTCTTAGTGAGCTCTCCATTGCCCTAGCATTTGCCCCATCCCGTTGCCAAGCATCTCAGTGCCAAACACATGTATTGCTTGTACAGTGCCAGGGAGTGCAGGATTAGTTCTAAAAATGACTTGTTCTCAATCCACATATGTGTCGATAGGGAAGGCGAACCCCGGTTCAACCAATCTTAAACAATAATCCGAAGCGAAGAGATTGAGGTTGCGTGCACCGTGCACGACCGATGCTTTCCTATACTCTTCTTACCTCCAATGAACCCGTTGAAAATACCCATCTTGAGTCCAACATTGCAAGTGCAAGTGTGAACCCTTCGGGCGTGTGCGCCTTCGGAACTCCCTGCCTGCTTGGCAATCACACCATGTGGGGAGCAAAAAGAGTTACAGTTGAGAGCACTGTCTACTGGATTCCCAGGAAGGACAATTTAGAAAAAGAGCCATCGCCAAGTTTCTATGTGTCGGGAGGGAGTCAAACCCCGGTTCAACCAATCTTAAACAATCATCCGAAGCGAAGAGATTGAGGTTGTGTGCACCGTGCACGACCGACGCTTTTCTGTACCTATCATTATTACCTCGAATAAACCCCGTTCAAATTGATGTGGTCCTCTTTTGAGGTTCAGTTGTTAGTACTTACCATGTCTCGGGCCAACTTGCTACAACAAAAAGTGATTGTGTACGCGGGTGCGAGCCTGAGGAAAGATAAAGATAAAAAAAGTATGAATGCCCGTTGCTGAGTTTCTAGGACATGTTAAAATAAATCTTGACCCACACCCCATACGTTGGGAGGGAGTCGAGCCTAATTCAACCAATCATGATAGCCTTATTTCCACAGATTAAGGTTGTGTGCACCGCACACTACCGACACTTCCTATACTATTCTTACCTTGGAGTACTCCGGTCAAAACAAGTCAGTGCCCATCTTGGGGTCTAACTTGCAAGTGTGAACCCTGCTTCAGGCATCTCGGCCCAGCTCTCCGGCCTGGCAATGGTATGATGTGAAGAGAACATAAGGGTTGCAGTTGAGAGCGCCGCCTACTGCTTTTCTTTTAGAAAAAGATTCGAACACGACGCAACGTTGGTATGTGTCGGGAGGGAGTCGAACCCCATTCAACCAATCTTATAAGATCCAGGTCCAGTTTGAGTTGTGTGCACCGTGCACGACCGACACTGTCATGTAATCTTCTTACCTCCAATAAACCGCGTTGAAAACTACCCATCTTGAGTCCAACATTGCAAGTGCAAGTATGAACCGTGCTTCAGCCATCTCGGCCCAACTCGCTACAATAAGGAATTGCTTACTGCTTAGCGCTTACTGCCTGACCATCGTGCGAAGAATAAAACAGGTTTAGTTCAATGAATAAAAGGATTATCACCTGCTGCTGAATTTTTTGGACAAGTTAACAAGGAAGATCATACAACTGTATGCGTCGATGGGGAGTCGAACCCCGTTCAACCAATATCAACCACTGCCAGAGGATCTAAGTTGTAGGTTGTGTGCACCGTGCACGACCGCCGATTCGTCTACCTCGCATTACTTCCAATAAACCCCGTTGAAATTGATGTGGTGCCCTTGTCTTGAGGTCCAACATTGCAAGTGTGAACCCTGCTTCGGGTGCCTCGGCCCAACTCGCTGCAACAAAAATGGATTGCGTACCCAGGTGCGAGCCTGAAGCAAAGAGAAGGGATCCAGTTCAAGTAGAAAGAAAGCACGAATTTTGTGAATTCCTAGCAAGGACAAGTTAAAAAGCCTCGAGGGAACATTCATACATCGGGAGGGAGTCGAAACCCATTCAACCAATCTTAACCAAAAGCCTCAAAGCACAGATTTAGGATGTGTGCACCGTGCACAACCGACGCTTTTCTACCTTGCGTGAATCTCGCTTCAACCACGGTGTTTTCTTTCTAGTCTGAGACCTACGTTTCGTTCGAGACTTCCCCACTTTCTTTTCTTTTGGCCATTGAGGACATGGTGCAAGTTTCAGTTTGAGTGCTTCGACAGCGGGCGGGGCTCTCAGCCATTGACGCTTAACACACAATTTCTAATTTGTAGAAGTCAGCTTGAATTATCCGAGTCCTCACACGAGTGCGGGAAGGAAAAAAGGGACGCATTACAGAAAACAGTCATATGTCGGGAGGGAGTCGAACCCAATTCAACCAATCATACACAACATGATTACCGCAAATTAAGGTTATGTGTACCGTGCACGACCGACGCTGTCCTACACCTAGTGTTAACTCCATCACGTACAGCGAAAATGAAGTAAAATGCCCATCTTTCGATGTCCACGATGTGGCGAAGTTTAATTAGCATGCCCCGGGCATCTCGGCTGAACCATTCACCTCGTCATTGAGGGAATGCGCCAAACAAATGTATTGTCTATACGGTCCCAGGGAGAGCGGTATTAGCTCAAAAAATGTATCACTGAACATCGGCTATGCGTCGGGGGGAGTCGAACCCCGGCCCAACCAATCATGATAGTAGTACCCCATTTCCATAGATTAAGATTGTGTGCACCGTGCACGACCGACGCTTCCTGTACCTCGCATTACCTCCAATAAACCCCGTCGAAAATTGATGTGGTGCCTTTGTCTTGAGGTTCAACATTGCAAGCGTGGACCCTTTTTCGGGCATCTCAGCCCGACTCGCTACATTGATTGCCCACGCGGTTGCGAGCCTGGGGAAAAGAGAAAAGAGTTAAAAGCGCCAAGCACTCGCTGCTGAATTTTTTGGACAAGTTAAAAAGGAAGATCATACAACTGTATGCGTCGATGGGGAGTCGAACCCCATTCAACCAATCATACACAACATGATTACCGAAGATTAAGGTTGTGTGCGCCGTACACGACCGACGGTTTTCTGTACTTAGCATTACCTCCAATAACCCAGTTGAAAATTGATGTGGTGCCATTCTCTTGAGGTTCATTGCAAGTATGACTCTGGGGCATCTCGACCCACTCGCTACATTGATTGTGTACTTGGTTGCGAGGCTGAGAAGAGAGAGAGAAAGCACAAATTTAGTTGCGCGTTGCTGAATTCTAGGAAGGACGAGTTAAAAAAAGACTTTAGGTAAACACTCGTATGTACGTCGGAGGGAGTCGAACCCGATTTAACCATCATACCCAACCTAACCACCGAAGATTGAGGTTGTGTGCATCGTGCACGACCGACGCTGTCCTACATTTTGCTTTACCTCCAATAAACCCCGTTGAAATTGATGCGGTGCCCTGTCTTGAGGTCCAACTTGCAAGCGTGAACCCTGTTTCGGGCATCTCGGCCCAACTCGCCAGAACAAATTGCTTACTGAGTACTGCCTGCCTGGTGTGAAGAATAAAACAAGTTTAGTTCAATGAATGAAAGGATTATCACCTGCTGGTGAATTCCCACTGGCAGGACAAACTAAAATGAAGGTTCTGTATGCGTCGATGGGGAGTCGAACCCCAGTCAACCAATCTTAAACGATAATCCGAAGCACGTAGATTGAATGCACCGTGCACGACCGACGCTTTCCTGCACTCTTCTTACCTCCAATAAACCCCGTCGAAAACTGATGTGGAACCCGCGGCTTCCCTGCTCAACTATCCATCATTACCTACCTTCGCAAGGGTGGATTGGTGTTGGTGTCGAGTTCACATCATGAATCTCGAAGGATTTGCTTACCGGAGGAACTGGAAAAGAAAAAGAAAAAAACCTCATCGTCAAGATGCCTTATGCATCGACGGGGAGTCGAACCCCATTCAACCAATCTTAAACAATAATCCAAAGCAAGGATACTGAGGTTGTGTGCACCGTGCACGACCGACGCCTTCCTATCCACTTTCCTTACCTCCAATAAACCCCGTTAAAAATTGATGTGGTGCCCATCCTTCGAGGTTTCCGACTGAGGTTTGGTGAGTTGAGCATGTTTCGGGCATCTCGGCCCAACTTGCTACAAATTGCGTACTCGGTTGCGAGCCTCGAGAGAAGAGAAAGGAGGTCAATTAGAAGAGTAGATTTCCTCACTACTGAATTTCTCGGACAAGTCAAAAAGCTTCGAAGAAATGTTCATACGTCGGGGGGAGTCGAACCCCGATTCAACCAATATCCCAGAAAATTGGAGACAATAAGATTGTCGTTGTGAGCACCGTGCACGACCGACGCTTTCCTACGCCAGTCTTCCATCTAATCAATGAGCCATGATGACTCCCATTGAGAAGGGCGTGGTAATTCTTGGTACCATGCCTCCGGCATCTCGGCCCAAGTCGCTACATAGATTGCGTACTCGGTTGCGAGCCTGAGAACAGAGAAAGAAGCACGCATGCGCGCTGCTGAGTGCTGAACTCCTAAAAGGCAAAAAGCTTCGAAGGGACGATATGCGTAGATGGGGAGTCGAACCCCGGTTCAACCAATCTTAAACCAAAGGCTCATAGATTGCGGTTGTGTGCACCGTGCACCATCGACGCTCTCCTGGACCTAGCATCAACCTCAATAAACCCTGGTGAAAATTGATGTGGTGCCCTTTCTCTTGAGGTCCACGGTGTGGCAAAGTTTGATTAGCGTGCCCCGGGCAACTCGGCCGAACTATTTACCTCGTACACTTGGGGTCGAATTCAAATTTTGGATTGATTGAATGCGGTAACCAAGCTTAAGTAGGGTATCGGCTCAAAAAAGCAAGATAATTCTCTACCATGCGTCGATGGGGACTCGAACCCCGGTTCAACCAATATCAACTATCAACGCCATTCCATCAGATTGAGGTTGTCTGCACCCTGCACGACCGACGCTTTTCTGTACCTAGCATTACCCCCCAAACCCCGTTGAAAATTAATACGGTGCCTTTCTCTTGAGGTTCAACTTGCCTGCTTCGGGCATCTCGGCTTAATTACGCACCTTCATAAGGGTGGACTGGTGTAGGTGTCGAATTCACATTATGAATCTCGAAGGATTTACTTACTGGAGAAACGAAAAAGAAAAAAACAGAAATCAAACCGTGGTATGCGTCAATGGGGAGTCGAATCCCGTTCAACCAATCTTAAATAACTACGTATTGTGTGTAGATTAAGGCTGTGTGCACTATGCGGCCTGACCAACTGGTAGCTCACCGTTACAGTTGAACTTCCGAAAAATCGTGTACGAGAACGAATCACCGGCTTTTAGATTACAAGACAAAAAGGTGGATGGCAACTGGCGTATGCGTCGGGAGGGAGTCGAACCCCTCTCCAACCAATATCAAACGTCATTGCAACAGATTGAGGTTGTGTGCACCATGCACCACCAACAACGCCGTTCCTGTACTCCTCTTACCTCCAATAAACCCCGTCGAAATTAATGTGGTGCCTATGTCTTGAGGTCCAACTTGCAAGCAAGTGTGAACCCTACTTTGGGCATGTGGGCCTAACTCCCTCCTGCCTGGTCATGGCCTGATGTGAGGAAAAAACAACTTGAGAGCACCTCCTACTGATCTTTTTGGACAAGATAAAAAGCTTTGAGACTACCTTCTTATGCGTCGGTGGGGAGTCGAACCCCGTTTAACCAATCTTAATCCAAACCCTTCCCAATAGATTGAGGTTGTGTGCACCCTGCACGACCGACACTTCCTGTACCTAGAATTAACCTCAATAAACCCTGGTGAAAATTGAGCTGGCGGCCATTTTTCGATGTCCAACTTGCGAGTGTGAACGCTGCTTCGGGCATCTCGGCCTAACTCCTTGTCTGCATGGCCAGGGCGTGATGTGAGGAGCAAAAAAAGTTGCAGTTAAAATAAATCTGGACCACAAACCCAGTACGTCGATGGGGAGTCGAACCCTATTCAACCACTCTCAAACAACCACGTATTGTGTGTAGATTAAGGTTGCGTGCACCGTGCACACCCGACGCCTTTCTGTACATGGCATCACTTCCCATATATGCTGCCAAAAATTAGGTTATGCCCATGCCTTGAGGTCCAAATTAATTATCGTGAGCCCTGCCTGCTTCGGGCAGCGGGCATCGAACTCGCTACAACAAAAGATCGCTCACGGCCTGCCTGCCTGGTGTGAAGAATAATACAAGTTCAGTTCAATGAATGACAGGATTATCACCTGCTGCTGAATTCTAGGAAGGACAAGTTAAAAAGCTTGAGCCTAATACGTCGGGAGGGAGTCGAACCCCGGTTCAACCAATCTTAAACCAATCCTTCACACCCTCAGATTGAGGATGTGTGCGCCGTGCACGACCGACGCCTTCCTGTACCTAGCATTACCCACCATAAACCCGTTGAAATTGATGTGATGACCTCCTTTTGAGGTTCAAATTACTTATCGTGAACCCGCGGCTTGCCTACTCAACTATCAGTCACTACACACCTTCATAAAGGTGAATTGGTGTGTTGGTGTGGAGTTCACATTATCAATTTAAAAAACAAATTACTCACTGGAGGAACAGTAAACAAAAAAAACACGACTCCAGATGCTCTATGCGTCGAGAGGGAGTCGAACCCCGGTTTACTCAATATCCCACATGCAAGTTTCAGGCCATCAGATTAAGGTTGTGTGCACCGTGCACGACCGACGCTTCCTGTAGCTAGCATTACCTCCAACAAACCCCCGTTGAAAATTGATGTGATGCCCTTGTCTTGAGGTCCAACTTGTCGCGCATCTCGGCTTGCTTGTTCAACTACCAATCATTACATACCTTCATATGGGTGAAGTGGTGTTGGTGTCGAGTTCACATTATCAATTTAAAAAACAAATTACTCACTGGAGGAACAGCAAACAAAAAAAGCAGTACTCCAGATGCTCTATGCGTCGAGAGGGAGTCGAACCCCGGTTTACTCAATATCCCACATGCAAGTTTCAGGCCATCAGATTAAGGTTGTGTGCACCGTGCACGACCGACGCTTTCCTGTACCTATCATTATTACCTCCAATAAACCGCCTTGAAATTTGATGTGGTGGCTTTCTCTTGAGGTTCAACTTGCCTGCTTCGGGCATCTCGGCTCAACTCAATTATTACATACCTTCATAAGAGTAAATTGGTTCGGTGTCGGGTCCAAATTTCAAAAACAACTGATTTACTTACTGGAGGAACGGGAAAGAAGACAAAAGAACAAATATCACGATGCCGGATGCCTCGACAGGGAGTCGAACCCCGGTTCAACCAATATCAACCACTGCCGTAAGATTTAAGTTGTAGGTTGTGTGCACCGTGCACCATCGACACTGTCCTGTAGCTCGCATTACCTCCCATAAACCCCGTTGAAAATTGATGCGGTGCCCATGTCTTGTCGTCGCTCCAACTTCAAGTGTGAACCCTGCTTCGGGCATCTCGCCCCAACTCGCTACAACAAAAATTGATTGCGTACTCGGTTGCGAGCCTGGAGAAAGGAGAAAGAAAATGTGCACTGCTGAATTCTAGGAAGGACAGGTTACAAGTTAAAAACGAAAATGTGACCACCGCGGCCTGTGTTGACGGGGAGTCGAACCCAATTCAGCCAATCTTACTTCATACCCAACGTGATCACCAAAGATTGAGGTTGTGCACCGTGCACGCCCGACACTTGTCTATCTTGCATGAATCCCGCTTTGTCCACGTTCTTTTTCTTTTTTTTTGATAGAACGACTCTATAGGTTGTCTAGACGGCAAAGTACCGCGTCTAGACGGTGCAAGAAGCTTAGGGATATAAGGAGGGGTCGCCCTAAAGTGCCCCTCTAGCCAGTCAGGTGCCCAACGCGACGCGGTCAGCGTTGGGGCGCCACAAGCACAAACATGATGGAGTTCTTGTTGAGATGTAGCCATGGGCAGACATATATATGTCTAGTCCGTGTGCTATCGGGGTATACGAGCGGGTTGGTGAGGAGTCCGGTGTTGGGGGACAGAGTTTTGCAAATTACAAGGTTTGAGAGCTGTCTAGACGACCCGAACTGGCCATATACCCGAACTGGGCCCCCAAGATCGTCATCTATATGACTTTCTGGCAAGCCCAGAGCCAGAATAGATCCGGTTAGCCTTCCGAGGATGACCGCATGACCAGAACATCAGCCTGTTTTACTCATTTCTCTTTGCCTCATCTCTTTCTCTCAGAATTGTATATAAAGCCTCATAAAATACCGCAACAGACCAGTGTATGCCCCGCTCATCGTTACGGCGGTAAGGGTGTGCTCAGGCCACTAAGCAGGGATGAAGTACATTCTCTATCTGTGTGTAAGGAAGTCTATACAATCGAAGCATTGTTTGTTGGAACATTGTGTGAACCAATAAGCAAAGCATCGCGTTGGGAGGTCGTGAGTGGCAACTGCCTCCACATATAAATCAGGACCGCACGCACATTAGAAGGCTTGAGAACTGCACTAAGCGTCGCAAGTGGACTCTAGCAGGGCATCCGCATTGGGTGACCAGGAAACACCTCGCTAAAACCGACCACGCCCGGCACAGCACTTTGGGAGAACCCTGGGACAACCACCGGTCGTTTAGCTGTGTTGGAAAGTACTTTGAGGTCCTTACTAAACTCAACTGTACGGAAAAGATCTTGGATTCAAAGGAGTCCGAGTCTGCCACTAGTTCTCGAGAGGCTAGCTGTGCACCAGAGGCCGTCTAGACGAAGCAGCATAGCCCTTGAACGGGATTTTCAGTCCAAATCTATACCTCCTCGCCTAGGCACCTGTACTTCGGTACGATTCCTAGTAACAATCCTTTATATATAAACCTGTGCATCCTTCTCTGGAAGTCTTGTTTAGGAGCCAAACAGCCAAGCCAACTAGTGTCTAGACGCTGCATTTTGAGACGTTTTGAACGCATAGAACAACTATACGTGCTCTAGACATCAGATCCGCAGTCGCATACTACGACTCAGGACCCGAACTCATCGAGGAAGACGCACTACGTCCCCCGTGAGTCAGTTTAGATAGGATTGGGTTGGTGTGTATGTGTTTTGTGTGTGGTGTGTTAGTTGTTCAGCTAGCCCGCATTCAGAGCTTAGTTCAGCCCTTTCCGTAGTCAGGGCATCTTGCCCGTTTCAACGATACAGGGTCTGAGGGATGAATATGATACAGAAATGAATACGATACGCCAAATGGTGTATCGTATCCGTATCCGGCCAGCACCACCCCTACTCCCCCAAAGGCGCCGTGCAACTCAAGCAAGCCTCGGGCTCGACGCATGCGGCGCACCCGATCCACGCACACCCCCACCAGCACGCACACACCCTCCCCCTCCCATCCCTCGGCCTCTCCACCTCCGTCCTCACCCCCTCCACATCCGCCGCCTCCTCTTCGCGCAACCATGCCCACAAGGGCTCCGCCTCCTCCTCCTCCAACAGCTCCTTGAGCGACGGCAATGGGGAGGACACAGACGGGAATGGGGGCGAGCATACGGCGAGGCCGCAGAACGCGCACGTACATGCGGCGTTCCATGCGCATCCCCACCCACATGCGCATGCACAGAGTCTGCTGCTGCCGGCGGTGCTGAATGCACAAAGATATGGGGGTGGGGTGGGGGGGATGAGTGGGTTGATGGGGAATTCGATGAGCGTGAGCGAGGAGGGGGAGGGGCTGTTGATGATGGATCCGGAGGAGGAGGGGTGAGTGTGCTTTCTTGCTTTCTTCCGTTCTTTCTTGCTTTGTGGCGAGTACCACCCTTGCCTTGCACTTTCTCTTTCATTGCCAAAGTAACCTCAAACTAACTAACGCTTCCCGCAGCTCAATATCCATCCCTGGCACCCTCTCCAACACCCTCGGCCTCTCCGGCGCCCTCTCCCGCCCCCTCACACACCCAGAGGCAGAGCGTCTCACGTACCTCGACCGCCTCAAGTTCTTCCTCGCCACCGTGCCGAGTAGGTGGGACATCGAGAATGGTGCCACAGGGGGGCAGGCGAATGGTGGGCAGGGAGGTGAGCGCGAATTCGTTTTTTGCATTTCGTCCTTGCGTTGTTTGAAACAACACAAGGACGAAATGCTTGTTTCTTTGCGTTATTTCTTTCGATGTTTGCCACTTCTCTCTTCACATATCGTCCCCGACCTGGAAGTGCTAGGGCTGTACGCCGTCCCGGCGACGGGACCGGCCGTCGTTTGAACGGGAGTCGAGCGGGCAAACCCGTCCCGCCACCGTCCCGTCGCGAGAGATTAAACCCTCTCTACGGACCGGGACGGACAACGGGACGGCCGGCGCGGGTGAACGGGTTGGTATAAATCCTAAGAATTCTTCAGTGCGGGTCCTGAGTACTACACAGGCAACATGAATACTGGAATACGGGTTAGTTCGAGCGTACAAGTTCAATGGGTCACCCATTCAACTTGTACGGGGTGAGTTGACAGTGAATTCGAGTGCAGAAATTTTTACCCAAAGACCACAGGGGTTAGAAGTAGTGTAAATAGCGTCCTGGATCACGGGATTGAGATTCAACTCACGGCTACTACCAAAACTTTGAACTTTAAGACGCGGCCTAAACAGGGAAGTCCTCCGTCGGGTTTTGCCGATGCACTGATGCTTCGACAAAATTCGTCCTAACCACATTTCAAGTGAGTAGAACATGGAATAATGATGCCCAGAGACTTTCATTGATTTAATGATCCTTCCAGCGTGATTTCAGGACCCACATGGCAATAAATTCTCAGTGTTTTACCGCCGCCCGTTGACCCGGCGACGGCCGTTTTTTCGACGACCGTCGTGCCAGAAAACCGTCCAGTTGCCGTCCCGTCAGAAAATTTTGCAAGGGCCCGACGGAACGGGACGGCAACCCGTCGCACGGGACCCGTAGAGCCGGTGCGACGGGCACGGCGTGCAGCCCTAGGAAGTGCTTGTCCTTGGCGGGGACGGGGTTTCTCGCCAGCGCATGTCGGGTCAGATGGGTCGCGCAAACAGAGATTGTGACCAGCGGACATCGCGTTGTGCGGGCCGCGCCGATGTGAGGCTGGGGCTTTGTGGTGCGGTGATGCTACTCCGCGCGATGCATCCGCCTCGCATGCGGGGGTGGACCAATGTGAACGGGGAGGTGGTACTTGACCGATGAGGCGGCGGTACGGACTGACAATATCTCCCATTGCATCACGCACTGGCGGGGCCGTGTCGGCAGCGAGCAAGCTCATATTAGGGCTTTTACCCGTTCCCATCGCTGACGGGTACGGGTCCCGTCGCGACGGGACGGATCCCGGCCGTCGGGCAATTTTGGCTTGACGGGTCGCCTCTGTACGCTTCCCATCAACATTTTTGCCCAACTTCAAAATGAAAATCAAGACTACATACCTCCTTCTATCTATGTTAATTCCCGTCCATGGCAAATTCGGAAAAAATTACCCGTCGAAAACGGGTGACGGACGGGAACGGGTCAAACGGCCGTCGAAAAAAACGGACCGTTTTTGCGACGGCCGTCCCGTTAAACGGACGGGTCGAAGTCCTAGCTCATATCCATGCATCACTCCTGCGGCGTCCGTTGGATACTCTGGCCGCCCCCTTCCTTTCCTTTTTGGGACACTCGGCAAGTGTTTGTGATGCGGCGTTCTTGCGATTTGGCTTTTTGCCCATTTTGCCTTATCGCTCGACGATGGCGTGAGCGGGGCTCTTCCCTTTCTCTCCACAATCTTTCTTTCTTCCTTTTCGCTGCCCCTACGTCTCGAGCACCCAATCCCGTCAATTTTCAGCTACGAGCGCGTTTCTTTTTGCCGCTCTTCCTTTCTCCTCTTCTGCCTACACACGTATATTCTCTTCGAAGTTGAGTGCGCCGTAAATTACTGGGTGGTACACAACTGTCTCTAGTCTAGTCATTGCCTAATCAATATATTTGTCTTGAATTCGAGCGTGTGTCGTATCCGATGAGTTTGAGGCCGGCTCTAATTCAACTCAAGCTAGTACTCAAGTCTCAGCGACCACTCGGATTGACCGGGAACACTCAATTTCTTACAGCCGATGCTCACTCGATTGAATTATCCCCACAGGTCGCTAATACGTTTAGCTTCAGTAAGACTCCATGGCGGACGGCCGCACCTGCATTTGATGGGTTGCCCACAGGTTGGCGGTAGGATATATACCGGTTCGAGTCCGGGTGGAGTCTTGCATTGATCACCTTCACTAGTGCTTTTTCATTTTTCCTGGGAAAAGACTGCTCATTGGATGGAAAAGGTTGAAATTCTTACCATAAGCAGGCGCATGAGAGTTTGTTTCGTCGTCAAACTACAGTCTATGTATCAACATCTCGCAACCGATAGTCATTCAAATCAAGGCCTTCAAGCTTCAAGCAATATCATTTAACGTTCAAATGTTCAAGTCTAGCAAGACTCCATGGTGCGGGTGGCCGCACCTGCTTTCCATGAACAGGGTCCAGTGTCACACGAGGCAGGATAATACCGGTTCGAGTCCGGGTGGGGTCTTACGTTGGTTTCGTCAGAGTTTTTTTTTTGAGAAAGGAATGTTAACCGGATGGTTGAGGTTGAAGTGCTTCCCAAAAATCAATTGGGACGTGATGCGACTGGAGTCTTTCCGCACTGCAGCCATATCGGATGAATTTATTACTCTCAACGACGTTACGGCGTAGGTAAGTTCTAGATGATGCACAACTGTCTGAAACTTTGCCTGATCAATATTCCTTTTTTGGATTGTAGCGTGAAGCAGTCCTGATTCTTGGGCCGAGTCTTTGACTCGCTAACTCGAGCTAACAATATATTAATAAATCAATCAGTATTCCACAATCGATAGCATCTCTACCTTTCAACCTTCCACCAATATCTGTCATCCTAGGTTATTCAACTCCAGACTCCATGGCGGATGGCCGCACCTGCATCTGATCAGTTGGATCTCTGCTTCGTTTCGATGCAGGATAACCGGTTCGAGTCCGGGTAGAGTCTTGCATATGATCGATACTTTTGTCGTTTTTGGTTCACCGAATAGGATGGGTTGAAATTAGGCCGTGATGCGACTGAAGTTCGTCCTCAACCTATATTTTTGTGGTTAAGGAAATGCACACTGAATATGTTTCCACACAACTTTACGTGGTGGAGTGACTCTTGTTCCCGTGCAAACCCCAAAGTGTTGCGGGGTAAAAGTTCAACTCCGCCATCGTGATGCTGATGCGCCACCGGGCTGTGGTAAAAATTTTCTGCACCAATGGTAAGTGGTGGCGCCAAAACTCCCTCGGCTTGTGCGATTGGTGCCTTTCAATCGCAGAGTCCGGTGCGCTGGCAAGATTAATGTCCGTGAAGAGCAAAGTTTCAACTTGAAAAGATTGCCAAATGATCTGCCCAAGAGGTTCTTATTGCTCCCATGAAGGTGTGACTTCCGATCCACGAGGAACGCTATTGTGAGCCCACTGTATCCAACACACTGACTGGAACCCTATCCCGTTGATGGATTTGATTGATGATCGAAAGGCGCGTCGCATAGCCACTGATCCGCCCTGGCAAGGTGAAAAGTTCCTTTGTTTTTCCCGTGCAGATGGGTGGAGCAATCTTCAGGAGCGAGTTGCAACTGGGTTCCGACTCCTCGACATAAGAGCGCCCTCCTCCAGAGGCCTTGGAATTTTGACCGACGTTAACAGATCTCAACAACGGTCAACCCGTGATTTAAAGATCTAGAAGCAAGACGATCTCGTACACAATAAAATAAACATGCCGTGGGACGGTATTTCAAACATCGGCAATCGGCGGTGGAACACGATCGGGATTCCAGGGGTGAATGGGATCAGGTTTGAGGATCCTACGCTTCTTGAGGATCATCGGTTCAAAATTGGTTCAAAATCAGAGTTGCAGTTGCATAGCTGAGATGTAATGGGTGAGAGGACGACAGCAAGACATGTAAAATGGATCACGCCAACGCACATGGATACCTGTGCCTCGAGGATGACATCTTGTTCGACACGCACAGCCTCAAGACATTTACATCGTGCATCACAATATCAGCAAGACTCATGCAGAACAACCCGAACCACCGCCACGCAACTCCCAACTCCCAACTTACACCTTCAACTCCGAATGCCTCAAACCACCCACCCTTTCTTTGATGTCGCGGGATTCCGAGTACGATTGGCGCTGAGGAACACAGGTATTCCGGATCCTATCAGCGATTACGGACGAAGTTTTCAACATCTGTCGTCAATTGAGGACGGAAGTACCCATGTCCTGATTGTGTTCCCGAGAAAGTTACATTATGGGCCCGGGTATCGTTCATGGCGCCGTGATTCTCTTTGAACTTTTGTGGGAGGCTAAATAACACTCTCGCATGGACAGTAGGAGTCACACTGACAAATCAGAAATTTCAGCCCAGCCATCAGCGGCTAAATAGGTTCCCGAAAGCAAGAGTTTCGGCTGGGCTGAAACTCGTAAAATTCCCATATTTGGCAGGTGATTGTAATCACTTGCCTTATATAAGTAGGATTTTCAAGTTGTAGGTTGTGTGCACCCTGCACGACCGACGCTTTCCCGACATATCATTGCCTCAATAAACCCCGTTGAAAAATGGTGTGGTGCCCTTGTCTTGAGGTCGGTCCAACTTGCAAGTGTGAACCCTGGTTCGGGCATCTCGACCTAACTCATCAAGGCATGTGTGGACCATTATGCTCAGGAAGCGCAAGTACACATGCACGAGGGAGGAGCCGGTGGTTGAAAAGATAAAGAAGCCGCAAGGTACACAATATGCTTCGTATGCGTCGATGGGGAGTCGAACCCCATTCAACCAATTTCAAATGTTCTTCGTAAATTGAGGTTGTGTGCGCAATGCACGACCGACGCTTCCTATACTCTTCTCATCTTGGAGTACCCCGGTCAAAACAACTCAGTGCCCATCTTGCGGTCTAACTTGCAAGTGTGAACCCTGCTTCGGGCATCTCGGCCCAATTGTATCACTATTTGCCCCAAATCACAACGTGCTGAATTACACGGCACAGGATCAGCGTTGTCGCCAGAAAAAGAATCGTTCACAGTTATAATGTGTCGAGGGGAGTCGAACCCTAATTCAACCAATTTAAAACCACATAAGTTATATTAATACTAAAAGAAAATCTTCAAGTTAGGACGCGTGTGCGAGAGCGAGTCGCCCGTTTTAGGTCATCAACAGGACGAAAAAGTTCGTTGAAGGCGGCATGCGTTGATGGGGAGTCGAACCCTGATTCAACCAATATCCAGGATCAACGGCAAAATTAAGGTTGTGTGCACCGTGCACAACCGACGCTTCCTGTACCTAGCATTACCTCAATAAACCCCGTTGAAAATTGATGTGGTGCCCATGTCCTGAGGTCCACGGTGTGGCGAAGTTTAACTGGTATGTCCCGGGCATCTCGGCCAAAAAACCATTCACCTCATAATTGAGGGAATGCGCCAAATAAATGTATTGTCTATGTATACAGTCCCAGGGAGTGCGGTATTAGAAAAAATGAATTGCCATCGATTCATATTATGTGTCGAGGGGGAGTCGAACCCCGTTCAACCAATCTTAACCAGAAGCCCAAAGGCACAGATTGAGATTGTGTACACTGTGCACTATCGACGCCTTCCTGCACTCTTCCCTCCCCCGGTATGCTACACCAAAAATGATGTGTTGCCGCCTTTCGGAGTCCGGGTCCAATATAGCTTGGGTGGGTTGGCTATCTGTCGGGCATCTCGGCCTAGCTGGATTACTATTTACCCCGCATAGCAAAAGTGAGACAGGGACACAGTCATCGGAGAAGAAGAGAAAAACCCTACCACGAGCCTATGCGTCGATGGGGAGTCGAACCCCGGTTCAACCAATATCAACCACTGCCGGAGGATCTAAGTTGTAGGTTGTGTGCACCATGCACGACCGATGCTTTCCTGTACCTAACATTACCTCCAAAACCTCGTTGAAAATCGATGTGGTGAGGTTCAACTTCCCCTCGGGCATCTCGGCCCAACTCGCTACAACAAAAGATTGATTATGTACTTGGTTGCGAGCCTGAGAAGAGAGAAAGGATCTAGTTCAAGTAGAGAGAAAACACAAAGTCCCACTGCTGAATGCTAAATTCCTACGACAAGACAAAAGCTTCTCAAGAGGACCGATACGTCGAGGGGGAGTCGAACCCGGGGTCAACCAATATCCTACTAGAATTGGCCATTATATTGAAGTTGTGTGCACTACGCACTAACGACGCTTTCCTACACCTAGCATTACCTCCAATAAACCCCGTGGCAAATTGATGTGGTGCCCTTGTCTTGAGGTTCAACTTGCCTGCTTCGGGCATCTCGGCTTAACTCAATCATTACATACCTTGGTAAGGGTGAATTGGTGTCGGTGTCGAGTTCAAATTATGAATCTAAAAAACAATTTACTTACTGGCGGAACAGTAAGAACATCAGCCTTTCGACATTTTGGTTGCCGGTTGTTTGACGTTGTCAGGTTGCCGCAACCTCACAACATCAAAGTGCATAAAATTCCCGCTCAGCATGATGAAGAATGGCTTCAGAAACAAGGTGAGATGGAAGCTAGAGACTCAAATACATCTCCCATGTAGTCAATTTCCCGGTGCAGCTTTCAACAAAAAATATATTGCCCTTTGATCGGGTCGAACTCGCGAGGTTGTTCAGGAGAATTACATAGGGTTGCAAGGTTGCAGGTTGTGTCGAGGTTGCGCCGATTTTGGTGGGGGTTGTGAGGTTGTACAACCTGACAACCTGACTTGTCAAAAGTCTGATGAAGAAAAGAAAATCGTACAACCGTATGCGTCGAGGGGAGTCGAACCCCGGCCCAACCAATCTTCAACATCGATACGTAGATTAAGGTTGCGTGCACCGTGCACGACCAACGCTTTCCTACACCTAGAATTACCTCCAATAAACCCCGTTGAAAATTGATGTGGTGGTTTTCACTTGAGGTCCAACATCGCAAGTGTGAACCCTGCTTCGGGCATCTCGGCCCAACTCGCCATTTATTGTGTACTCGGTTGAGCGTGGAAAAAAGAGGAAGAAAGCACGAATTTTGTTGCTGAATTCTCGGAAGGACAAGGCAAAACAAAGATGCAACGCCCCTACGAAATGCGTGAGGAGGGAGTCGAACCCAATTCAACCAATCTTCAACATCGATACGTAAATTGACGTTGTGTGCGCCGTGCACGACCGACGCTTCCTACTCTTCTTACCTTGGAGTACTCCGGTCAAAACAAGTCAGTGCCCATCTTGGGGTCTAACATTGCCAATGGAACCCTGCTTCGGGCATCTCGGCCTAACTCCCTGTCTGCATGGCCATGGCATGATGTGAGGAACAAAACCAGTTGCAGTTGAGAGCGTCGCCTACTTTCCTAGGAAGGACAAGTTGCAAGTTAAAAAACGAAGATGTGACCACCGCGGCATGCGTCGATGAGGAGTCGAACCCCGGTTCAACCAATCTTATGCCAATCCGAAGCAAGGTTGTGTGCACCCTACACGACCGACACTTTCCTGTACTCTTCTCACTTTAGATAACTCCTGTCAAACAAGTCGGCACCCACGACAAACAAATTAGTTGCAGTTGAGAGCGCCGCCTACTGAACTTTTTGGACAATTTAGAAAAAGATTTGAACACGACGCGACGTTGGTATGTGTCGGGAGGGAGTTGAACCCCGATTAAACCAATACCAAACCGTTCAAAACTCCATCAGATTGTGGTTAGGTGTACCGTGCACGACCGACACTTTTCTCCCTTGCGTGAATTCCGCCTTAACCACGTTATTTTTTTACCTTCGATCGAGGCCACATTTCCTTCGAGACTCTACGTATTTTCCTCGAGGGCGTGGTGCAGGTTTCAATTGGGGCCTCAAGTTCGACCGCTTCCACAGCGGCCGGGGCTCTCAGCCACGTAACCCATAATTTCTAATTCCTGGTAGGTCAGGTTGAATTATCAGTCCTGACACTAGTGCCGTAAGGGAAAAAGGGACGCGCTCCAGAGCACATACATACGTCCGGAGGGAGTCGAACCCCGATTCAACCAATCTTAAATAGTAACCCAAACCCCATAGATTGAGATTGTGTGCACCGTGCACGACCGACGCCTTCCTATCCACTTTCCTTACCTTGATGGACTAGACCGAAAATATGGTGCCCATCCATCTTCTGCGGAACAAACATCCAATGTTCGCCACTGAATTTCTCGGACATGTCAAAAGGCTTTGAATACAATCACAGCATGCGTCGGGGGAGAGTCGAACCCTCAGGCTTATTCAACCAATCTTAAACACACCCCTCAAGTCCAGATTGAGGTTGTGTGCACCGTGCACGACCGACGCTTTTCAACACTCCTTTTACATCTAACGACTCCCGTCGAAAATTGATGTGGTGCCCATGCCTTAAGGTCCAACTTGCAAGGTGCATGAACCCTGCCTGCTTCGGACATCGGGATCGACCTCGCCAGAACAAAGAATTGCTTACTGCTTGCCTGCCTGGTGTGAAGTTCAGTTCGATGAATGAAAGGATTATCACCTGCTACTGAATTACGAGTAAAAGTAAGATACGAAGGTTCTATACGTCGGGAGGGAGTCGAACCCCAGGTCAACCAGTCTTAAACAGTACAAATATCTATTAGATTGTGGTTGTGTACACCCTGCACGACCGACACTTTCCTGTACCTAGCATTAACTGTAATAAATCCCGTTGAAAATTGATGTGGTGCCTATGTTTTGAGGTAGTGTGGACTCTGCTTCGGGCATCTCGGCCGAACCAGTTACCTCGTACACTTGGGCCGAGTTCAAAATGTTTGGATTGGTTGAATGGGTAGGGCATTGGTTAAAAAAAAAGCAAGACATTTTACCACTATGCGTCGAGAGGGAGTCGAACCCCGGTCCAACTAATCTTACACGAAGTGGTTCTCACAGATTGACGTTGTGTGCGCCGTGCACGACCGACGCTTTCCCGTAGTACAGCAAAAACGAATAGGCACCCATTTGTTTTGCAAGTCCATGTCTTGATGAAATTGACCATATCTCGGGCATCTCGGACCAACCGTTCCTGGCTAACAGTGAACACATATTCAATGATTGGCGGAGTAAATGGTGAATTGCATGACAGAGGATCATCAGCCGAAAAGTAATCCCGGACGGTAACACCTAATGTGTGGAGGGGAGTTGAATACCGGGTCAACCAATCTTAAACCAATTCTTCACACGATTAGATCAAGGTTGTGTGCACCGTGCACGACCGACGCTTCCTATACTCTTCTTACCTTGGAGTACTCCGGTCAAAACAAGTCAGTGCCCATCTTGCGGTCCGACTCGCAAGTGTGAGCCATATATGAATTTTTTGGACAATTTAGAAAAAGATTCGAACACGACGCGACGTTGGTATAATCCATCCCTCGGCCATCTCGGGTATGTTGGATTGCCCCCGTGTCTTTGTAGCGCCCCAGCAGGCATTAGCGTGCTCTCAGGGTTCAAAAAATGGTGCAAGTCTTCAGTCCACATATGTGTCGACGGGGAGTCGAACCCAATTCAACCCATATCCCAGAAAATTGGAGACAATAAGATTGTAGTTGTGTGCAACGTGCACGACCGACGCTCTCCCGTACCTAGCATTACCTCCAATGAACCCTGTTGAAAATTGATGTGGTGCCCTGTTTTGAGGTCCAACCTGCAAGTGCTTCGGGCATCTCGGCCTAACTGGATTACTATTTGAGCCGAATGGCAAAAAAGAAATCGCTGAACTACATGACAGAGGATCAGGGCCATCAAAAATCTCTCGTAGACCACCTCAATGAAAAGCTCGCACTCGCCTGTTGAAGTTCATCACCAGAAAAAGAATACGTGACAGTTATAATCTGCCGGGGAGAGTCGAACCCCCACAAGTTATATTAATACTAAGCTTAAGTTGGGATGCGTGTGAGAGAGCGAGTCACCCGTTTTCGCTCACCAATAAGACGAAAAATTTCATTGGTCGCAATTCTTGTATGCGTCGATGGGGAGTCGAACCCCATTCAACTAATCTTAAACAGTAAATCCGAAGCACGTAGATTGAGGTTGTGTGCGCCGTACACCATCGACACTTTCCTATACTCTTATTTCTTACCGAATTACTCCCGTCGAAATGGTGTCTGCCCGCCTCACCCCCGAGTCATGCCCATCCATCTTCCGTTCCAACTTATACTGTGTTACATCCAGCCTCAGTTGAACTTAATTGTCTTTGATCACGGCAGAGAATTCGAACGTGTTTTCTTTGAGGCGGTGGGTCGAGGCCAGGTTAACAAAAAGCAAAGACATTTTACCGCTATGCGTCGAGGGAGTCGAACCCCGGTTCAACCAATCTTAAATCCGTTTCCGACAGATTGAGGTTGTGTGCACCGTGCACCATCGACGCATTCCGACACCTAGCATTACCCACTATAGATCCCATTGAAATTGATGTCGTCCAATCTTCTCAGAAGGATAAGTTGGTTGCAACCGCGCACCTGCTTCGGGCATCTCGGCCCAACTCGCTACAACGAAAAGTGATTGCGTACTCGGTTACGAGCCTGGAGAAAAGAGAAAGCATAAATTTTCATTTGCCCGCTGCTGAACGCTACATTCCTACGAAACGGCAAAAAGTCTTGGAGCGTGGGATAATGCGTCGATGGGGAGTCGAACCCCCGGTTTACCCAAGATCAAACATCAAATCGTAGCAGATTGAGGTTATACGTCGTGCACCGTGCACGACCGACGCTTTCCCGACCTATCATTATTACCTCCAATGAACCCCGTTGAAAATTGATGTGGTGCCCATGTCTTGAGGTTCAACCACCGAGTGCAAGTGTGTGTCAATGTGTGTTTGTTGGAAACTTGGGATATTTACAGCAGTCCTCAACTCGGTGGTCCGATGTCGTCGCTAAGTTGCAGCCTGTTCTACGCGATGACAATGTAAGGGAACTTTAGTTGTACGGAATACATTTGGTTGGTTGCAAATTCTCCGCAAATTCTCCGTAACCCGGGTCCCCGACGCATTCCGCCTCCGATGTCAGCCATGTGCAATTGTCATCACTCATTGACCACAGTACCCGAGGGCCGACGCCGACGCCGACGGTGGACCCGAGAGGCGGTGTCGACTGGCAGTTGATCAAATATCGATGGGGGCGGTGCGGTGTTTGCTTGCTTGTTTGCTTAAATGCGATTCCGACGAAGACGGGTGGTGGTTGCAATTGGAGGAAGCAAAGGCAGGTGCTGGCCGCCGAGTCGAGGCTCCAAGGGCCACGCGCCCGGCGAAATGTGCACCGCCCCATCGAGCTAAGGGATTCGCAATTTGCAATTGCGCTAGTTTTTTGGTGGCCAATCGGTTCCGAGGCCGAGAAGGAAGGGAATGGAGGCGTCGCCGCAGTGACGAATGCGAATGTGAATGTGTACGTTCGAGGAATTGGCTCAAATTTGGTTCGCAAAGAGACGGGCGGGGAAGAGGGCGTGAGTTAAACGGATGCGGAGTGGAGGGATCAGCGTCTCGGGCAG
This sequence comes from Mycena metata, assembly GCA_029378385.1. Lineage (NCBI taxonomy): Eukaryota > Fungi > Basidiomycota > Agaricomycetes > Agaricales > Mycenaceae > Mycena > Mycena metata. Next base: position 242,040 of record JARKIB010000072.1, read on the forward strand.
TGGGCGCCGGGCACTTGCACCTCCCCGGAAGAACACAACAAAACATTGAAGGTGGAAGGTTCCGAGACTAACGAAGACGAGGATGAAATCGGCTTAGTGGTAGGGTATTGCATCACCGCTAATGAAATAAAGGACAAGTGTAGCACAGCTTGCTTGCAGTGATGTGTACCCAGCCCAGCCACCGCGGGAGAGGGATGTGCAAGCCTCGACTCGGATTGAATGGAGTGGATTGAATAATGAATTCCGTTAGTCGTCGGGCGTACGCTCGTCGGGCCCAGCCTCACGCAGCTCAGCAGGATTGGAGGGAGGCAGGGAGGGATGCAGGCTAGCCACAGCCCCTCCGCACACGGCGGGTCGACCCGGGCAGTGCACAGGAGGAAAAAAAGCAGGGAGGATCTGGATTCGGCGATCGATACGCATACACGCGATTTCATCTAACCCCAAAAGGGAAGGGCAGGCTGAGTCAGCCGGCTAGGCACAACACGCTTCCCTGCCTCATTCTATTCATTCATTCATTCCACGACCCGACCTCCTCCACTCGACGACAACACACAACGACTGGCTGGACTTTGCTTGATAGGATTTGGAGAGGGGACTGTACGACTAGACGACTACGACTACGACGACACTAATGGCCTCCACCGACGACATCAACTACCCAGGCCCCTACTCCCCCAAAGGCGCCGTGCAACTCAAGCAAGCATCCGGGTCGACGCACGCAGCGCACCCGATCCACGCACACCCCCACCAGCACGCGCACACCCTCCCCCTCCCCTCCCCGCGCCCCTCCCTCGGCCTCTCCACATCCGTCCTCACCCCCTCCGCATCCGCCTCCTCCTCTTCGCGCAACCATGCCCACAAGGGCTCCGCCTCCTCCATCAACTCTAACAACTCCTCGAATGACGGCGATGGGGAGGACACAGACGGGAATGGGGGCGAGCATACGGCGAGGCCGCAGAACGCGCATGTGCATGCGGCGTTCCACGCCCATCCGCACCCGCATGCGCACGCGCAGAGCTTGCCGCTGCCGGCGGCGTTGAATGCACAGCGCCATGGGGGCGGGGTGGGGGGGATGAGTGGGTTGATGGGGAATTCGATGAGCGTGAGCGAGGAGGGGGAGGGGCTGTTGACGATGGATCCGGAGGAGGAGGGGTGAGTCCGCTTTCTGTTCTTTCTTGCTGGCGCTGTACTTGCGAGTACCACCCTTGCCACCCTTGCCTTGCACTTTGTCCTTCATTGCCAAAGTAACCTCAAACTAACTAACGCTTCCCGCAGCTCAATGTCCATCCCCGGCACCCTCTCCAACACCCTCGGCCTCTCCGGCGCCCTCTCCCGCCCCCTCACACACCCCGAGGCAGAGCGTCTCGCGTACCTCGACCGCCTCAAGTTCTTTCTCGCCACCGCGCCGAGTCGGTGGGACGTCGAGAATGGTGGTGCCGCAGGGGGGCAGGCGAATGGAGGTGAGCGCTCTTTCATTCCTTTCCTTCCGTTCTTTCTTTCTTTGCATTATTCCTTTCCCTTTGTTTCCTTTCCTCACTGTGATTTCCTTTGTCTTTTGCTTGGGGCGCTACACTACGATCTTCTGCTTGGCGCCCCTCTCCCTATCCTCTCCCATATCTCCCATATCTCCCATATCTCCCCCTATCCGCGCTCCCTGATATGGGCGCACGGCGCATCGATCTCCCGCCCTCCTATACCGCCGGTCGTTGGCCCGGTCGTTGGCCGTCGGCCAACCTCGGGACCAGTGCGCGAGTCGGGCGTGCATTGGATGTGGCCAAGGCAAGGCCAAGGAGCCGAGAACGCCTTGGCGGCGATGGGGCCGAGGACGCGCGTACTGCTCCCTTGGCTGGGCTTGCGCTCTTTTTTTTTTTCGGATATGTGGGGGCGGTGTCTTGTGGCCGCCCGCGCACGCCAGCGCACACACCCGGCGCAGCGCGCCTCGCCTCGCCAGCGGAGTCGGGTATGCGAACCGACATCGACATCTATCGCGGCGTGGCGCGGGGATCCGACGTTGATACTCGACGCGGAATGGGACGCGCGTCCTCCGTCCGTGTTGGGAGCTCGCTGGCGATTGGTGTGGCCAGCGCACCTCGGGTATGCGGACCGACATCTGTCGCGGGATCCGACGGGGGTTTGGAGATCCGCTCGAGGGCGGGCGGTGTTTCTGCTCCGAGCCCGAGGACGCGTGGACGGGCCGACGGGCTCGGGCTCGGGTCGGGGACGGGTCTCGGGGGCGGTGTTCGGGGCTCCAAGATCCGCTTGATAGCGTTCGTGCTCCGAGGACCGATGGGCAGAGGACGGGGACGCGCGTCCTCCGTGTTCGGGATACGCCCGCATCGCGCGGACTGACTGACGACGCGAAGGCGGAGACGGAGATGCTTACCCGACGCGTACGACGAGCGGACGTGTACGATGAGCGCTGACCGCATCCGCCTTGGACGCGGGTGTGGACCGCGCGCGGACTGGAGCGACGCCGATGATGGGCAGATGCGGCCCGCGATTGTGCGATTTTGCGATTTTGCGACTTCGCACCGAAGATGAAGATGAAGATGGGGATGGGTGTGATCGTGTCGCATCGCATCGCATCGCGCGGGGGAGGTCGGTCGCGAGCTCGAGCCTAGATGGATCGGTGCATCCCTCCATCCTAGCATCTGTCATCTGCGAGCGAACGAGCGAGCGAGCGAGCAGCTCTGGAAATTCCTTTTCCCTTTTTCGTTTTGGGTTATTCGTTTTTCGGGCGCGAGCTCGAGATGGATGGATGGATGGATCCTCCTAGTATCGAGCGTGCGAGATTGGATCGCAGGTCGAGCCGCGATGGCAGTCTTACAGCTGTGGAATTCGTCTCGACTTTTCGGGCGCGCACTGTCGTCCGTTCTGCGCTTCACCTTCGCCTTCGTACCTCGTCGCCTGCTATTTTTTTCCGTCTCATTTCATTTCCCCCCCCCTCCCCCTCCCTTCACCCACCTTTACACCCTCGTTACCTTCCTTAAAAATCTTCAAAATACGTATGCTGATGTCAAAAAACAGCCTACAACGCAATAACCCCAACGCACCACCCCGCGCTCAACCGCTTCCTCCTCCCCTCGCAAGAGTACGTGTCCTGCGTGCTGTGGAATGGGCTGTACCATATTACGGGGACGGATATTGTGCGGGCGTTGGTTTTTCGGTTTGAGGTAAGGTTTTCGATAACTATCTTCATTCCGCTGCGCGACACGGTTAAGTGTTTTTTGGGGCGGAGGTGTTGGGGGAGGTGGGAAGAGTGGCAGAAATGGCGCCAGGGAAGGGACACAGTGGGCTCGGGGCTCGCAGTGAGGGAGAAGGCGTTGACGAGGACGCGGACGGCGACCTTGTGGATGATGGACGCGCGCGATGGTGGCGGCTGTGGAGGCGGACGACGACCGACCTTTGTGGCGGAGGACGGGGACTCGGCTGCGAGGCGACAAAGCGACTCGGAGTGGCTCGCGGGCGTTGTTGGTTGCGCGCTTGCTTGGGTCGAGGGCTGCACTTACTCCCCCACTTCCCCTTGTCGAAGAGGGAGACGACGATGACGAGCACCGCGCTGTGGATGACGGTGACGCGGACGCGCTGCTGCTGTCCCCGCCGGCGCTGTGCCCCTCTTCCCCCCCTTCTCTTCCCCCTTTTTTATCCCAACACACACGAATTCAATTCGCTAACGCTCACCCAGGCCTTCGCCCGCCCCGTGCGGAACATGAAAAAATTCGAAGAGGGCGTGTTTTCGGACCTGCGCAACCTCAAGCCTGGGGCGGACGCGTGTTTGGAGGAGCCGAAGGTGGGTTTTTTTTTGGCTTCGAGTTTTGTTCTGCGAATGGGGGGTTTTGGGGCGGTTTTTTGCGAGGGGAGATGCGGGAGATGCGGGGGAGACGGTGCCGACGTCCCCGCTGCATGCGAGTGGAGGCGGAGGCGGGCGGGAGACGAACCCGAGCTTGAGCTTGCGGAGGTGGTGCGCGACGTGCGAGCAGTCGCCGTGCAAGAGCGGGACGTCGTGCACGCGACGGAGACCAAAGTGGAGGTGACAAGTTTGCGGGTGTGCGAGTGCAAGTGCAAGTGCAAGTGCCAGTGGGGGCGGGGGCGTTTTATTTTTTTATTTTTCTGCTTCTTTGGACTTGCCGACGAGGCAGGTGCGGCCTGGTTTTTGTCTCTGGGACGATGACGATGACAATCTCGTTTTGCTTGCTGGCCCGAGGCGGGCGCGCGTTTCCGGTGCGGTCTGGCTTTGTCTCTGGGATGATGACGACGACAATCTCGTTTTGCTTGCTGGCCCGCTTCTGCGGACCGCTCGCGTTGTCTGCTTGTCTTTTGTTACACGGGACGAGACGAGGCAGACGCAGATGTCCTTGCATCCATCTCTTCTTGTTTTGTTTCATGGACGACGGATGCTGCTTGCTTGCTTGCTTCTGGAGAGCGAGTCGAGTCGAGTCGTGCGCGAGGGCTGGGTTTACCTTCCGTTGTATTTGCCCTTTATATCCCCCGCCTTACGCGACGTCCGCCTGCGACGCGTTTCGCGTTTCGCCCTGTATTGGGCTCGTCCATTTATTCCGTCCATTCATCCTTGTTTCGGAGGCGGCCGTTTTGGAGCGGCGTCTTGGCGGCTTCTGACTTTACTTTATTCGTTTCTGTTTCGCCCTTTTGTTCGTTGGACTATGCCTCTTCCATCTTCCGCTTCCCACTTGCACTCTTGTCACTTATGATGGCGATGGCGAGGATGGCGGAATGGCGGCCGGTGTGGATCTGCATCTGCATCTGCCCCCGCTTGACACTGCACGGCGTTTCACCATTTTGTCATTTTGACAATTGTCGTTTGCGGCTTCTTTTTTGTGTCTTGCGTCATTTCGGTGTGGCAGGCAGGTGTGGGTCCTGCGTGCCGCGTTTATTATTATGGCGTCGGTCTACTTTGGGTAGAGCCTTCGTGGTACAGATCATCGGACGCCTACACTATCGATGGAAAGGACGACGATGCTGATTACTTTTACAGTCCCCCTTCCTCGACTTGCTGTTCAAGTACCAGTGTATCCGGACGCAGAAGAAGCAGAAGGTGTTTTACTGGTGCGTCTCCTTTGCTTGTAGTCGGCACGACGCTAACTCGTCCCAGGTTCTCCGTCCCGCATGACCGGCTGTTCCTCGATGCGCTCGAGCGCGACCTGAAGCGCGAGAAGATGGGGCTGGAGCCGACGACGCAGGTCAGTGTCGCTCGCTCTACCTTCTGATACCCTCCTAACAGCACTTTAGATCGTCGGCGAGCCCGCCCTCTCCTTTGTCTACGACGGCAAAAAGTCGCTCTACGAGCAGTTCGTCGTCAGCCGGGGCCAGTCCAAAGACGACGAAATGGACATGGGGCGCGACGCCTCGCCCAACGGCTCGCGCAACGCGTCCGTCAGCTCGCACGCCTCGCGCGACGAGGGCGCGGCGCGGCCCTCCGCCACGCCCTTTTACGCCATGTTCTCGCTCTTTGAGGGCAGCCCGACGTACAAGCGGCGGCGCAAGAAGAGCGGGAACAAGCCGTCGAATTTGGGGCCCGGGGAGGATGAGGAGCGGCGGGGACGAAGCGCGGGGCGGTATATTGCGGGCGTGCCCGGGGCGGCGGACGAGGAGATGATGGCGGGGCAGGCGGCGGGGATGAGCGCGGCGGATATGTTCATCAAGCAGGCGAGGGGGGAGCTCGGCGGCGGGGCGGGACGGGGGTACGGGTACGGCGCCCCGCACCACGCGCCGCCGCCGCATCCTATGCAGCAGCTGCACCACCAGGACATGATGGCGGCGTTCCAGGCGCAGGCGGCGGTGCAGCAGCAGCAACAGCAGGGCCGGCCGCGGAGTCACGAGGAGACGATGCGGGAGGCGTATGCGGTGAATCAGCAGCAGACGGCGCAGCAGGCGGCCGCCGCCGCGGCAGCGCAAGCACAGGCGCAGGCGCAGGCGGCGTCACCCGGGTACGCGCAGACGGGCTTCCCGCCGAACGCACAGGCGCCATACGCACCGCCGGGCGAGCTCAAGACCAAGGCGTTCATCTGCCCGCTGTTCTCGTGCGGGCGGCTGTTCAAGCGCATGGAGCACCTGCGGCGGCATCTGCGCACGCACACGATGGAGCGCCCGTTTGCGTGCCCGCGGTGTAGTAAGCGGTTTTCGAGGAGCGATAATCTGAATCAGCATGTGCGGACGCATGTGCGGGCGGAGGGGTTGGCGGGTGGGGGCGAGTGGAGCGGCGGGGCGAGTGGGGGGGAGGAGGACGAGAGCGGGGGGGAGGGGGAAGAGATTGACGAGCTGGCGGGGGACGACGACGGTGCGGGGCCGGGGGGGATTGGTGTGAATCTGGGGATGTATGGGGGCCCGTCGGGCGTCGGGCTGGGGATGGGGATGGCGGGGGGGATGGGCGGCGTGGGGGCGGGGGGCGCGGTATGGGGGTGCGCCGCTCGACGTGCAGATGTGCGAGGTGGAGGTGCCGGGGGACGTGCAGGAGGTCGTTGGCGACGAGGAGGGGCTGATGATGCGCACCGGGACTAGTGCGCCGAGCGACGCGTTCTATCCCGCGACGGGTGGGAATGGGCCGTATGGCAGCAACCACAGCTCGACGGAGTACGTCAACGTCGGCGGGGACGCGCAGTGGGCGGCCATCCGGTCGGGCAGCCCTGCGTTCAGCACGATGAGCGTGCCATCGCCGCCACCGCCTGTTACGCGCTCCTCGATCAGCGGACCGTCGCAGGGAATCTCCACTGGCCCGCCGTTTGCGCGTCATCATTCGTCTGGGTCTTCAAGCGGCTCGGTCTACGACGACTATGTCACCTCCATCTCCGCGCCATCCCACAAGCAGGCGTTCGACCACGGCTCGCTCTACCCTCCCGGCATGCTCCTCGAGTCCAGCACCGGCCCCGGCCCCGTCCGTCGCCACCGCAGTATGACGCCGTCCCTCGTGCGCGGGGAGCAGATCCGCAGGCCACTCACAAGCAACAGCGGCGAGTTCTCTGGCGTCGTCGGCGCGTCGCCCTCCTCGCGCGGGTACCACCCCTACGCCGCGTACAATTCTGCCAACGGGTCGCGCGCGGGGAGCACCCACTCCAGCCCGTCGTACAACAACATTCCCCTCGCGCCCGACTACGCCATGCGCCGGTCGGACTCGCGCAACTCGAACCTGAGCGCGGGCGGCGGGGGGAGCGGGCTCGGGGACCAGATGCGGCAGATGATGAGCATGGGCGACGCGGAGGCGCAGTATGCGACGGCGAGCGGGTACGCTGCGGGGGAGATGTACCGCTCCGAGTCGCCGGCGGCGTTTACGGGGTCGCCGCAGCCGTTTACCTCCTCGCCGGGCATCTACTCGACGGACCTGCCGAGCGGGGGACAGCAGTACGAGGCGTATGGCGCGCACCCGCACCCGCACCCGCATGCGCAGACCGTGCCGGCCGGGTTCGACAGCAAGGGCCTGTTCGTCATGGATTTCCAGCCAGGCAACGAAGGGTACTATGCGCATCCGCAGCATGTCAATACTGTCTAGACGGCACCTACTCCCGACTCCCGCCCGCCTATTACTAGGGCACGAAGATCTTGGCGCTAATTATTCCGAATCGCAAAACCACCACCTCTCGCTGTCCATCCACCGCTATCGTATATCTCATTGCGCCTCTCATTGCGCGTCCTCTTGTCTATACAATACATGCCAGTACTTATTTCCCGTTTCCTTCTTTCTCTGTCATCTTGAGCCCTATCTATCTATTTATCTATTTATCTTCTTTTCCCTCTCGTTCTTGCCCCTTACCTATACACTCTACCTATTGACTTGTGTGTCTATACCGTCCACTTAATAATGCAAAGGATCTCGATGTATGTGTGGAAGAGTACGGACGCTGTTGTTTCCAAAGGTGCGTATCTATTGTCAGCTCGGTAAATGCTCAAGGGTAACGCTATAGAAAGCCGCGGCCGCCTCCGCCTTCGATGGCGCCGACGGATTCCATTGAACACACACAAGCATCACCCAAAAGCTCAAAGAAAGTGTTTATTACTAGAATATAGGATGCAAAAGGATTTTTCAAAAGTGGTCGCCCAACTAGTGGGACGTCTACGACGATGCGGTTCCGGCGGCGGCCTCGAGCTGGTCAGCGAGGGTGTTCATCAGCTGGGTGTGCGAGGTCGTCAGCTCATCGGTGATGATGCCGGAGAGGAGGACGTTGGCCTGCGATTTCGGATGGTCAGCAGCGTTCCTAATACAGCGGACAAAAAACATACGACGAGGGTGTCAGTCTCGGTCAGGTCAGTTCCACCGGTAGGGTTTGCGACGGCGCGCCACTCGTTGTGGAGGGTCACACCCGCAGCCACGGTGTTGTTGGTGTCCATGCCGTTCTCGACGGTGTCAAAGTGCGCCGAGTAGGTGGTCGGGAGGCTGAGCCCAGCGAAGAGAGGGATACCGTCGGTGACGCTGAAGGTGTTCCCGGTCGGGTCGCTGGGGTCCTGGACAGCGTTGGTGACGAGGGGGTTGAGGTGGATCATAGCCGTGAAGTTTTGGAGGGTGGCGACCACGGCCTCGACAGGGGCATTAATGTGCTTGGTGGAGGTGATGGTGGATGTCTTGTCAAAGATTCCACGGCGAGCGACTGTTTTGGGTTTCGTGTAAGGTGAGAAAGCTTATGAGCGTCGGGTAGACATACCGGGCGTAGCAGAAACGACAGCGAGGGCGGCAGCAGCGATGGTGAATTGGAAACGCATTTTCGTGAAGAAAAGAAGGTGAAGAGTCGATACAACAAGAATCAAGGTCGAGCTGAGAGAATGAGACGCGGTCGAAGAGGGGATAGTAAAGCAGAGGATGAATAGAAAAACCAAATGCACGCGTTTTATATATGATGATCATGTTGCAACTCCGTGTGAAGATCGACGATCTTGTATGATTATCAAGTCGATAGTCGATGTCGAGTTGATGTACGTTGCAAGGGGAACTCGGGATTCGTCTGGCGGCCACGCTAGGCGAATGTGGCCTGGCGGAGGACCCTGGATTATACCCTTGGAGGCCAGGTCCAAAAGTTCCGAAATCTTCAACTTTTTATCGATGACTTTGCGATTTTGTCGGGACGGGACCTAACCGAATCTTTCGTAAGTATCCAGAAACGGCAATTTCCCACTCCCACGGCTCACAAAATGCTTCGGCTATCCGAGTGGTCCCCCGCGAATTTCTGGGATTTTGAAGCGAAAGGAGTCGGCTTCGAGATACTTTCCTCCAAAAATTTCCACTCAAGCACCAACTGGTTAGAACTTAAAAGGAGTTCGAATCTGTTCTGATCCATGTCTATGTCACAATTGGCAATTGTTGCGCATGCGGCAAGCATGCGGAATTTCCGAAGGGGACGCGTGCATACGAGCGCGTGCGACGGCACGGGGGAAAGGTATCACAACAGCTGAGCCGAAGTTTACATAAAATAGACAAGAGCCTCTCGCGCCCCAGTTTGAACTGCAGACTGATGTCAGACCGAGCTGTAAAGCTTAGCTGTTTTAAGTCCCATGCGCATGGCGAATCTCGGCGCGCCCTCGCCACAGTCGGTACAGCGGAGCCGATTTTTTTTTGACACAGCGGTGCCACAGCAAAGGATGATCCCATCAGCGGAGCTTGAAAAGCGCGGGCACATTCGACTGGGTCTCTCCAAGCTCAGCATCTACTTCCATCAGTGTTGTTATTGAATCGGCAGTGTTGCGTAATTGCACGGAAGGCCCAAACCCTCTCAGAAAATAACTGAAGATGCACAAAACAGAACAAACTCACTTGATTTTGTTTCACCAACACGGTATTGCCCTAGTCGAGGCTGAAGATATCATCGGGAAGGCGCGGAAGACGTCGCGGACTCCGCCGATAAGGATTGCGTCGACGATGAAGATGATGCTGGTGAGGAGAGCTGTGATAACGCCCAGGATGCGGGACACGAGAGAAAAATATCGCGGAACTGTGTGAGGGCTCCGGCGCAGGATGAAGAGGAGAAAGCAACTCCGCGCTGACAAAGTGTATCCCAGGTGCGGTTTAGAGCATGCTCCGCCAATACCCGTGTCTCCACCGATGCTGAAGACCCTGGAGAAGTTTGAATCAGATCAGAAGAGAGTTTCCGAGCGATGAAATTCTCACTTGACGTCTACACCAGTCCCTCAAATCCAAAGATCATATAATCACTGGCACCAGTGTGGATGGCCTTGATAAAAAAATTCCCTGCTCAGTGCTAACGGTAAAGCGAAAGAGGAAAACATTTTTGTTATGTAATCGGGGCAGAGAGCGTCGCAATGAGAAGAAGAAAGGCAATAGCCAAGCGCACGGGGCGAAGTAAACGAAGGTCCAAATGCCCTGAAAAATCGTGGAGGTAAGACGCGGGATGCATGTGAAGTGCATTTTATATAGCGAAGGAGTGCGTATGGCCACAAAGCTATGCACATTCTGGGGTAATTGCCGGTCGGGGTTCGCGGGTGTGGAGGGGGAGCGCGGGCTCAAACGAAGGGTTGCTGGACAGACAGGATCGGCCAAGGCATACTCTAGGGAGCAGGTGAGGTCGCGGATCATCCAGTTATTGGCGGACACTCAAGTTCTGCGCATTTATGTTGCGACTGGATTCAACCTACGAATCAGATTGGGTTTTTAGCGGGCCTCTGGCGAGCCAAAATACGTATTCGACTTTCAATCGTCTATTTGCGAGCCTAATTTGACACAACTGTGAAATATGAATAAAAAGTGGATTAAAGCTCAAACCTTCCGCGAAGGCTGTTATTCGCCGCCTTTTCATCTCGACCATTTCCTCTCCTTGCTGCCAGAAGTCGGCCTTGCCCCGCGCGCCGAACTCCCAGTCCTCGTAGATCATTGCGCACGAGATGATGCAGAGGCGAGGGTCTGTAATCTCCGATTGCCCCTCCTGCACATGACTATGACCATGATATGTCCATAGGACAACCAGGAGCTCGAGGCGTTCACAGAGGCCAAATGCTGCACGTATCAAGTCTGGCAGATAGGTGTCAGATAAGCAAAGATGGGTTAATCGCGGCAGCATCGCGAAAACTGGCCAAAGATTCGGGGGGATGGAACCAAAGACGTCGAGGTGCGTGATGTGTCCGAAGAATGGAAGCTCTTCGCAGGGTGGGATTCGGAGTTGGGTTTCTCCCCCGAAGAAGTCGAAGAGGTCGATGGAGAGACGCTGGAGGTTCGTGAGTTTGCATAGGAGGGGCACGAGTTCGGGGTAGGTATCCCCGGTCCACAGGGCAAGATTACGAATACTCGTGCAAGTTGAAAGAATTTGCGCAACATTTACACGTTCAAGAGTACCGAAGAGCGCCAGGTGGTGAACATGCTGCCTCAGAAATTCGGGTGGTTTGGATTGCAACATCCGGACTGCTCGCTCGTGGAGCTTGAATACCAGTACACGGTATAGTTCCGGTTCAATCCTAGGAAAAAGTAAATATTGCAGCGGTTATGAGCCTAGACTATATAGAACCTACCATGCGCAAACTTTTTTGGCGACGAGAATCAATGTGAAGACTGTTTCGCGGCTTTGCCATGCCGCCAGCTCAAAAATAATGCGCTCCAGTTCCGTTGGTAATGTTACTGCTGCTACGTCCATTCCCGCGAACAGGTGCGTAGAAGTGGTGGTCCAGTGCAGGCAGAGCTACGTGGAGGCGGTGCGAGGGAAATATTGATTGGCGGACGATTGCCATGATCATCGATCATTCACCGTCTAAGAAAAACCACATCACTACTAGTAAGTGCAGACTCTTTTCTGGCCTCCTGGGTTGTTTAATTATGGATTTCTAGGATGCAGAACTCATCCCAAAACCTTTCCTCCCCGCCGTCTGCCGCGGCAACGCCCGAATCGACCGACTTCGATGTCCCGCTGCCAGCAAAGTCGCAATGCTGCAAAGCCTTTATTTCCACCCAGACGACTGAAATTCACTGTACGGAAATCGAGCTGCCAGCCGCGGAATATTTCAGGTCGGAAGCTTATACAGCGATCCTATCCCCCGTTCGCCGCATACCGGCGGAGCTCCTCTGCGAAATATTCATGTGGACACTGCCACATACAAGGCGGTTGCGGGGAGAGACCTTCGAGGTGGCACCGTGGCGGCTTGGCCACATCTGCCAGCGATGGAGGGCGATCACCGTCCACTACGCTCCCCTCTGGACTCGCATTACACTATGTGGACCCATGTCATGGCAACTCGATGCAGCATGTCCGCCTTCCATGGTCGAAACTCAGCTTTGCCGGTCTGGCAATGCCCTGCTTGACGTGTACATCGACACCTCATCCAACTACGAGGTCGAGTCTGAATCGCTGGCCCTGGTTATCAACCAATCCTCTCGCTGGCAATCCCTGTGTGTGCGCGCGTCACCGAGTGGATTTTCCGAACGAATCCAGGCAGCGAGGAACAAGCTGCCTGTTTTGAATACCTTGGACGTTCTCGATCTCCGCTCTCGAATGTGGTCCATGTTCTTGACTGCACCACATTTGCGCCAATTCCTCCTCGCCCGGGACGAGTGGAACCCTACACTATGGACCCCAGGATCCCGAATACTAGTTCACTTACTGAAACTTCCATGGTCCCAAATAACACGTTTTCGAGGAGCGTCTCATCCCCAATACGTCGGCCTGGCCGTCTTGAACCTCACCCCAAATCTAGTCGAATGCGGTATGGCTATAACCCCTAGGTGGATGATGCACTTGGGGAATCCACACGTCGTTCTTCCTCATCTACAAAGGTTCCGCCTTAGTTCTGCTCCCCCATCTTTCCTGCAGCACGTAACAGCCCCCGCACTGAAAGAGCTGTGGATCTCCCAGGAAGCAACGACATCCCTCCTCGATTTTATTCATCGGTCAGCCTGCTCGCTAACGACACTGGCCATCTACGACTGTTCCGCACCCGACCTCCTCATTCCCATTCTCGCCGCCAGCCCAAACCTCACAACGTTCTGCGCGGTGTTTCGCCGCACGACCGAACGTCATGCGCAGCTTGCGCTCCTTAACGCCCTTAGGCCTTTGTCCAACGGCCAACCCGACGCGTGTCCTATACTCTCTCGCCTCGTGGTGGGGGATCTTAACGCCTGTGCGATTAACCCCCTCCTCGATATCGCCGTATTGCGGCACACCCCGCCGATTACCTTCTTGCGCGCGTTTTACATTGGTAAACTGACATCCGGTGCGATGGATGCCCTCCCGCGTGTGGCGGCCATGAAGGCGGAGGGGTTTGACGTCGCCATCGACGCCGAATTTATCTCATCCGTCGACAATTACATGGGACTTGGGCGACCATGAGCGGATGAAGGTGTGGGATGGATGTCGATCGCGGAGAAGGATGTGGTGCCTACCACGGGAAGTACAATAGATTTGAGATCACACTTCATCTATGTAGTAAATCGCAAAATGGCAAGTCGCAAACTTATGACTGACGGCACGACTCGATGGAAAGATAAATCGGAATTTGCAAAAAGAGAACGCCGAACTCGAATACTTCATCGCTGTCTTGCGACAAGTCGCAACTGCTTCGATATATTGCGGTGCTCGCTGCTTGACGGTGTGTTCGCAGGAGCTGATTTAGTGCACCAGTTGTTTCGGATTAAATGAGAGATGAGTCCAGTGGATATCTACATTCAGGCCATTTGGGCGGCTACCATCATGGTACCAAAGTCCGCGAAGCTCATCGACTTGTCTGGCGCAGTCGAGAACTCGCTCAACATCTCGATTATCTGCACAGAGGTCAGAACTGCGGGAATAAAAATTCAAGAACACGAACTTCATCGCCCTTGAGCTTGTCGCCGATGAGTTTACTCAGCTCCTGGATGTCCTTGATTTTGATTCGCTGGTTTGGCAGCTCCGCCTCGGACGCGGTGGGGAAGAAAAGCGCGTAGGTCTCGAGGCAGGTTTTGGTTTGTCGGGCGGTGAGTTTTTTTGGGGTGGAGACGGAGGATACAGAAGAAGAGGGTGATCTGGAACGGCGTGTGGTACGGGTACGGCGCCGAGAAGTAGACGGTCCGTCTTCCATGTATTCATCCGAGTCAGAGTCTTCGGCGTCGGGCGCCTGATACTCATCCTCTTCTCCGCTAGAGTCCACGTTCATTTGGTCTGTGGCGACACCCCCCTCGCTGTCTTCGTACTCGTCGGCATGGTGCTCAAGCAGCACAGCACAGACCGAGCGCCAGTCGTCTCGGCTCACGAACAAATTCGCCTCTGCGCCACCTGCTTCCGCGCCAATCTCTTCTGGCCGGTTGGCGGAAGAACTCCACCCGGAAGCGGCATTTTTGAACACGAGGAGGACCTGTTCATCGTCGGGTGGCAAATCCAGTCGCTGGAGAGCTGTTGGAATCGCGGAAAGTGGGATCTGTGAGGGCTCCGAGTCCACGATAAACCCGCCGCCATCGGCGACGAAACCACCACCAGAGTCGGCAGGAGGAGCATTATTTGAGGCAACACTTTGGTTAAAAGCCTTGTCTATTCGGTGCTGCAGATACTCGGGTAAAATCGAAAACGCGTCCGTGGCGGTGGAAGACATGGATGCGGCTCACCGGCCCGCTCAATGTTCCGACACAATTCCAAGCCCGCAACTCGGCGGATCAGATTGTACTAACAGTGGCAGTGTAATACAAACTTGAAGCTAGGAAACCGTCTACCATCGCTCACCATGTCCTCCAAGTCCATATAAGACTGGGCTCCGTCTGCCGATGATCCCACCTACTACACTCGCCGCGGTTGGGCCTTCGAGACCATCGAGGATGTGTTCAATCGCCAAAAGCACGGCGAGCACACCATGTTCCTCGGGGCAAATATTTCGGCTGCGCGTCCTATCGTGAGCAAGTCTCTGCTTAAACACGCACGGAACGCCTGGGTCTCGCTGCGGTACACCCTTCCGACCCTTGCCGCCCACACTGAACAGGACTCGGATGGCAACACCCTGCTCACATATCGCACAGCATCGAGCGCCGCCGACGCCCAGGCTTGGGCCGAGCGAACCCCTTTGCTTCATGAAGAGGAGGTCAAGACTCTCGACGACCTCCGCTATGAACTTGGAGAGAAGCTTCTCCCGGATGCGAATGGCGACCAGACGTTCCTTCACCTCGTCGTCCACAGCGACACCTCCTTTGGAGTCCTCTTGCACACGTCCCACGTTCCCTTCGATGGAACCGCGGACAAGATTATCACCACTCGATTCTTGAAGACCGCTTGCTCTCTTGCTCGATGCTGGTTCTCCCGCCGATCTGAACCTGAAATGGGGAGACGAACCGCGAACCTAACTCCCGCGGCGGGCCGCGTCCTCGGTCCGAATGAGGTGGTGGAGGGAGCTGGGTATGGCGAGACGTTGAACTCTGTGATGATGGGATTTGCGACAGTGATGATGGTGTGTTTTCTTGAACGGTTTTATTTTATTTACTTCGCACCTTACCTGTTCCAATAAAGCGTGGGCACGGCTTCAAGTGGTGGCGCAGCTGCTGGACAAACGATGCGTTTGGGTCTATCTTTGTCCGTCGACGAGACCGCCAAATTTGTGGAGTTTGCAAAGTCTAACGGCTTCACCGTAAACCAAGTCGGTGAGTACGCGAATGATTTGTCGACTTGGCCTTTCATTTCCCTTGTTTCTCCACAGTCCACGCAGCCCTCATGATGGTTTGCGTGTTTGATAATCCCCCGACGGCCGACACTCCCGCCGACGCCGCTCTGGTCAGCATGAGTTTGGTCAACCCGCGCTATCGCCTGCAGTCGGCGTACTCTGGACGCGACGGATATTCCGGACTTGCCCTCTGCGGCTCCGCCATCGTCGCCCCGCTCTCCATCCTCCGAACACTCAACAAGAGCGAGAAGGAGCAGTTGACTGAAATCGCGCACGCTATCAAAGCAGAGTATCTGAAGCAGAAGGCATTTCCGTCCTTGTTGGCGATCACACAGCAGCAGACGGAGATGATGTTGCCTGCCCTCAAGAACGCCAGCCCGTGCGTTGTTGTTGAAGTCCTCAATCGTAGTGCTGACTTGCCGACAGCGACGCCCCTCCGTTCATGGGACCTGCCTATGTGGGCGACGGCCGTGGCGAAGACTATCTCGATCGCGCGTATCCGGGCGCTGATGGAAATGCCGTGCTTAATCTTGATGAGTTCCTCCTCTCGGTGAACAAGACTGATCCCGGAGGGTGAGCGCCCACCCATGAGTTATCGGCAATACTGATCCTGAGATCCTTCACAGATCATTCCGAGCATTTTCGTGGAGAGACCAACTTGTCTTAAGCGTCGATTATAACGAGCGCACCGTCGAGCGTGAGGTGGTTCAAGGTTGGATGGACAAATGGGCAGAGGTGCTTCGGGTGGTTCTCTAGTGGAGACATCAGAATAGAGTACTAGGATCACTCGACAGAACATAGATTAAAGTCTCAAAACAATTCTTGCAGTGTTGATTGCCTCCTCGCAAACCACAGCCATCAATCCCGCCTGAACTTCGGATCCGGGATAGCACTGAAGCCCATTCAGATGGGCAAAAATTCCCGAGGTTTTGGACGTGACAGAATTCTAGTACAAGATCATCAAGACCCACCAGAAAATTTGTTGAACTGAATGATTCTCTGATTTCCCTCCGTGATATATATCAATTATTGCAAAACCGGAAATACCTGTGTTTGAATTACTAAAATCCACACCATTAACTCCTTACGACCCGCCGCGGTAAATGTAGTTTACCTCAGTCTTGTATTAGACGGAGGCGAGGTATCCCAATGTAAACAACTCCCCAAATGACATATATATGCAGCTAAATGCCTATATTGCCCAAGTGGCCCACTAACTAGTTCGGCCCGGTAACCAGTCGGTGATAGTATATCACCCATACACATCAGTCAAAAGGATGCAGTTTGCAAGCGGGAACTGGTTCGATTCCGGGTCGAGTTGTATGTGGAGACCTCTCTTTTTCTTCCACTCCTTCTCAATGATCCTTCAAGTTATGCTGTGTTTATAAGGACGTCGTCCGATAATGTGGGGCGTGAATGAGAGTCAAGGGGTCTAAAGCGAGAACACAAGCCAGTATCAAGCCAAAGTGGGCCTGAGATTAGACAAAGGTAGATTCTACTGCACAAGAAATAATGTGGCAGTTATTCAACAGAGGGGACATTTCAATATCGACCTCCAATCAAAACCTCCTTATTCCAATTGAAACAAGTTGAGGTGACCTGCCTTTGGCGGGTGTTTTGCTGCACAATCTGTGCTCACAAAGACGTGGTAGATTCCTAGTTCGCCGGTTCTTGGCCCTTGCTAACGCTCGGGCATCTCTTTACAGCGGATTCCGAGACCGTGAGACGCGGCGGTAACATCTCGACAGTCGGCACTAACATCTCGACAACGTCTCGTGATTTATCAGGTGACTTATCAAAAAAAAAAAGCTGTGCTCTTCGTGTTTTAATGTATAGGATCAAGATTTGAAAACCAATGCTGCGTTGACTGCCGGACTTGCCCAGTCGTGAGGAGAGTATGATCATAACAACTACAATCAGTAGCTGGAGCTCACCCTGACCCTCCTTTGTACCACTGAACATAGTTCTAGTAGGAATATTGCTCCTATTAGAAAGCTAGTTTGGTACAATTTGAAGGGGCACAGTGAAAGTGCCGCCCTTGGCGCCCACGTGCCGCCCCTTGATGTGGGGGCGGCACCCGCATTGCCGCCCTCGTGGACTTTTGAATGTGGCCTCCCAATAGCTATTATAGCTCAGAGGTTCAGCCGTTGTATTCAAATTCCCACGGTTTGACGTTTGAAGTGTTAGAGAATTCAACTTGAAGTCCTACACAAGATTTGCATAAAGTAGACCTAAAGTCACTGCCCGCTACCACTGTACTTACCTGCCTCCTAGCCCGTGTGCTTCTGCGAACACCAGGAGGCGTAGACTTCGGCACATAGTTCCCGCCCTTTGTCTTAGGCCAGGGATTATCATCATCAGAGTCAGAAGAAAAGATGCTTCCCAATGCACAGTGTTTACAAGGCAGTTCGAGAATGTCGACATCACTGTCAGCATCAAGAATGTCCCGCCGAAGCACGATGTTACACCTTCGCCCCTCCAGCCATGGGCCAATCATGGGCAAATCAGTTGCCGAGGACATAATCTTGCCGTCGTGTTCCGATCGTTCGAGATAAATCAATGCATCACTGCAGGTATGTAATGCGGAGCACTGAGCCCCTATAATGTGTGTGTGGTGGTTAGTCTACCGCCGTTTGTACTCAGTTTTCAAGTTTCAACGACAATGAAAAGTTCAAACTTGAAAATTAATACTCCGCCTTGACGCTGCCTGCCTGATCCTTTTGTTAGAAGTAGTGGTGCAAAGTTAACTAAGCAAGGGCTAACCTCTTCAGTCCAGCCTCTGTGAGATCCAAAAAGAAAGAAAAAAAGAATCCACATCGGAGACTGACGCGTTGACGCCCCCGTGTGACAGATCGCCGCCCCAGAACATTGCCGTTTTCCCACAGTTTGCCGCCCCAATTGCCGCCCCCGCAATGAGGGTGACGCCCCCCTGCCGCCCCCGTTGCCGCCCCCACTGACGCCCCCTGCCGCCCCCCCTGCCGCCCCCTGTGCCGCCCCCTGAAAGAAATTGCCGCCCCCAGAGTGCCGCCCTTCAACCGCCCTTGAGGCGAAAATTTTGATTTCTTGCAGTGTCAATGGGTTGCAATGTATTGAACTTCACAAATTGTACACTCTAGGGCTCCCTCGTGAGTTAAAAGCCTCCCAGCAACAGTCTTCATCCCAAATTCTCTAAGTTCCCTATCAACTGCCGCCCCTGTTGCCGCCCCCACTGCCGCCCCGGGGCGGCAAAGGGCGGCAGGGGCGGCACTTTCCCTTTGCCCAATTTGAAGCCTAGTATGCCTGACATAAACTAGTGCTAAAAATCACAAAAAGCAGCAAGATGATGGTACTTGGCCGCCACAAAATTAACCGGAAATTGGTGTATCTCTATGAAAAGATTAAAAGAGGCAGAAAATTATGGCCTGAACCAAAAGCCAATTTCAACCTCAATTTTGACAGCATGAAAGAGGGGATCAATAGGATCACAGGTTTGGTGGCATCAATGATGGAATCAACTGGCCAGACTGTGACAGGCTAATTCTAATATGGTGTCAAGTTGTCACACCACCAAAAAAAGAAATTTCGGCCTGGCCGAATTGGTTCCCGTACACCTTATACCGGCCGGGCCGCGGCTGGTTCTGTTGCTGAAACTAAAGGTTTCAGCCACCGGCTGAAACCCCTGCCGAAATTCAAGGTTTCGGCAACCTAGGCCGAAATTTCCTTTTTGGCGGTGTGGTGTGTGTGAGTTCCAAAGTGTTCAATTGTGTGGAAGACGTGAAGAGGTCGGGTTCAAAGATATAGTAATTGTTCCGAGGAACCTCGTTGGAGAACACTGGAGCCATCCCACATCCCACATGCGAGCCTTCAGACTCAACAGTGTGAGAATTAAGAAGTACCAGAACACAATTCGGGGAATTGTACTATCTCGACTCGCAGAAGAGCAGGGATTTTGGTGATGGTGGCAGGGAAGGGCTCTGGTGCACTTGTCAACATTCCGCCGCTTGCCTCTGTCCCGATTTGGAGATTTGATGTCGGCAGGAATTGCGGATCGGTTTGAGATCAATGATGCCACAGACGGCCCGAGACCGCAAGTACTTAAGAAGAAATCTGAAGGCCTACAAGCCTTTGCCTCAGAAGGTAGTGCTGGGGGGGAGAATGGTACTCTTCCCATATCTTCCCTCCTTCCACATAACGGTATGTCAACGTCGTTGAATTCACCCCTTTTGCTGATCTGAGTTCAAATGATTAGAGAATCAAGATGATTACTGACGGGGGAGACCCTGGTAGACCCACCTGACGCAGGGCCTGCGCCGGCCCACTACGTGCTGCAGAGCTCGCCGCCGGGCCCGCTGGGGGGAGCGCAAGGCAAACATTTTTGTACGAACTTGGGGAGTCGATTGAGTGACCGCAAAAAAATGGATGACCTGGAACCTGATACTCTCATTACCGTTGAGCGATGAGGCTGACAAGTTGGGCGAAATTAAGCCCCATCCAGCGCGCTCCCGTTGTCCAAGACACGGCTTGACTTGCCGACATCAAATTCCGCCGAGACTGCCGACATCAAATCCCCAAATCGGGACAGGGGCGAGCGGCGGAATTCGAACAGTGCTCTGGTGCTATGTCCTGGCAAATATTTGAAACAAAAACTGTTTCAAATATTCAGGTACCTGTCGGTTGAGTGGTCTTAGGGAGCACATATCTCAAGGCTTGTTGACGGAGTGGTTACGCTGCTCTGTTTGACGTTTTTTGAATGACGCAATGTTCCCTCGTTCGAATCTCCCCGCGGCGGTCTTTTTTTTAGTAGGACTAACTCTTTCTCGTACCACCCATTTGTTGTCCGCCGATTCAAAGAATGCAAGATTCCGGATAGCAAGAAAGAAGTCATTAGCTACGAAAATTGTTTGCAACCAATTGCGCCTGGTGTCCCAAAAGAGAGGCAAAGCTCCCGGTTGCCCCACCCTGGACACCCTGACCCATCTCTGCCAACGCTTGCACAGACCGCGCAGGTCTTGTGAGCCCTTGGTTTCGGTCCGGCTTGCTGTATAGGCACCTTGACACCCAAGTATTGACCTGTCGACGTTAAGTGAATGGAAAGAAAGAAAAGATGCTCAAAACTCACGAGTTAAGCACCATCCGTGCAAAGCCGGGACGTACAATTCGTTGTTCCTGCACGCATCCCAGCGCGCCCTCCCTCATCGATGTACTGACCCGCCCCGACGTCTACGCTGCCGCCACTGCATCCTCCGCAACTCCGGTTGTCGTCCTGTTACACGTCTGCACCTCACCGTCTTCGCCCCGCACCTGCGTGCCGGTATACCCTAAGTCGCCGTCCATCTCGGTGTCTTGATCTTATGCCGCCATCGCCATCCACGGTGAAGAGGGAGGAGGCGGGAGTGGGAGCGGTGGTGGTGGTGGGGAGAGGAGCGGGCGTGAGCGATGAGAATGCTGTTTGCGCCATAGATAGGTGAGCCCTCAAGACGTTCTGTTTCGCATAATAGGGTCGCCTTCGGAGTGGAGATGATGATACAGATGCTGCCGGGTTGCTGAGATGAGGAGAGTAATGGAAGGAGAGCGAGAAGAGGTGGAGGCCGAGGCCGAAGCCGAAGGTATTGGATGGCAGCGCCTTGAACGAGGTGGGCGGATGATGGTGTAGTTGGAGGAGGAGGAAACCGTGAGTTGGGATTTAGAGCGTGCTGAAGGCGATTATAAGGTCGGTAGGAATTATTTCAGATACTAGTGGGCAGCACATTAAACGAGGTGAGGTGTATTTGGAGGGGGAAACCGAGAAGGAAACGGCATCTACGAGAGCAGGAGTGAATAGAGAGGATAGATCAATTTCAAGGACTTTCTCACTACAAAGGCCTGTATAAAACTCCGGGGAGGCGACCAAAGCATGGCCTGCGTTCATGCGCAAGGGCTCGGTGCATACACACATATGCCTTAGCGCGGAGGGGCATCGGTGCATGCGCAAGCACAGGCGGTGATGTACACAACGAAAAGGAGGTGGGGATTTGCGGGCGCGAGTCAATGTCGTGTAATGCGTAGTTGCAGCCCAAGGCGTGGCAGCGAGGGCGAACATGGACGGCGAAGTGGAGGTGTACTTTGAGATTCTTGTGCACTGGCGCTGATTTCAGCTTCGCGGCGGTCGCGTTCACGTTTCGTAGTCGGCGCGCTGGCTTGTAGTAGTGACAGCGGTGGTGGGAGCATGCGGATTGGGCAAGGACGAAGGGTGGCGGCATTCTTGTAGTTGTACTGGTTGTACATGTGGTGCGCGCGTGTCCGGGGTCGAGTCCTCGAGTTGAGTGCCAGGCAAGTGAGAGAACGAGAGATGGTGTATTGTGAGCAGTTATCTACACAGATACTACTTACTTGGCTGGTAAGTGTCTTCCTTCTCCTTCCTTCAATCCTTCTAGCAAGCCACAGCTTCAAAAGGCCTGAGTTCAACGTTCAGCGTCGAGGTCGAGGTCGAGGGCGTACGTGCGAAGCCGCGTGGCGGTGCATCATAAGTTATGCCCAAAAAGGCAAGCTAAGGTTGCCAGGGCACTGCACCAGAGCCCAGGGAAGTCGCCAAAGCTGGAGACCAAATATGCAACAACAATATGTCATATTTACGGCATTGAGTTGTGGAAAAGTGAAATAGCCAAAGACAAAGGAGTGTAAGGTGCTCCCTCATGCAAGAAACTCCATGGGCTGGATTAGTGTTGCCGCGACTCGAAAAGTCGAGTCGCGACTTAGTAAAATGACTCCGATCCAAATTTAACTTGACTCGACTCGACTTGGTCAACCTCAAGTCACTTGAAGTCACTCAAGTTGACTCAAGTTGGCCAAGTCAACTCATTTTTTTGGATTAGCTAGAATTACTGCCACATTGTACAGGACAACCTACCCTGACCAGAATTATGCACAAATAATGCAGCAGTGTTTATTCTGCAATACATGAGGTTCCTACGGGTATTTGACAATATGCTTTTAAATCCACCTATGTGGCATGAAAGATTTTATATATATTTTTCCAAATTTAATGAGTATGCAAAGACCAGCGGGAAACGCAAACAAACTCGGTGTGACATATGTCCCATTCATGTCACATTTGTGTCATTCGGTCAGAAGAAAAAAAGAAATTGCTCCAATCATGTGTATTGGCGAGGTTAAACACTACCTAAAAAATACCCGACTCAAGTCACTTAAGTGACTCCAAGTCGACTCGCATTGACCGTGGGAGTCACCACATAACTTGACTTAACTCGGCTCAAGTCGACTTGGCGGGGGCCAAGTCAAAGTCGCGGCAGCACTAGGCTGGATAATCCTCTATTATATGTTTCTCAGGGTAATCTTCCCAACTTATTCGCACATTGGACATGATCAACAGCTGAAAAAGGTCATAGGCAACACGGCAGGCAACATCTGGGTATCTGAATCTGGACTTTCATCACAGTGCAATTGACGTAGTTCCGCCGTGGCGCAATCAATCACTTCTGTTGAATTTATCCTCACTCGAATAGCTGGAAATCCGACCTGTTCCGACCTGAGATGTTCGAGATACCATAGATCTAGGGATACTATGCTGGACAGATTGGCCAGCCAGTCTAAATGACACTGAAATAGCATTTATTCAATGGTAGTACCCATGCACCGGTACAAACCTGTCACACAAGGTGGAAGTTTAATGCGGAGGGGATAATTGTGCCAATTCATGGCTATGATGCCTAGCGAATTGAATGCGGGTACAGCTTATTGCTGTACTATTATAAGCTCTTTTGAACAGATGCTGAAACAATCATCACTCGTCGAGTCGTGCCTTGTGGAGCTGATGTCGACCCGGGCTTCATTGGCTTCCTTCTAACACCCATTATATTATACAGGGGATAGCAGTTGTGATCAGCCTTTAGGGCACATCTCCTGCTTTATATTTAGGTCCATATTTCTGACTGACATGCCCCAGCTCAACTAATTCAGGATGCATGTCCCCCAAACCAAATTATTCCGCCACCTCTGTTATAGAATCGATCCTGCAGATCAAGTGCTCTTGATACAATTAGTGGCAGAGATGGCTGAGGTTAAAAAGTTTCAGACGGACAGGCACAAATACTTCTGTAACAAGAGTATGTACTATTTCAGCATAGCACATGTTTGACACAGGTCAGCCTTATCCATCTCATTGAAACTGAATGAGCTGACATCAACATTACATCTGTGTGGTGAAACATGAGATAAGACAGCGGCCAGTAGAGGTGAAAATTTCCAGGGCACTGCAGTATAAATACGGTGACCTTTCTTGCACGTAGTCAGCTGCCCATCACAATGCCTCCCCAGCCTACTTCTACTCAAATCCGTTTGCACGCCATTGCATCATGTTTTACTGTAACTGCGTATAGTTTGGAAATATTATCCAACAGTCTCAACACACCGTCACTGATGGCTATTTCCAATACAACCCAATCTCTCTTAAAATATGTTCAGGTAAGTATATTGATCAAGATGCTATCCAAGCTCTTACATGGACATTAATCTAGACTGCCAAACAAAACAAGAATGACTGCACTGAGTTGTTAGGCCACACTTATGAGTTGCTCAATGCAATTGTCATTCTTTACGTCAAGTCAGATGCAGGTGGAGATTTGCCACCAACTGTGTTGAGTTGTCTGGGGAAATTCATAGAGTACCTATCTTAAATCAATGCCCCAGTCATTATTAACCACTTTATTCAGGACCTTACACAAGATACATACCTTTGTTGAGGCCCGACAGAATGGAAGCAAAGTCAAAAACTTTTTCCGTCAGGGTGAAATGAACACACTGCTCAAAGAGTGCCGAGCAGGCTTGCAACAAACAGCTGATTTCCTTCAGGTAAGTTGCCACGTTGGAAATGCACTGGTTAATTAAATTTGATCTGCAGATCAAGATGGTCAATGTCATGATAGATATCACAAAAATGCAACAGAATAGTCAGGAGCAGCACCAAGACACTGGTTGGGGGATTCAAGTTTTTCACTACAATTTACGCTGAAAAATGTTGTTTGTTTTTCAGACATTTTTCACTGAAAAAGTAGGTGGAAAATTTAAACATTTTTCACCACTTTTTGCCTTTCTTTTGAATTTTTCACCTTGAGCTCAAAAAATAGTGAAAATGATTTGAGTTTTTCACCCATTTTTCGGTGAAAAATGTCTGAAAAACAAACGACATTTTTCACCGTAAATTGTGCTGAAAAACTTGAATCTCCCAACCAGTGAGAGGTGCTCAAAATGATTGAGGCACTTTCCGACGCAGCCAGTTCAGATGGGGCATCTTTAGTATGAAACTTCCCTGTTTATGATTGGTCAGCCACTGAGGATTGCACAGGTAAGCAGGGTCTATTCCAGCTCCCACACCAGGTAATGCATCCATAATGGCCTCCAACACTGTTATTGATATTTCTCAATTTCAAAGCTCCAACTCATTTTCAATCCTGCCATCTGAGCCCAAAATCTTTCATGGACGAGAATCAGAACTTGCACACATCCTTGACCTCTTTAGTATGGGAACACCTAGGATAGCAATTTTGGGCGCAGGTGGAATGGGCAAGACCAGTCTGGCAAGAGCTGTTTTGCACCACTCAGATATCACTACTAAATATGAACAGCATCGTTATTTTGTTGCTTGTGACATTGCAGCAAGTAAAGCTGAACTTGCTGCTCTTATTGGAGCTCTTCTAGGACTGAAGCCAGGAAAGGATCTTACCCAAGCAGTTGTGCAGCACCTTTCCAGTGGCCCCTTATGTCTTTTAATTTTAGACAATCTTGAGACATTATGGGAGCCCAGTGAGTCTCATAGAGAGACTGAGGAATTTTTATCCCAGCTTGCAGGTGTGGATCATCTTGCTTTAATGGTAGGAGTAGATTCATCTTCTATTTTGTCTTGGTTAACTCCCATCACAATAGATTACTATGCGGGGAGCAGAACGGCCAGCTAAAGTACAGTGGACTCGACCATTTGTACCATCTTTGAAGCCTTTGCCTCAGGACGCAGCTCGAAAAATGTTGATCGATATTGCAGATGACAGACATAATCCAGAGGAGGTTGATAAAGTTCTTTCTCTTACAGACAATATGCCACTTGCAATCAGTCTGCTTGCTCATTTGGTTGACTCTGAAGGATGCTCCAGTGTATTATCCCGCTGGGAGAGAGAAAAAACAACCATGATCTCAGAAGGATATGATAAGAGGGACAACCTGGACTTATCAATTTCCCTCTCGCTTGCAAGTCCACGGATTACCTCTGAAACTGGCTCACAGGAACTTTTGAGCCTCTTATCAATCCTTCCAGATGGACTTTCTGATGTGGAACTTGTCCAAAGCAAATTTCCAATCAAAAATATCCGTAGATGCAGAGCAGCTTTGATTCGCACCACTTTAGCATATATTGATGAACAAAACCGCCTCAAGACATTGATACCTATTAGGGAATACATGCATAGAACTCATCCTCCAGGAGATGATCTGATTCGGCCTCTTCTCACCCACTTCCAAGAGCTCCTAGAATTTTATGCAGACCATTTTGGAACTCTGTCAAGGCAGGCAGCTGCGCGAATATCATCCAATTACTCTAATATCCAGAATGTCCTCTCACATGGGCTTCAACAGGGCCATCCAGATCTCAAGCGTACCATTTACTGCACATGCTATCTAAATGCATTCACTCGAGCCAATGGCCAAGGGACAATTCTTCTCATCGACCAGATCCCCAATATCCTCGCACAGCTATGTGATGATCGACTTCAAGCCTACTTTATCATCGAGCTGCTCAGTTCATGGAAATATCGTCCAATTCCTCATCCAGGAACAATAATCGCAGAAGCCGTGGAGCACTTTAACCACTTTGATGATACAGACTTTAAATGTGAGCACTCTCATGGTATTAGGTTTCTTATAAAATTCACCTGAGCTTTTAGGTAAATTCTACCTCACCCTAGCATTCTATTATACGCACCATCGAGATATTTCTGCAGCCATAAATTTTTGTCAGACTTGTCTGTCCTTGTCAATTTCAACAGGGAACACCAAAAGGCAGGCAGACACGCTCCACCGCCTTGCATTGTGCCAGTGGTTCCTTGGTGATTATTCAGCAGCTCAAAGGCATGCATATGAGGGTCAGAGGTTGTCTAGGATTTCTGCAGATTTCTGGAGAGAAGCACAGGCACTACACGTCCAAGCTATATGTGGCACTGCACTTGGCCACTACCCGCAGAGTATCTCTTGGTGCGAGCGAGCAAGAGATCTGTTAGGTTTTTGTGCACTATCCAGTGGAGACTTGGATCGTAACATCGTGGCTTCTCAGGCAGAAATCCACAGATTCAAGTCAGAATATCTCACAGCCCGCAGTGTGTATATGCCAATGCTTCAAAGAGTTTCACTACAGAAAGACCCTCATATCCACGCTATGGCTTTACACAACCTTGCCCAGATTGATATACAAATTGATGTACCCAGGCCTGATATCCAAAGCCATATTAGTATGGCCAGGGCAATATTTATAAGTATGGGGTATGCCATCGCAGTTGTGTGGTGTGATGTTCTCCAGGCAGAACTCAACCTCAGGGAAGGAGATATATTGACTGCAAGGGAACTCTTCCAGAAAAGCATAAAACTCTCTTGGGGGAAGGATTCTGAAACTGTAGCCAACTGCCTAGAGAAGCTTGGTGATATCAACTGCTGGGGTGCCGTAGATGTTTTACCTACCTGGACCACAATCTTCCTTGTACATTCCCTAAAGTCACAGTCAAAGTTAGGAATCCACAAAGCATTGCAATTCCTAGGAAATGCTTTCCTTACTTGGGGTGATGAGGATACAGCCATCAGCCTATTCACTGTTGCCCTCAATGGATTTACATACATGGATGTCCATCGGAGTAGAGGAGAATGCTTCCTTCAACTTGGAGACATTTCTGAAAGAAATGGGGACCTGTTGAAGGCAGTGGAGCTTTGGGAAGCAGCGAAACCACTACTTGAACAATCCTCACAGGTCAAGCAGATCAAAAAGATTGATGAAAGGCTGGCATTTGTTGGCGACAATGTGCCAGAGGAACACGAGGCCAATTTGAGTCATCTTGGAGAGCTCAACACCCCTTCTTATACAGAGGAGTTGAAGAAGACCTCAGGATATCAAAATGTGGAGGGTGAACAACTTGAACTAGTTGCAGTTTGAGTTTTCCTTGGTATTAGGGTCGTTGAATGAGGTGGATGTACTCTCCTTATGTTTTTCTTGTTTTTGCTGTAGTTTAGTTCAGAATGAATCTAGTCTCTCGTAGACAGACACTTCAACGCAAAGCTCAGAACTCGCTATGGCGGTCAGAGTGCCCTCTAATAAAACGGGTACACAAAGTGCCGTTTGGGACAGATTTTTGACACATCAGTGAAATTTTGACAAAGAGGTGATTTTTTTCTTACATAAAGACAAAAATTCAACTGTGCACTCTCTTTTTGCCAAGAGATATGGCGGTCAGAGTGCCCCTTTAATAAAACAGGGGTACACTTTGCGATTTCGGCCACATTTTCATGTACCAAAAGATGAAAATTAGCCGAAGGAAAACAAACTTCTTGTATGCATAACTTCTATATGCTGTTCAAGTTGCTGAATAAATCAAATGGACTATATTTTGGATGCACCCAAGAAACTTTTTTTTCAACAAGCCAAAAAATATTTTTCAGTCAGCAGAAAAAGTTTTTTTCTTGCGGGACGGGGAAAGTATTTTGGGCTGCAACCGGGAACTATTTATTTTACATGTAAGCTGCATTACCTAGAGGCCCGATCAGCCGCGTTGAGAGCGGGCGATTTCGGTGTGGTCGTGTTACGCACAAGGCTGTTTACATCTAATTGGCAGCACTTTCTCTGACTGCAATTCATAATTGCGAAGATCTCAAGTTTTGCGACAATAAAATTGATGTTAAGGTACTCGAATACGGAGAAGCGACAGATTTATCAAGGAAAGAATAGCTAACTTTGAGCTAATGTACGATAGTGGGGTCAAGTCATGCGAATAGCGTTGTGAACACTATCACAACTTGTGATAGTCAAGAACTCCCTTCACTGCGCCCTCCTCCACTGCACTGTACTCCCAGGTGTTGGTTTTCAGCGCGGTGACCGCATCTTCTTGGCACTTGAACTTCATTCCCGGCAAGGAGAGCTTGCGGACATGGTCTCCGAGGTCGCTGAGCTTCATCGGCTTGTCTGGATGAAGAATCTTCTTCCCCACGAGCGGCCACCAGCTTTCCTTCCAAACCCGCTCACAATTCCTGTGGTCCCAACAGGCGAGGCGGAGGTGGACATAGGTGCGGCGTCGCCAGGGAGAGCGCGGGAGGGCGCTGTGGGTCACAGGTAACAGTGAGGAGGGAGAAAGATAAAGGAAGAAAATAACACACCGAAATGGAAGATGTGTCGCTGAGTAACGCCGACGACGACGCGTCGCAATAAATTCTGCGGCACGATCGAAGGCGACGGCGGTGACGGCGTTGGAACAAAGAGATAGTGACGAGAGGGCGACGGCGAGAGCGTGGCGACAAAGAGATGGTGGGGGCCAGAGAGAACCGTCATCCCAATTTGCGGCAAGCAAGAAAGAGGGAGCAGAAAAGCGGAAGGTGTGCACGTGCAGACCCTCCGCTCTTCGCTCCGGGTGGCGGTGCCGTCGAACGAATGTGCTGGGTCGAGGTTGGGTCCATGAAACTTGCAGGAAAGTGGCCCAAGGTCACCCGAGTACTCCGAAGTGCAAACGGCAGCCGCGGCCGGGGAGTCCGGCCCGGAGCGTCGACGTTGAGGTTTCTACGCGGCGTTGGTGGCATGCGTCGGTCGGCGACAGGTTGAGAGGCATGGGAGGAGTAGGCGGGAGAACTGGAGAGGAAGGCGCTGCCAAGCAGAGCCAAAGAGGTTGCTGCACAACAGCGTCAAACAGCGGTTGAATCCCGCTATTTCTTCGTGCCTGCAGCATCGAACGGCGAGCGACGGCCAGTCCGGGAGCAGCGGAGACACCTCGGGGGCATCGTGGGAGGTCTCCAGGATCCCTTTTCACCCGAAAGTACCTCAGATTGGTTTGCTCGACAGGAAAAATAAATTCCGTTGTGACGGAAAATATATATTTGGAACCGGTAAGAGAAATACTTTGGGCCGTTTTCGAAAACATAGTCCGTTTGATTTATTCAGCAACTTGAACAGCATACTTCTATCTCTTTTTTACGCCCAGAACTTTGTTTAAAACTGTTTTTGGTTCACTCAGCGAAAAATTTTAGATGATAAAAAAGTTTGAACCTAAGAGAAAAAAAAAGTACAGGTAGAACAAAAAAAAACTCCAACATGGTCTGCTTTTTCTGCCAACCAGAAAAGTTTTTCAAATACAATACAAAGTTTTTAGAGGTAGGTGGCTGTCCTAACCCTAATTTGATCGTTTGATCTGGTGTCCGTATCCGGCTTGAATACAAGATGTCCCTCATCAAGATGCAACTGGATGCGAGGTTGATACCACAACATCCTGCGGGATCAATGGCGGGGCAGAACAGCTCGAAACCCTCGTATTGAAGCCGGAGACGGACACTGGATCAAACGATCAAATTAGGGTTAGCACAGCCACTTACCTTCGAAAGTTTGTGTTACAGTCAAAAAAACTTTTCTCATTGGCAGGAAAAGCAGACCGTGTTTGAGTTTTTTCTTCCTACACTTTTTTTTTTCTTGGGTTCAATTTTTTTTTTATCAAGCAAAAGGTTTTTTTTGTGAACTGAGAACAAGGTTCTGGGTGGGCAAAAAAAAAAAAGATAGAGGTCATGCATACAAGGGGTTTGTGTTCCTCTAGCTGATTTTCATCTTTTGGTACGTCAAAATATGGCCAAAATCACGAAGTGTACACCTGTTTTATTAAAGGGGCACTCTGACCGCCATAAAGAGAGGTACAAACTTGGATACAAGATAAACTTTGTGTTCCCTCCTACATGTGGCTGTGCGAAGCGGATCGATATCACGGTGATCCGCCAATCTGCCGGGAGAAATGCATGTATAACAGAAGAACTGTAGGCCCTGGGGATAGGTCAAGCAATGCCAGTGGTCATTCCTGAAGCTTCTGCTTCATGGAGCACCCTTCTGCGCATCAACCAGCTCAGTTCAATTGAGTTCAGCATCAGCTTCAGCATACAATGCTGAGTTCCAACCGAGTTCGGAGCAGGGGCCGATGCAGCCGATAAAGCCGAAGTAGCAAGAAAGATGCAAACTTTTTTCAACCTCGAAAAAAAAGACTTTGTTGGAGGGAGAGTAATAATGTTGAGTGTGTAATGGAATTTGACTCTTGCTTCCAAACTTCACCCTTTGGCTTCTGGAAAATCTGCGAGAAAACATACAGTTTACCCCAGTTTTATTAAAGGGGCACTCTGACCGCCATAACTCGCTTGTCGAAGAATGAATCCGGAAATCAAAGATTCAAAATTTTACCATTAAGTATATTACATATAACAGCTTCAATATCACTGGTTGAGGGATTCAAGTTTTTCATCACAATTTATGGTGAAAAATGTTGTTTGTTTTTCACACATTTTTCACTGAAAAAGTAGGTGGAAAATTCAAACATTTTTCACCACTTTTTGACTTTCTTTTGAATTTTTCACCTTGAGCTGAAAAAATAGTGAAAATGATTTGAGTTTTTCACCTACTTTTTCAGTGAAAAATGTCTGAAAAACAAACAACATTTTTCACTGTAAATTGTGCTGAAAAACTTGAGTTTCCCAACCAGTGTATAGCCAAAAATACCTGGTCAAATCCAACATGATTTACAACACTTGGAAATCAGATGATGACTGATATTTATGGTGCACTTTATGCCCAGTTCCACCAAGAAAATATCAACGGGTTTCAGCTA
The DNA here is from genome assembly GCA_029378385.1 of Mycena metata. Classification (NCBI taxonomy): domain Eukaryota; kingdom Fungi; phylum Basidiomycota; class Agaricomycetes; order Agaricales; family Mycenaceae; genus Mycena; species Mycena metata. The sequence goes on from JARKIB010000072.1 coordinate 273,437, forward strand.
CCCTCATCTGGTGGGAAAAGATGATTTTGAATTTCAATTTTGTGTTCCGAAAGTTGAACCTACAGCTGGTTTCAAAAGTGATAATGAGATTGCAGTAGTACATTGAAAGCTCAGCTACTCATAGACGGTGATAGTAAACAATAAAGTTTATGGACTGTCAGAGTTCACCTTAGATCTATAGCGGTCACCTTGTACATTTATTCCACTTTTCCATACTTTTTCATCCTTTTCGTGTTTCCATACTTTTTTTTTCATATTATGGTGGTCAGAGTGCCCCTTTAATAAAAAGGGTACAAAACTTTGAAAAAGTAGACTTCGGTGAGGATTTTTAGCACATGAGTAGAAATTTTTACAAAGAGGCAACAAAGAGGTAATTTTTTTGAGGCAAAGAGAGAGAAAAACTTCAACTTCACATCTTTCAGGAAAAAGTGCACACAAACTGTTACAGAATGTAAAGTTTATTCATTTTTGAGAGGTGGCTGTGCCGTACAGATCAGCCTTGTGGTTGATCCGCATCTTTATCGGAATATGCACTCAACAACAGAAGAGCTGGAGCTGCTGGGGGAAGGTCCATTCAACGTCTGTGGAATTCAGTGATCTCCGGGACACACAACATACCTGTTAAACCTCAGTTGACTTACCCAAAAAGCACTCTCATCAACCTTGCCAGACCCGGAACAGTGGCAGCCTGTTATGGTCGGGTCCAGGGGGAGCTGGATAGGGCCCAGGTGATAGGGCCCAGGTGGCTGGTCCGAGGGAAGTGAGAGTCGGGACAGGTAGTTTCCGAGTCGGATCGGGAACCGTGAGACACATCAGAAGTATCCCCAGCAGCAAGGGAGGACACAACACCATTAGAGTGTCGGGTCGTCGAAAACAGCGGCAAGGGAACACTGTGTGCCCTGAATGTCCTTCCCTCACAGCACACTATACAATACCATTGCCGCCCATGCACCAACTCTGAATCTAAGCGACGAGTGGAACACTTAAGCGGTGCTTAGCGCGGCTGCACAGCATTCAACTTTCACCACGCCATACCACGCTCGCTGCTTCATCATGAATGCCTTGCCCAACACCAAGCTCATTGGAAGGTGTACTCCAGTGCTGGAGAGTGACATTTGGAAATTCAACCTGACACATACAAAGTATGTTTCAAAGTTCTTCTTCACCGGGCCAGTGTTATGTTCGTGTGCAAGGCCGACTCGATATTCCGGATCCCGACCCTTGGGTTGGTTCCCGATAGCCGACAGCCTCAGGAACTTTCCAAGTTACTTCTCGGAACAGGTTTTCACGTAAAGAAAAATTACTGAGCATTTCCTGTTTACCCAGCTTCGACTCGCTTCGCTCGCGCAAGCGTTCGCCTCATGTTCAATATGGTTTGCCTTGTGTTCATCTCATGTTTCACTATGCCATATGCTTACCCATCTTCTGACTGTTCTTCTTGGAACAACCATATGTCTTCAGCTTCTAGGTACTTCCTATTTTTGGACTTTACCTTGTTCACAGTTCAGCCTTATGTTGATTGATATCACTTGACACGGAAACCTCGCTACATTAACCGATTACTATTTAATATGCTACCTTACTTCCTGTACTTCAATAAATGTTGCTTCGCCTCCCAAAGTAGGATGGTCTCCAATTCGACTCTCCGACTTTCCGACTCCCCGACTTTCCTCGCCACCTCTCCCCCCTTGGGGGGTTCTAGCAGTATACGCTCACCCTGTGCCTCAGTGGTGTTGTGTCCTCTCTCGCTGTTGGCCCGAGATCTTCCTGACGTGTCTCACGGTTCCCGACCTGACTCGGAGACCACCCGACCCGACCTTCACTTCCTTCAGACCAGTCGCCTGGGCCCCCATCCAGCTCCCCCTGGACCTGACCATAGCCAGTGCCTGCATCTGCGAGCCAATGAAGTCCAGGACGTACAGCACCCTGTCTTCTGGAGACCCTTCATCGGACCCTACAGTGCCACCCTGTGCATGCTGTACTGGGGCAAGGCGACGGTTCCGCCAAAATGAATTGAATCAGTAAAACCACTCAATAAAGTTGTTCTTCTGCCCATTCTGCCTCAATCTGACTCGTGATTGATTGTTGCGAGGGATGGATCTGGAAGACATCAGTTAGCAAGTGAACAATATTGGACAATTCTACTCTAAAGTAACATGTGTGAAGCATGCCTTGAGACGATATGGAATAACTTAAAACTTACATCGTGGCATCGAACAGCTTGGAACTGGTTCAAAGCCCCTCGCCAGGCGTCCAAAGCACTCAGTCCAAGCCGAAATTGATTGAGTACTGCGGCAGTCTTTGAAGCTGAAGATTGAGAGTCAAGCCCCATTAGAAAAATTGTTGAATTAAACTACAGGAAATAACTCTCTAATTTACCTCTCTTACACCGTGAAATAGGTCAATTATTGCAAAACCGGAAATACGGCTTTATGTATGCCGTCTCTGGTGAGTGTTCGAATATAGTTCTCACGGTTGAATTCATTCTTGCCCTCGTCTGCTTTGGAGAGAGAACACAAAATAACCCAGGCTATTGAGAGCCCTGAACGAGCAAAGGAAAGACTCCTAGCGGCGGTCCGCACCCGCTGTAGATGGCGTCAAGCGGATCTCCAGCAGGAACCCGGTTCGATTCCAAGTCAAGTCGTCTCGCCGACTCAGTGCGAAGAAATTTCAAAAGATCCCTGCTATATTGGCAAATGAAAGTCTCGTAGCAGTGGTCCACACCTGTCCTGAATGACACGTGGAGAGGTTCCAAGAGCTGGCTTGATTCCGCGTCGAGAAGAAGTCAGGTCAAACACCTTTTTCCCTTCTTGTTGATCCCCGGACTTGGTGAAGGGGTTAAAGGTGGACGGAGGTGAGATGGGGTTGCAGGGTACATGTTCCTTTTCAAGCCCACATACGACGTCGTACTGAACCTGGTGCACAAAACGTTCTGTGTTGAAAATTGTATGTATTACAAAAGAGAAATCGAACTAGGCTAAGTGCCAAACACTTACGCTCGAGCCGAGGGCAGCAACCAACTTGGAGCCGTCCGCAGAGAGTACGGCATGCGGGAAGATGACTCCTTGATATTTGGGATCAACCAACACCCACTTCCGGTTCTCCGACGCTCTGTATCCAAACAGACGCCCATCGGTCGTCGTGAAGAACAAATCTCCGCGCGCTGAATACTGCACATCGTGAACCTCCAAAAACGCCTCCGCCGAAGGCTTCGTTTTGACGTCGATCTGCCAGTGCTGTTCGCACTCGCCCGACTCGACGTCAAAAACGCGGAGCGTTCCCCCGCCCGCGCCGGCAGTGAGATGGCGATTATCAGGCGAGAAGGCTAGGGTTCTCACCCAACCGTTGAATCCGCCCAAAGTACGAATGAGTTCGCCTGTATCGATGCACCAGATGTGGACCAGACGGTTTCCCTCGGCGACCGCAACGAGGTGGCCGTCAGGGGAAAATGCGCCCCTCCAGGCCTGGTTCGTGACTCCTTCAAGAACGCGGATAGTGTCGCCTGTTTCCATGCTCCAGATGCGGACCGTTTGGTCAAAAGAACACGTCGCCACGAGTTTATCGTCGGGGCTGGTTTCTACCCAGGTGACGAGGTCGGTGTGCCCGGAGAGTTGGAAGCGCTCCGTAAAAGTATCGACACCCAGTACTGAGACGCTGTTTCCGCCTGGCAAATGCAACAGCGAGCGCCCGTCGCGGCTGAATGGGCGACTCGGAATGGAACCGCGTATAAGAAGTCCATCGCGTATATTGATGGCCTCCTGCGTCTTCGACACGAGTTTGAGGACCTTCTCCTTTAATTCCGCAGATTGAAGGTGATCCTCTGGCCAGTGCTGCGCAACAATGGCGAATGCGGCGGCGGCGGCGGCCTCGGCAGCATCGCTCAAATGCTCGGAGGGCGGAGGGCGTGTATCGAGGTCCCAGAGCGCAGTCAAGTGCCAGAAACTACTAGCATCATGACGCAAGAAGCAGACCGCAAGCTTTCTTCCACCTGGCTGGAATGCGAAGCTCGATACCGTCGTGCCTGCATGGCCGCGGAGTGTCTGGATTAAACGAGATGTGTGGACGTCGTACAGGCGTATTTCGTGTTCAACCGCGACCCCAGCTATGGTATTGTCATCATTGAAGACTGCCAGGGTGGAGTTCCCTTTGTCCAGCGTGATTGTGTTGGCCTCGGTCACCCATTGGAAGTCAGACTCTGCGGCGACACCGTCGCGCTGAAAGTCGGAAGAGAGAGTGTGCTCCCAGCTTTCGAAGAATTCGACGCTGTTGGTCATGGGGAGTAGAGGAGGGCGGAAATGAGAGGAGTCACTGAAGTAAGGAGAAAGTTTGACTCATGCGGAACGCGGAACTCCGGACCGCTCCTGATCTATATCATGGTGACTCAAACGATGACTCCATCTCAAGTCCTCCCTTCAGTCCTCCCTTCATCTCGCACACCTGCCATCCACCATGAATTGCATGAGCAGCGGAGATTTTTTCAAAACATGGCAGCATTCCCTCTCGTCCGACTTTCAGCAAAACGGCGTCGTTGCAGCATTCGGGCCCTGGATAACGGAGGTCAACGGTATCTCAGCGGGCGAGGGGAACATTACCCGAGCAGCACTCAGTAGTGACAACGGGCTCATCGCCGCTGCGGTTGAACACAAAGTTCACATCTTCGATGTCGCTACGTCCCAACTTCTCCAGACTCTCCCGGGTCACGCAGGCGCGAAGATACAGAGCATCGAGTTCCATCCGGGTGGACGCAAACTCGCGGTGAGCTCTCAGAGAAGTGAGCCCGGTTTCAGCAAGAAGGGTCTGCTTGCAGTCCACAGAGAGAATCTGGTTCAAATCTGGGACCTTGATGCGCCACCGCCGTCCATCGGTCATCTGGACGAGGCCACGAGGGCCGCCATGGCCGCCGCGTCGTCCATCCTCTCGCAGCACTGGTCCCAAGACGACCTCAAATCCGCCAATCTGGACGCAGAGATTCTCAAAGTCGTTTCCGCGACGCAGGCGACCCTGGATGTGCAGAGGGGAGGTGTGTTCCGCGGCACCCTGAGTAGTCAGTTGAAAGCGCGAGCTTTTAGCCACGATGGACGGTCCCTGATCTACTGTCCCGACCGGAAGACAGTCGCTGTGATCGACGTCGACACCCTCACAGAACGCTTCCGGCTCTCAGGGCATACCGACGCAATCATGTGGGCGGAGACGAGCCCTGACGACAAAGTCGTGGCAACGGTGTCCTGGGACAAGACCGTGCGCATCTGGAGCATGGACTCGGGCGAAATCGTCCACGTTCTCGGGGGCGCGACACTCCAGAGCTGGGCGGGGGCGTTCTCGCCTGACGGGAAACTTATCGCGGCCGGGGATGGGGACAAGACGGTGCGCATCTGGCGCGTTGGCACGGGCGAGCTGCTGCATACGCTCGGTGGATTCAACGACTGGGTCCGTACCCTCGCCTTCTCGCCTGATAATCACCATCTCGCTGCCGGTGCGGGCGGAGGAACGCTCCGCGTTTTTGACGTCGAGTCGGGGGAGTGCCAGCAGATGTGGCAGATTGCGATTGAAGGTCCATTTGGGGGAGGATTTTTGGCGGTTACGCAGGTCCAGTATTCGCCGTGGGGCGACCTGTTCTTCCAATCGACGGAAGGGCGAATCTTTGGATACAGAGCGTCACACAATCTCAAGTGGGAGGTCCTTGTTCCCGCATATGGACGTGTCGGAGTGTCTGCCGATGGTTCAAGGCTTTTCGCTACGCGTGGTTCGGACGTGGGTCTGTGGGAGATAAATTTGGAAGGATTAGGGAAGTAAGCTGGCTCAGCATGTCGGCTTATATATATTTTGCAAGTGGAACTCTCTTGATACGATGCTGAATTTTGAAGGTTAAAGACCTCAAGTTTAGATACATAAAAATCTTATTGCCTGGTCATTATTTGAGCCGCGCATCCAAAACCGGTCATAACTCAAAGAGCACCGAACATTCAGACAACAGCGTCATCGGTTTGATCCACCACAAGCGCGCCGGCCCTGGGTGGAGGGCCATCGGGAACGAGGAAAAGCAATGAGACGATCAGGAAAAAAGACGACCATTGGAGGCCCCAGGTAATGTAGCTCCAATTGAACGTGGAGTACTGCGTGCGTGAAAAGAAATAAATCACTACATGTTCATCTGCGTCGCGGAAAAAAAACTGGTGGACTGACCGACATGTATTCGCCCCACGAGACCCATATCGAGAGCGCGCCGAACAGTGCCCCGAGTTCGGCACTGCGGTCCAAGGCGACCCAATATGAAGCCGCGAGAGCGTAGAGGGCGGGCAGGGCCCCGGCGGTCAGTGGGTAAAGGGAGAAGAAGAGTGCGTAGAGCGGGCTGGAGCGGACACCGCCGAATATCAGGATTCCAAGGGTGCAGAGTGCGGCCAGGAGGATAGAGTTTTGAGCGAGCGACTTGGCAAGAAGGCGGCCTGAGGTCTCGGTGTCGCCGTATGTGCGCTTCACGAGAGATGCGAGGGCTTGAGTGGGGTGTCAGGACAGGGAAGTGCTTAACCATGACAATACTTACCGGGAATGACACAGAGCCAGGTCAAGAGAGCGGCGATATTGGGGATTATGATGAGGAGCCATCTCTGTCGACAGTATGAGCGCGGAAAGGTGGTTGAGAACCGTACTACTTACTGGGAGGAACGAAAAGAATCCTGCGTCAGCAGTTGACTTGACCAGCCTGGGACCCAAAGCCTAAATTGATACCATGTTTAGATGCGGGAGGCAAGTCCACCATACCAACTTAACGTACCAATGTCCAAGAGTAGAAGAAAGTCGAAGTCGCAAGGAAGAAAATCTGCCTCCGGGACGGCCCTTTGCGCAGAAATGTAGAGAACGGCGCGAAGATGTACTTCAAGGTCGAGTTCGCGGCAGGTGGCACTGGCGGGTCCTCGATCGTCGATGGTGCAAAAGATTCGGGGAGGGCGGAATACACGTAGGTGAGGTTGGCGGAAGCGAGGATTATGCCGAGACTGAACGCCAGATTTTGGCCGTGCCTCAGGCCGAGCAAGTCTGACGCCCGGTCTGCAAGGACGCCGAACTACGTAAATAAGGATGAGAGGGAACACCGAAACCAAGGTGGTGAGGGAAACGCACGTATCCACCAACTATGAAGAATATGACCATCGCAGCCTGAATGGTACCGAACATGACTGTTCTGGGCGAGAACAGAAATCAGTGCGCTGGTATTAATAAAGATGTCGGATAAGAACCTCGAGAGCATACTAAGCGAAAGATCGCTTGCGTATCTTGAATGTACATGCGAGTCAATTATTGCTGGGTTCAGAAACGATTGAGACATACGCGTGGATGACGGCGGCAAACGTCGGAAATCCTCCAAGCAATCCCTCAATAATTAATCCTACTGAAATGGCATCATCATGAAGGGAGCTCTTGGCGATGGTCAAGAAGATGAAGTCACTGTCAAAGCGAAGTAAGCAATCCAACGCCCGGACATCAGAGAGGGACTACCCACAGAACGACGGGCCCCAAGAGGGAAACAAAGAGCACAGGTTTCCGCCCTCGCCGGTCACTGAACGCACTCCACCATCCTACGCTGGCGAAACTGACTACGAGGGATGCCCACGTGGACCCTATCAAGGTACAAGATGAGCCTAGCAAAAGGCAATTTTCCCTTGGATGGGCGCGTACACAATTCCATGTCAATCGTGAGTCCGGGAAATGCTACCCAAGCGGTATGCCAGGCCTCTATAAATTGCAGCCATAAATCGCGGAGAGAAATTGAGTGCAGCCAAGTAAGCAGTACATACGCGGAGAGTATCTGAACGACTCGTATCGCGAATACATGGATATTCCGCGCTATGGCATGGGTTATTCGACCAGAACGTTTGTTAGCGGGATACGATATACGCACACATATTGAAGCCACCGCGACCACGGAAAGGAGTTTTGGCAACCTAGGATTGAATTACTTCGGATTGCGGATAGGTTTCTGGAAAAGCGTACTTCGGCGAGTCTTCTTCCCGTTCATTGGGGGGAATGGGGTCCGAACGGGCCAGCAGTGGTTCGGTTTCGGTTGGTTGGTTCGTGGCCATTTTCGGGAATGGAAGGACGCAAGTTATACGACGAGAGTGCAGTCGCAGCAGTGAAACGTCGACGTCGAGTGACTATGATCACAACATTGGCGCCTTGTTGGCATAGTTACCAGTTGGATGTGGTGAACGCCTCACAATTCGTGCATTAGGTTGGAATATTCGAATGAAGTGCTGGACTCGGAGGATGGCGGAGAATACAGAACAAATAGCTTGGATGAGTACTAATTTAAAGCTGTTAGACTGGAAACACACCTGAGAGTTCACGAGGGTGGAATCTAGATAGGCCTTCACCAGGTCCGTTTTGGGGCGCGCTGAACTCCGCGTCGTCGTTTTTTCGTCGGTCGTCAGTGGCAAGCACAAAGTAGTGCCGGCACGTGCGGTTATGATCCACCATCAATTTGTGATCCTGTCCTCGAAAAGTTCAACAATGCGGCCTTTCTGCATATTGTTAGGGAACTTTCCTGGCCAATTCAGCCGATTCGCAACCAAAATTACATTGAACTGAGACGAAAACTACAGAATGAACAACTTGAAAGGCTTGACAGATTCAACCGCAATCAACATAACATATCAATCAACCGTCGTCGAACCGACTCTTGAGGTCATTGTCGTGGGGATCATAGCAAGGAGCTTGCGAAGCATCGTGCTTGATGGGTACAGATATTTCCCGACTGAAATAATTAGAAGGGAAAACAAAATGAAGTATACGCGCCGCCGCTGAAATAAGTACTCTCCGGATAATACTTGGATTTCCGTCGTACCCATCATAGAGCGCCAAGGACTGAAGTTGTGACGAGAAGAAGAGCAGCTTAGATAAAAGAGATAGCTGAGAAAGGATCTTGTGTTTGTGGCCAAATATGGCACTGCTGGCAGCGGGGGAAGGGCTGGTGGCTGAGCTAGATGTTTGAAGGGTAGTATACTTTCTGAGCCCTCCATCACCCTGTACTGAACTTATGAGCCTAGGCTGTAAATACTCTCAACGGCGTTGAAAATTCAGCCACTGGTCCTAGTATCCAAATGGACTTGAAGAAGAGCTTGTGGAAGTTGACAAGTGGGGAAAGACAGCGTCGGGGCAATCGTTAGAGCCCGATGAGAACCCTGCTTCCTACGACAAAACAAAAGTTAACCGCTCGTATCAGAGGCACAGTAAAATGGCAAAGTAAGTGCACAAGCCAGCCTCCGTACAGGAATTGGTGATCAGCACACTACCAGCAAGTTCCGAAGACGGGGAAGTTGCAAAGCTAAGAGTAAGGTCAGAAGTTATGGACATGGCACTTGCAGAAGCTTGAAGAAAGAAAGGAAAGAATGGCGCGGATGAGGCCAGTTGTGACCATTTATTCCGAACGAAAGGCACAACCTGTGTGAATTATCCCCGAGTCCGCCGTGTCCCGGAGCAGACCTCGGCGGCGATCGGCAAAATTTCGGGTCTTGGTGTTTCTTGGGATTTTCTTTGCGTGGTTTTCGTTCGGCAATCTCGGGTTTGAGTGTAGGGATAATTCTAATGAGAAACCCTTGTCAAAACATTTGGTGTTATTAGGAAGCCCGGTTTCCTGACCCCTGCTTGCTCCGCCCGGTCGGCTTCTTGCCGAGCTTGCTATATTCAACACAGAAAGCCAAAATGTGAGGAATCCACCTTTCGAGACATAGAAATGTCTCGGCATCCAACTATGGCTTTTCATATCTCAGTACCTGTCATTAAAGATTTTGTTCTCTTGTTCTTGATGGCACAAGGTAATCTTTGCAGTTTGATCCTCTGCGGAAAGTGGTGGAGATGTTTAAGGGGGTTTCTCAGTAGAAAAACCAAAGATTTCTCTGATGGACTGCAAACCGGGTTGCCGATTAAAATAATCCTGAGAGTGTAGGCGTTAGATTTGGCCAACTCTGAAGCAGGCACTCGATTAAATCAGACCAGAATTTCCAATATCTGGGAGTTACTGCTGAAAAGAAAGATTTGATCCCACCGACCAGATTCGCGTCTGCTTGTCCGTGCTTGTGAACGTTCAGGAACGCGATCTCGTCACGTGGCGTCAGCGTGATGCTCTCCCGCTTGTCTCCCGCCTCTATCACCGCCGTTATATTTGTGGCAGAAGACCTCACTCGGACCGCATCAAGCTCTGAATTGGACGCGCGCTTGCTGGGCTCTTTGCCTGTGGCCTGTTCATGCCGCGGTCTCCCTCTTGAATACGAATCGCGGTTCGCCGTTGATACTCTTGTGAGTCTACATAGGGCCGGAAACTCACGCTCCAAGATGTTTCAAGCCTTTTAACCATCGCCCTGCGTGTTCTGGTCTATTTTGGCTCAAGATGGCCATTTGACAGAACACTTCAAGAACACTTCGTTGATATGACTTTTAACCCTTTCATGGTAAATCTACGGTGTATTCTTGGGACTCTGATATCGACGGGGCACGGGATATCACATTCTGGATGTTCGAGAATGACGGGCTGAGAAGTTTCACGGACGGGCAAGCCCACATAGCCCGCCCGGAAGAAAAGCTTCCCTCCCCTCTTCTCGGTTCGGAGTATGCTCGAGCTGCATGCCGCGTTCTTTCTTGCTCCGTTCTTGACCATTGTTCTCAGCCAGACGACCCACGTTGTGAGTATTCCCTTCTCCACCGAGCGGCGTACCATAGCTCACATCTTTCATGAGGTCAATGTGGGGGTAGAGGGGAGTTTTTACTCACCGCCCACGATATCTGCGGGCCTCAACGATACAGTTACCTTCATTTTCGGTGGAGATTCGCACACCGTTACGCAGAGCTCCTTCAACAGTCCATGCATCCGCCTCAACGGAGGATTTGACAGTGGATTTAATGGAAGAGGTGCGGACTTCTCCAAGCCCGCACCCGTATGGAGTCTGCGCATCACCAATGTCTCCGAAACGATATGGTTCTTCTGCCAGGCGTCCATCCCGAGCTCCCATTGCTTTTCGGGAATGGTCGGGTGAGCCTTTTGTGCCATGCGAAGCCCTACTGTTCTGAGTAGGATATTCAGCGCCATCAACCCCCCTTCGATTCTAATGTACAACGAGTTCGTATCCGCGGCTAGGTTGGTCACAAGCACCCCCAAGGTACGTATCGAAGAATCCCGCTCCATTTCTGTGCCAGAGCTTAAACGTTCCACGTAGCCATCACCTTCGTTTATTGCTTCTGGAGAAGGCGCCTTTGCTACCAACTCACCCATCCCGAGCTCCATCTCAATGACTTCGCCCCCTTTCTCATCTGTGCCCACCACATCGTCCTCATCATCCTCCGCTACATCCTCAGTACCCCCGACGCCTCCTGGGACCTCGGAATCACGAACTAACGTCGGGCTTATTGCGGGCTGTGCGACCGCCGGAGGGGTGGTCGTCCTCATTCTCGCATTCCTGGTTATTCGGCACTGGCGCCGCCGCACTGCGTATCGCTCCTTCCCTACCCCTACCCCATCGTCAATGCGCGAGGTCGATGGGATGTTACACGAGCGGTCAGCTAAATCGGCCGTGTTGACGTACGACCCGACGAGCACCACCGGGACACAGACCTTCCCCGTTATGAGCCCACCCTCGACGGCCGGTCTCTACAACGACGAGGACGCAGATGAGCGTACGAACGCGTCCGCTGGTTCGTTTCCCCGGCCCATCCGCCCACTGCCCCGCACACCATCGCAGAATCAGCTTCGGCGCCAGGGAGGGTCTCATGATGGGGATGTCGATGAGGCTCCGGGACAGCACGTCGATATCAACACGCTTGCGATGGAGGTTGCAAATGTGCTGCTGCACACTCCGCCGCGCGAGGGCTCGCGCCAACACCTCGACTCGCTGCATAACCGCCAGCAGCAGCACCGGTACGAGTCTAGTGCTAGCCACGAGACCCACCACACGGCGCCCCCAAACTATCGTGCGATATAGGCTGTTGGTTGCGGTATGGACAACTTGAAGTTGGAGCGCATTTTGTTTATATATTCGTCTTGCCACTAGTACTACTCTTGACCGATTCATGTGCACTATCCACGATTGTTATTAGGCCAATGTATATACATAATATCCCAAGGAAAGAGAGAAACTGTCGATGGTCATCGCCGTCGGCTATATTTAATGGACGAGTATCGATCAGTCGAACTCCGCTGGGGAAAGCAAGAGCTTACGCGGTAAAGAAATGGCGCGCAGTTACTTGAGGGAAAATATCTGACGACGCGGGGGGCTTCGTTGCAACCGCTACGCTATCGGCCAAGGAGGAAGCACTCGGGATTTGGCTGGTACTAGCGGCCGTCGAGGATCCAAATATGCCCGACTCGTCGCTAGCCGTGACGGTACTGATGCCCACTGAATCCGTGTTGGCTTTTTTTTTGTGGGATGTGGCACCGACCGCCCCACCGACGACCGCGGCGATGACCACGAGCACGACCAGCAGCCCCACGACAGCCTTCCGCCGCCGCCGCCAAAAGTGGGTAGGACTTTGAGTTTGAACAGGTGCGGTGCCTTTAGGTTCTTCGAGAGTCTCGTTTAACGCGAGGTCCGACTGGGTACGTTCCGCACGCCGGTTGGGCGCGAGGAGGACCGCGTCATATCCTTCCTATATTTTTCTTGCGATGAGGAAGCGGACGTGGCGTGCAGCGATTCCAGACGTACCTGCCGTTGAGCTCGCGTTGCTGGAGGAGCCTGGGCGAGGAGCGACCGATCATAGTGGGCCTCGAGTGGCGAGCTCATCTACGCGGTGAGGGCCGTGGACAGTGCAGTGGGCGTAAGGCGGAGGAGGCAATTGACGCCCAGGCAGATCGAAGACTCGGTGGGAACTTGAAGGCAGTGCGAACGATGCCGGACCGTTCGACCGGACAACTAACGACTGAATCGTAACAGGACGAGTGAAGGCAATGTTACGACGGACAGGAATTTCAGCAATAAGGGATAGAAGACTTAAGTAATTTCGTACGCTTCTATGTTCAAACTTCAACCAGAGTACGTACAGGACAATCTCATGCAGGCCTGCTCGTCCACTCTAGCATTCTGAGAGTGACACCCTTGACTGCCCTGCATACCAAGCGTCGTACTTGCTCGTCATGGCATCTCACAGATTTCGAATATTTCCCCGTGAAGTCAAGACGGCCCATGAGCTCCGGCAAGAACGCGCTTTGCAGGATTGGATAACCAGGCGTGTGATTTTCCAGGGTTGCATTTTGCAGACGAATTGGGAGGTAGTCGTTGTTGGTGTGTCCGCCTACTCGAACAGCAGAAGGACAGCTATGGTGAATTTTGCAGAGTAAATGATGTCCGTCTCGTGAATGCATATTAAAATGGCCCGCTCGCAGTGTAATGCCAGATCTGGGGAGACAAGGTTTGAGGAGAAAGCAAATAATGCGTTGACAATCAACCGCCCGATTTTTTCTTGCAGATCACGGTGAAGGGTGTAATTTTATGACAGCGTGATGTAGAGAACGTCCGTCCTACAAATAAAATTAGAACGAATGAGGAGATAGCACGAATTAGAATACCTACCCCACATCAATCGTAAAGATTCATCCACTCCTTCGCTTGCGGGTCAGGACGCTCCGGCTCCACAGGCTCGTCCGGCTGCAGCACCTTGCGACGCCGTTCGGCCGCCTTTTTCAATATAGGGGTACATTGTATTCCGACGGAAACCTGGTCGTGCTCCCAGTCAACGACTACTGGCCAGATCAGCAGGTCCGGCTGCCGCTCAACCAACTTCGCCAACGCTTCTGCGTTGGTGGGGTAGGCGCGGAGTTTGTCGACAGCCTTCGGATTGATGAATGAGCTGAAGCCAGTGGCGGACTCGTGGAGGAAGAGGATCAGACGAAATTCCTCGGCGGTCGGCGCGCGCTCGTGCACGATAACGTCCAACTTGAGGGGCCCACGGATGGCATTTTTGGATTGAAATTTCGGGGCCTTCGTGGGCGGACGTGGGAACATGTGCACAGCTGCCTGAATCCGCTCGGTCGTGTCCACCGAGGTTGGGTCGGCGGGATTGTGGCTATATGTAAATCATATTAAAACTTCGGCATTCTCGAGCGGTGATAAGGAGAGACGGCGCACAAGACATGAAGAGTCGTAGGTTCAATTTCGGCCCACAGTTCGTCCGTCATTTCCTTGGGCGGCAATTTGGGTAGAGGTCGCGATGGATCTCTCTCTTCTCGTCGTACACCTGGTATGGACGGCTTGGAAGACGAGTAGCGATCACTCTCATCTCTCCCTTCTCGTCGTACACCTGGTCTGGACGGCTTGGAGGATGAGTAGCGATCGCTCTCACCTCTCTCTTCTCGTCGAACACCTGGTCTGGACGGCTTGGAGGACGAGTAGCGATCGCTCTCACCTCTCTCTTCTCGTCGTGCACCTGGTCTGGACAGCCCGAAAGAGGAGCGATCGCTCTCTTCATCGCTCTCTTCTCGTTGCACACCTGGTTTGGACAGCCCGAAAGAGTAGCGATCTCTCTCTTCTCGTCGCACTGGTCTGGACGCCGTGAAAGACGAGTAGCTAGGGAAAGGCGCCACGGTGGGTCGTACCTGGGCGACTGCATGTCGTGTTATGCGACCCAAGACGCAGAAACGAAACATCAACGCGTTTCGCAGAAGATGACTTTGATGATCGCCGTTTGCTGCAAAACTGAATGTGTCACTGTGTGGACGCATGTTTGTCCGTCGATCCGAAGGAAACGGATCATCAAGAGCCAAAATTCAACCGGGATGCTGTTAAAATCTCGGGCTACACACGAAGGATACAGCCTAAGAGTACGCTGGCGGCGGGTACTGAAACGCAGAATGGCAGGCTAACTGCAATTGTTGGGGGGAAAAATAGAACCCTCAAAAAGGGAACGGGCTGTTGGAAGGCAAAAGTCTCTGTATTATTCCGAAACGTGTACTTAGTACGACTCGGCAAACGTTACTTAAGCGTCATGTACCCACGCCTCGCGCGGACCATCGCCGCTTTGCGTTGGAAAAATCCAATACTCAGGGTAGAGTGAGAACCAATTGCATCAATAGTCTGCTCAGTGGTCGTCGCCGGCGCCAGCCGTGAACTCGGGGTCGAAGGACTCCGCCAACATCGTCATTGAACTTTATTGGCTCCCCTTGCACCGCGTCCGAGTTACTGTAACTCGCAGAAGAGAGGCCGAATGTTCATTGGCCCGGCCCCACCGCGGTACCGGCGGATAGCGGCAGACTTGTCTCACACTTCGCGATCGACAGCGAACGGTGGTTCTGACTCCGTATATACAAACGCGAGGTCAGTCATTCTGTCGGCACCAAAAGCGCGGTATTTAGCTGCAGAGATGTTGAGTTTTCGGATCATCCTCCACCGAATGAGAAGATGGCAAATTGTGGAGATGTAAGCCTCCATTTGCAACTTACTAGCATTAAAAGTAGCAACACCATCAATCCATGGTTAGGTTTCCCACGGTTGAAATAATTGGTACACTTAGCCCGGCTCAAGTGATACAGTACAACATCTTTACCTTAGAAAGCCGATAAAAAGCCAAACTACTCACACTAGTGGTTTACTTTCTTTTTTGAGGACTTCACATGAATACTTTACATGCGGGGATTTGTGATGGCGGCATCGCGGCTCCGGCGGAGCGCGATCACCTCGGCTTCCCAGAGATCACTCGGATCGCTGTGGCTTCAAGCGGCCCTGCCGAGCTTCTCTAGTGTTCTGGAATCCAACACCTCACTCACTCAACTCGATGTCTGAACTTCTTGGTTTTGGGACGACTTACGCCAAACTTACGTGGGGTATAAATATCGGAACCTCACAGCATTTTCACCCATTTTATCAGTCCAAATTTGCTGCCTCCAGCGAGAGCGTCGTTAATCGCATGCACAGGAAATGTTCAAATCAATCGAGTGGTCCGCAAGGCCGCAAGGACTGTGACGGCGAGCGGCAACTTCCGAGTCTCGAAAACATTTTTCATGCTAATACCAAGCTAATACTCACTGCGTTCCGAGGTCTCCTAAACTTAATATGTGCAGCTATTTACGGATCTGCGTAGGTGAGCGTAGGTGACTAGACAGCCTCTGTCTAGCCGACTACACCCAGCTCTCTGCGCAGCTATTTACGGAGCTGCGTAGGCGACTACGCTTAGTGTTCCTAGGTGAGTGTAGCTAAGCGTAGGTACCTACTATTAGTCTGTGCAGCGGAGTGCAGGCCAAGTGTAGGTACCTACGCTGACCTACACATAGCTACAAATATGGCTACACATAGTCATCTGCGTAGGTACCTGCACTCAACTAAGCGCAGACGATCGCGGAACGCAGTGACTCACCATTGGCGAGTCGCACCAGTTAACGGCCGTCAAGAAGTGACGTACAACATATAAGCCACGCGGCCATGGATAAGTCATATTCCTCAAGAAAGATAAGTCAAACTGGGACGCGAATGCAGTGTTCAAAACTGCCCGCCCAGAATCTCCCAAGAGGATTTGAAATCATTCGCTATGCGTTTGACAACGTCTAGTAGGAAGGTCAGTCACGACGCAAAGGGAATCCAACGACAATAACTCACCGTGGGGATCATGTTCTCCCACAAGGTCCTCCTTTGCTGCTATCTTCCCCTTGGATTTCAACGAGCGCAGAGTAAAACCGTAGATCCCGAGCCAAAGGGCATTCAAGCCGCGATGCTTCTTCATGATAGCGTCGGCAAATTCACGAAATGGAGGGAGCTCATCGATGAACTCAAAATCCATGTCCCAATGTACGGCGAGCTGTTTTATGGACGCGGGGAGAGAACTGACGAATGTTTCGAGGATAGCGGGGACCTATATGTATCTGTATCAGCAAACGAAATGTACAATGAAGGGCCTAGACGGTATGCACCTTCCAGTCAAAATCAGTAGGATCGAAACCGTCGACATCCCAATTCTCCGAGGCACCCTCCGCATCAACGACCCGGATCTTGACTCTGGTTACGGCACTGAATATCGTGCACAGCTCTTCGAAGACCGCAGAGTTGAGATACATAAAAGCCACGGTTAAAGAGGTGATTTTTCGGAGCACGCATTCCCCGCAACGTCTGGAGAAAGTCGAGCGGGCTGCAGACTTCGATCGTTAGATCCGTGAGATTGGAGAGAGGAAGGACGAGAGGGAGGGTCTGGAAGAGACCGGTGTATTTGTTGAGCAAGGATGGCAGTTCAGAATGCACCAGCTGCTGCAGACCCGAACCGTCCCAGTGCATAGCCTCGTCCCCTCTGACCGTATCCCGCATCGACAGATCCCGAAGCGAGGGGAACTTGGATAAGATTCGCAAGTTTTGAGGCGCCATCGAAAGGGGCAGATATATCGACAGTTTTTCGGTGCACGGGAAGGAGGGTATCTGGTCGATGCCGAGGCCGTTAGGGGGGTTCAGGGCCAGCTCCAATTCGCAAACTTTGTCCGCACTGAGGAGAGGGATCCAGCGCGAGTGGTCGAGGCTGTTTCGCAGCGAAGGTTTGGCAGGTATCTGGAGGCAGCGTAGGTTGCCGAATTTCAAAGAATCAAAGTCTATGGCGTGCCCGAGGCCGACCTTGTACTCTTCAATACGGAGCGTATGGAGATTCGGGAGGAGTCCCAAGTTCGACAGCCCGGTCTGGGTAAAATGCACTTCGTTCGTGGTAAGGGCTCGGAGACCTGTGAAGGCTCGGATACCTTGGAAAAAAGCGTCCAGTAAGATGTACGGCTGGTCGCTCGTGGAAATTTTGGAGGCCTTCGACGCGAATGGAGTGACGTTGCAGACGCGAACGAACGGTGCGATTGCATCTGAAAGCCAAAATTCAAGGCGCTCCGCGGCCTTTTTAACGAGGCGGGGAGTCGGGAGAAGCACGCCGGCGCTCCCGATCGCATAGGGATGGAACTCGAATTCAGCGAAGATGTGGGGACGAGATAAGTCGCAGAAGCGGTGACCGGTCAACGCGATATTCGTGAGGGCATCGTTCGGTGCGTAACCGAGGGCCTTCAGCCAGAGTTCGTTAGGAAAACGATCCGGTATCGAATCCAGCCAGTAGCGCCACCAGGTGAACAGCGGTACATGTTTCGCCAGATCTTCTCTTCGCCGGTTTTGTGGTCGCGTTCTAAGACTAATATCAACTTCGTTCCACTGGTCCGTATAAGGAGAGATCTTTCCCATTCAGTACACTTACAGCGACGTCCCAAGAAAGGTTCCCCAAGTTTTCGTCGGGAATCACCTTCCGCCCACTATATAAACAAAAATTGAGGAGTGGTTGAAACCGGTCTGAAGTCTAGGGATCACATTCAATTTGGGGACTCTACGCCCGGATTAGAAATGCTCCAAATCAGCCCATATCACGTCGAATTTATGGCGCATAGTCTGGATATTGGTAAGAAGACCTAGGCGAAGTTCAACGACAGAATGCTAATTGTTTGAATTCGCCTACCTCCGATATCCTCAACGGATCCAGGGGCAGTCTCGGAGATCTCTTCGTCCTCAGCTGCGGTTTTGCGCCACAGGAACATGGTATCAAAGAAACCGAGCCAGATGGTGTTCAGAGTAGGGAGATTTGCCGTCAGGTCGCGTCTGAATTTTGGGTAGATTGGGTCATCAATCTTGCAGCTCCCGTTGTACCACACCAGAGCGAGTTGTGTGAGGTGCTGCGGTAATGATGTCGATTGAGCCAGTGTTTCGAGGAACGCCTGAACCTGCTCGACAATGTAAGAATAAAGGCAGGTCTATCAAGGTATTGTCAAAATAACCACCTCGTGAGGAGGCGGGAGACCACAGATTTCAATGCGTAGTCTTGTGAGACCAGGGAAAAACTCGCATATGGCAGCTAGCTGCGTGTGCGAGAGTGTAAACACCGAGACCCGCAAGGAGATGATAGAACTCTGCACTCCGATTGTCTTGAACGTCGTGACGAGAACAGGTGTTTGCGGGCAGAACCCGACGGTAAGATGAGTGAGAGTTGGTAGACGAAGGAATGTGTACAGTGTCCACACGGGCCCAGTGTATTCCGTGAGCGGGGAAGAGAACGCGGTGGTGGGTGCGACGGAATCCGCTGGCTCCCTCTCCCATATATGATCACGGATCTCCAAAGTTCGGAGGGCAGGAAATTTCGACAGGAATCGGCGGATGTCGGGAGTCTGAGACGAGGTGGCGAGCGTGAGTGTGAGTTTCGTGACGTGTGGAAATGAGGGGCGACGGTCGATTTCCGGGATATGGCTGGAGTGGAGTCGAATGCTGAGTCGAGTCAGGAACTCTGGACGCAGGAGCCGTAACCAGTGGGAGTGATCGGTCCCTTCCCCCGGTATACGGTCGTGGAGACTGATTTCGAGGAGGTTTTGGAACTTTAATCGAGAAAAGTCAATGTCGTGTCCCGGGGCCGCCGCATAATCCGTGACCGAGAGCGTCGTCAGCTCTGGTAAACGGCACAGGTTTGTGAGAAAGGTTTGGGTGAAGTGCACTCCGATGCAGGATAAAAGTTGAAGGTTGATGAAGCGCACTACGCGCTCAAAAAAGCTGAACAAGAGGATATATGGTTCTTCCGTCCGGCAACAATCCGGGTGGGAGGGGTGGTCGGGTGGATAAGGACGTACGTCGCATATGCGGACGAAGGGCGCTATTTCCGTGGAGGTCCAGAATTCGAGGCGCTCCATCAGTTGCTCTACCTTCCTGGGAGTTGGAAGAAACGCGTCTGTCTCGCCAGCGGCGTAGGGATGAAAGTCAAACTGGGCGAATATGTAGGGGCGCAATATACGCCGGAAACGCCGGTCAGTTTGGGAGACCTGGAGAGTGGTCTCTCGGGGCAGTTGTCCGAGCACCTGGAGCCAAGTCTCTTCGGGAAGTCGGGGAATCATTGCGAGGAGGAAGAAGGACAGAAGCCAGCACTGCCATTGATGTGGCGATGCACCTTGTAAACCAAACAAGGGCAGCAGCAATTGTGAACTCCAGGAAATTACGAAAAAAAGAACGAAAAATGTTTATTGATTCTAGTGAAGTACCCGACTACCGCAGCTAATCAACCAATGTTTTTGGGAAAGTGAGTGGCCCAAATCAGGCATCTTCGTCGCCCGCGGAGGCGAGAGACGCTGAGCGTGAAAGCGATGTAATGCTGGGAGGAAGCGGGACCATACCGGGATCTGCGCCCCAGCTTTCCGGCCGCGGTGGGGGTACCGCAACATCATGACTGCTGAGGAACGTAACAGCGGGCGTCGTAATCGCGTCCCCGAACGACGGAGGGGCAATTTCGTCCAGCGGTGGAGGGAAGTCCACGTATGTGCCGGTGTGTGCCAGCAGGGGCTCAGAGATAGCAGCGAGCGCGGAAAGCGAGGACGAGGACGACGTGTTGGAAGGGGCATAAGGTGGCGGCACGCTGTGAACGACTGTCCCTGGGAAGTATCTCGGAATGAAAGGGACCGGGCCCGACATGGGCGCCAGGGGAGGTGCGTTCTCACGCTCCAACCGCTCTCGCCGCGCTGCCAGTTGTCTGCGCCGGTAGATACTGAAAGCCGTACCGAAGCAGAGAATACCAAGCACACCCAAACTACTGGCGAGTGCAGCCGCGAAGGTGTCGCGATCTTTTTTTGTCGTTCTGACAGAAAAGAATGAGACATGATGCAGGCGACTGTATAAAATCGTACCCATTATCACCCGGCGCAGGGCTTGGAGACGCCACCCTAGACTGTACTGGGATACCAGTCCTGAAATCAATTAGTTTAGAAGGAGTAGAATAGAACTTGACTCACGAGGATGGCGTGGCCGCCACAGTTTGTGTAATGAGCATGTAGTCCAAGATAAAAACCGAATTCGGGGCGAGGCTAAGCTTCAACGTATGTGGACCATCCGCCAATCCATTCTTGGCAAAAGCGTTGACTCCGGACAAAAATCCAGAGTCCGACGGCGACCCTTGGTGGACGAACGTCGACGCTGGCGCGCCGTCTAATGAGAAACTGACGTTCATCAACGACGGTACGCCTGTCACAACGCCGAGGGGCTGTATACAGAATATGTACACCGCAATCCCTGAAAACAAATGAGAAACGAAAGGCGGCCAGGGAAAACAAAACGGACCAGTAAAATTGAACTCAGCGGAGACTGGAGTGTCCACAAAACCAGGATCATCCGAATCCAAACGAGGTAGATGGACAGTACGTCTTTGACCGCCGTGATTGTCGTCGGCGTCGTTGTCGTTATCGCCAGCCGTCTTTCCACTCCCTTTCCCTGATCCGCTGCCACCATTCCCTGTACTCCCACCTCCAGGGCCTCCCTTGGAAGAGCCGCCATCGTCGCCTCCAGTAGCGCCATCGTCGTCGCCACCTCCGGATGGCGATGTTGGAGGAGGGGGCGGGGGAGGATCGTTAACGGGCGAAGAAGGTGTGCTCGCTGGCGGTGAAGGCGTATTCGCTGGCGGTGAAGGAGGGTTGTCTACTGGTGGGGAGGACAGGTCACTTGTCGATCCTGAAGGTTGGGTCACAGGAGCGCTATGACCGCCAACACTAGATGAGGCATCGGGTCGTGCGGGCGGCTTTTCCGATGTGGGGGAGGATTGATGAGCAGCAGTCGATGTCGGACTACCGTCGTGATCGTTAAGCGGCAGGAAGTGTAGGCCTTTGTGGTATGTTTGCTGCATGGCGAGGAATATAGGGGGGTTATCGCAAGATGCGCACACCACCTTGCTTGAATTCCAAGAACCTGACGGTGTATAGAATACCGATGGGTCTGTATCATCGAGAGTGACGTTCACTTGGGATCCACGAGCGGATAATAGCAGCATGAGGCAGACGACAAGTCTCGGGTATCGACTGCGAGGTTGTGGCATTACTGACTGGTGAGGGAGGTATGGAACTAGACAAGGACTCACCACATTTCAACCTATATCGCGGTGGATTCTAGAATGCAGCTGACGGCGCGAGGAGAGGGGAGAGAATGCGGGGAAACGTGAGAGAGGGAGTAAGAGTCATTAATAGGCCCCATCGCCCTTAGAATACACGGAGAGACTTCGGAATTGGCGGGAACCCAGTACCCGCAGTGCTTGGTGATGGCGGTGGAAAGGATAACCGATAGGTCACGCGTGACTCGCCTCCCACTCTCTCACCATCATCATCCGGTATCGCTTCAGCGCTCGTCCGGCGGTGGGATTGGGGCCTGGACCACAATCTCGGTGTGATAGCTCACATGCCCAGCGGAATGCCTTGTATCTTACCGCCGCTCTCGAAAACGAATCGTTTGCTACTTCTTCGCTATCTCCAAGGCGGTGAATAACTTGTCTTTTCAAGACAGACGCTGTAACATTTGCGTTCATTCCTCGCACAAACCCGGCGGATTTAGAGCTGTTTCGGATTCTGAACCACTCCATCTCAAGTACTCACGAATTAACGTCACCGGAACGCTGCAAACCAACACACTGAACCCATGTCCATGACCGTCAGGACGGGTGACCCCGTTTGCTCAACCTTTTCTACGTCTTGCCCTGTCAGTTGGTCATCGCCCTATCCCGCTCAAGTCAGACCCACTCCCCGCACAACTGGGTTATTCAATTCCCTCTGACGTTGTATCGTTCGGTCGGAATAGCCGCCCCCGCCGACTCGGGTTCAAATGTTAAGCCGGCGACATCTTTCGTCACTTGCTGCTCCAACCTTTCTGACAATCGCCTGGTAAACCGACTTTTGTCATCGGTGCCAATACTCTTCTACTGTCTGCTTCCGCCGAATCATTCAGTCCGGTCGAACTCTGCTTCTGCAAAGGCGTTTCCCACGCAGTGTGCTTCGTTACATATTAGTCTCTTTGCGAAGGTCTTGCAACATCAAGTATAAACGATGAATTTACTGTGAGTTACGGTTTACTTGCTTGAACCGCCGTCTTTCAAAACTGAAGCTGTAACAGCAAGTTGACACGGATACGTCGGATGGCAATGTTTTTTCCAGACGCGGGTGTATTAACTGCCAAGTGTACGACCAAGCCCCTTCCGCAGATACCGTCTTGGCTTGAAACTTCGTGAAGAGATAGGGACCAATGACCGTGGAAACGTGGCATGGAAAACACCGGTCAAGCTGAAATATGTGGTTGCCGGAAGGATCTGCAACTTCGCGCAGAATATTGATCGTCTCAGGATTCTTGGCGTGCCTTGGTGCCTCCGTTAGGCATTTAGCAATCTTTGGGCCTCGAGCACGTTGGCTGATGTGGTTGTGCTAACCTAGAAAAAAGGGGTGGTTGCGAGTTTCAAGACTGCGGATCTTGCTGCGGATTTGGGGTTTGGAGCGCTCCATTTCCCGGAACTCCAAGCAAATTCCTCCAATTCACTCTCACAAGTACCGTTAACGCCGTTATTCTCTCACTCTCATCGACAGAATTCCTGACATCTTCCTACACGGGGAACACACGGGCCAAGACAGTCTTAGACACGTCTCTCAACTAGCCAAGATACGTAGTCGGAAGACACTTTTTTGTGTTTCTTGGCGGCCCTCCTTACGATAACATCATGGCCGGTTTTTTCTTCTTCTTCCTTCAATTCGACGGGCCCGGACCCCGGACCTGAAAGCTTGAACAGCGGTTGTTGGGTCAAGCTTGGTTCGATAGAAGCATCACCCAGTGTCAACAACAAGCGCATACACTTCTTTTTTTTCTCCCTCATCCATGGCGGATCGCTTTCCTAACGAACTCTGGCTGAAGGCCCTCGGTTACGCACCGAACGATACCCTCACGAACATCGCCTTGGCCAGCCACCGCTTCTGCGATTTATCTCGTCCTCACATGTTCACGACTTTCGCTTTTCATCCCTATGCGATGGACAGGAAGGGTCTACTTCTTCCGTCTTCCCGCCTCGTCGAAAAAGCTGCGGAGCGCCTCAAATTTTGGCTTTCAGATGCAATCGCACCGTTCGTGCGCGTCTGCAACGTCACTCCATTCGCGCCGAAGGCCGCCAAATATTCCACGAGCGACCAGCCGTACATTTTACTCGACCCTTTCTTCCAAGAACTGGGAGCCTTCACAGGTCTCCGGGTCCTCACCGCCATGGGAGTTCATTTCACTCAGACCGGGCTGTCAACCTTGTGTCTTCTCGCCAATAGGGTGTTTCACAATAGCTTTTTTGACCCCAACTTATGCCCCAACTTCTGCCTCAACTCTGCCTCAACTTGAGCAAAGTTGGGGCAGAAGTTGGGGCCTCGTTCGTGAAACACCTGAGCAATAAACTCTGCCTCAACTCCGGAGTTGAGGCAAAGATGCGTATCCAGAGCGGCTTGATGGACACTGGAAACGCAGATTAGCCGAAGTTGAGGCACGAGTTGGGGCAGAAGTTGGGGCGAAAGTTGGGGCATGAAGTCGTGCTGCTATGCACGATTTCAGCCCCAACTCCAACTTCATGCCCCAACTTCTGCCCCAACTTTGGGACAAGTTGTGGTCGAAGTTGCGGCGTAAGTTGGGGGTCAAAAAAGCTATCGTGAAACACCCTAATCTCCACACCCTTCGTATCAAGGGGTACAGCTTGGCCCCGGGGCGTCTTATTGACTTCGATTCATTGAGGTTAAACGCACTACGCTGCCTCCAGCTTCGGAATAGCTTCCTTGACGAGACCGACCACTCGCAGTGGATTCCTCTGCTCGATGCAGACAAAATGGGCGAACTCGAACTTGTCCTCAATCCGCCCAACGGCCTCGATCTCGACCTTCTACCTTCTTTTCCGCGCGTCGAACACCTGACGGCGTACTCTAGCCTCTCGAAACCCCCCCAAAACTTTCGAATCCTATCCAAATTCCCTGCGCTCCGGAGTTTGGCCATAGGGGAAACGGCAACATGGGATATGCATTGGGACGGCTCGAGTCTGCAACTCGCCGAGTCCGAGTTGCCCTTGTCGCTCACCAAATACACCGGCTCCTTCGCGGCTCTACATCTCCTGCTCCCCCTACCCAACCTCACCAGTCTTGCAGTCTCCGAATGTGATCCGTTCGAGTTCATCAAAGCGGTGGGAATCCGAGCTCCCAAAATCACTACATTATCCGTCTGCTTCATGTATTTTGGCCCAGCGCTCTTCGACGACCTGTGCGCAATCTTCAGTGCGGTAACCCGACTCGAGATCAAGGTCCCGATTCTGAGGATAGCGTGAAAGGCAACTGGGACGTGGAAGAGTGGGATCTCACTGAGTACGACTGGAAGGTATGTGACCTCTTAGCACCTCGCGGGCACTCTCTTTACCAATATATACACATAGGTCCCTGAGCTTCTCGAAACCCTCGTCAAATCTCTGCCCCGGCGCATAACCCAGATCGCTGTGCACTGGAATATGGATTTCGAATCCATTGGAGGGCTCCCTCCATTTCAGAAATTTTCCGACATTATCATGAAGAAGCATCGCAGTTTGAATGCGCTTTGGCTCGGGATGTACGGTTTTACAGTGCGCTCATTGAAATCAAGGACGGGGAAGATAGGGGTAAAGGCGGATCTTGCGCGAAGACCTGACCCTCACTGCGAATTGGGTGAGTTATTGGTTGTCATTAGATCTCTTTCGTGTCGTGACTAGCCTTTTTCTAGACGAGGCCAAACACATCCACAAGGACTTCGAGTCTTCTTGGGAGGTTCTGGGCGCCGCCATGTAATAATTTAACTGACATTTCTTGAGAGGGGTACACTTTGTACCGTAACCCGTATTTCTTGGAGGCCGTCGATTTTGTCAGTGGTAATTGGACGGTTAGCATTATGAGAGTCGTAAAGTAGGTAAACTATTCCTTGAGGAATCTAGAAATAACCGTCCTTGATACTTCTAAGTAACTCCGCCAGCCTTTCCGCGCCAGGACCCACACCAGCGGTCAGGTCGGCGTCGATATCGCTGGGATTTGCCCCAAATCTGTCGCGATTCAATCAATTCACTGTATATTGTGGGACAGCAGACAGACGTACTCAAGGTCCAACTGGTGTGCAATGTGCTCGTCCTTGATGAGTCTGATACCTTGAGCCGTGTCATTGCGAGCCGCTTTCAGGAGTCCCCACAGCATCCACACCGCCTCGTTGTGCCCCAGTATCGCCTCGATCTTAAGCCGTTCTGTAAAGTTTGGTGATGTTCTTGAAGAGCATCCCAGAAAATTGAACTCAACGCACCGAAAAGAGTCGTGATTGTTGGGTCACCCTTGACCACGTTCACCCAGAACATCTGTTCAAATTCGTACACGGTGTTTCCGCGCGCGAGAAGGCCGTATTTCCCAGACGGCGACTCGCCATACACTTGCAGAATCATCATCATCTCCGTTTGCTTGAGGAACGCCGGCCTTTTAGGAGCCGCTTCAACCTGCTTCATGATCTTATTGCGATGCTTTTCTGCGTATGTTTCGGCCTCTCGGGGACTCATATCCTTCACCGAACGCGGCTGCTGAGACGAGCCGAGCGGTCTGGTAGACTCCCGTGGGGGCTTCGGGGTTTCGTCCTCTGGGGTGGGGGCCTCCATCACAACGCTGCGCACCATTTTGCCCGTGATGGACGGAATGACGGCGCGCAGACCTTCGACAGTTTTTTTCACGCCCTGAAGATTGCGTTCGACGCGGCGTCGCGACGTAAATGTAGAGGGACAAAAGTCACTCACCATTCCAGGGTGCTTTTCCTTGAATTCTACGATAAGACGGAGTTCTTCTGGTGTCATTGTGATTTTGAGAAGTTGCGGAAAGAGAGGGGAGAAGTTTGGCTGAGTTTGGCGGCTACGCGACAACATAACATGACCAATCAAAGGGACTGATTAAAGTTTGTTGAACCTACGACATTAAAA
Organism: Mycena metata; assembly: GCA_029378385.1. NCBI lineage: Eukaryota > Fungi > Basidiomycota > Agaricomycetes > Agaricales > Mycenaceae > Mycena > Mycena metata. The sequence continues at coordinate 300,170 of JARKIB010000072.1, forward strand.
GCGACGAACGATATCATGATTTGCCAAAGAAAAACTACTTGTATGTAGCCAGAAAGCAGAACACATTATTTCATCACAACTGCGAGCGCTCAAACGTTTTCCGCGATAAACTTGGCCGCAGTACCCACATCTTGTGCATAGTCGCTAACGCGCCGAAATTGTTTCATAAGCCAGATAAGGACACCAAGAAAGGACTCGAACACTCACAGATGATTCTGAAGGAACAGAAGGAGGAACAGGATGTTGAGAAGGCCATTACCGCCGCAGGCCCCGTCGTCGCGATGGCATATAACACAAGTCTTGGAGGCGGGAATTCCGTAGACGGTTTCGCGCGAGTCGGGGTCGCCCTTATCAAACAATATTCAGGGATTCATAAGCGGAGTGAGGAAGAGCAAGAAAAAAAATGATCATGCGATGCGACTCACGAAGGTAACGACGGTAATGTGGGATGCGACATCCGCGGGGAGCTGTTTGGCGGAGTTGTGTACCAATTGAGCGCCTTGGCTATATCCCACCGACACGACGGATGCCTGCATATTAGAGTAATCAGCGGCAGCTCAGCAAGACGCAAGAGGAGAAGGTGAAGGTAAGCGTACATCGGGGCAAAGGCGCGCAGCCAGAGTAATCTGTTAAAAGTGTACGATTGGTTGGGTTGTGGATGACTTCAAAGTGAATGACGACGAACTTGGCTGGCCATTGTCTTGGACCCGTCAGGATCTCCGCCCTCGAGGAATTCCGCGATAGAGGCGCTATAGGCAACACCCTCGAACGTCAATGTCTTGTTTCTCGGATTCAGCCAACCGCGAAGCGCCTCCTCGAGTTGAGGGCCGACTAGGTCGCCGATGGGCGAGGGCTCGTTTGTTCCACGCGCGAAGACAACCTGCTGAATTAGTTCTGCATCCGTACTCCAGTAAACCAAGTTGCCTTACCATAACATCGCTGCATCCAATACCCGTATTATCTGAACTGCCCAGAGGATTGATTCCTGGGTCTATAACATCATTCAAGCCCTCGAGCTCCCGTGTGCGGTAAGCCGGAGCGCCGCGTTTATTCTGTCCTTTAAGCACTCTGTTCCCTCCAGAATTTATGAGATCGTACCATCTGATCGGAGGCCGGGGCCCAAGCTGGCGTCGTTGATAAACCAACGGGAGGGACTAATTGAGATGGTTAATCATTCACAGCATTTGGTGGGACCGGATATACCCTGCCGCGAAGAGAGCTAGGGCCGGAACGAAGTGAGTATTCGATGCAGCACACACCGATGCCGTCGACTGACCGAACTGAGCCACGGTTCATTCAGATCCAGTTTGTGGGGGTACGCGACGGCGCCAGAGACAAGGGAAGACAATGCAAGAAGGATCGAGAGCATGTGCATGGCGGTCAAGAGCAAGGACATGCCACACTGGCCCACAGGGACAACTTGAATGCAGGGATCCGAATAGATGTCAATGGCATTTGCGAAACCCGGTGCGGACCTCGGGCCGTCAGACACAGCACGGGCTGCTCAAGAGACGTGTATATGCACGATTGAGACCAATCCCTTCCAGGTAAAATCGAGTCCTTCAAGTCGAGGTGGTGGCAAAAACCAAGGCACGACTCGGAACAAGGCACGAATGATAGCCGCCGGCAGTAAGCGAGCGGAACACGGTCACCTGATCCCTGCGGCGACTTCGCGAGGGTAACCAGTCAACAAAGAATAGATATGGAGCTCTCTCCCGTCCGCATTTGAACCGCAACAGACTCTTGGTAAGCAAGCACGCAGCAAGCCGTTACAATTTTCTTATTCATTTCTTTCAGACTTGCAATTTTCTCCGTTGATTTTTTTACCCGAACGTTGGAATCCAGTCATCACTTCGAATGTGCTTTATCATAGTTTGAGAAACGTCTGGCTGAAAGAATGGCCAGGGAACCGAGGGCGAAAGTTAGAAGCCAACGAACAAAGTTACATATGTTGAAGCTTGCTCTCCAAAGAAATGTTTCCAAATCGCAGCAGCAAGAGACGCAAAACCAACTGAATGAACCTATCTACAGAGGACTCATTTGAGACCTGTTGTTGTTGGGTTGTTGAACTCTGATGGGCGCCGATCTTGGAAATTCAATTTCGGCCCACGTGTTCAAAATGTCTCCAGACGTTGTCTTCCCTTTTGGGAGACAGCTCTATCGTTGCTCAGCACGAAGGATTTAAAGGCCGTCTCATACCGATGTGAGTCTCAACTCCCCGCTCATCTCACTATGTCTCGTCGAATAATTATTCTAGGCATTTTGTACCAGGCTTTCTTCGCGTTTGCGAGTCGGCGTGTCGAGCAGTCGTTCTACATCCCCTCTACTCTCCAAAATCGCACCAGCTATACCGTCTTCGAATCCTTGGCGTCCGGCCTGGATGGCCCCAAAGTTCAGCCCATCAACGCAACGACCTTCGACTGGTGGTATTTTGACGTAGTCTCCACCAATCCTCCCGATTTGTCCACTGCTGTCGTCACGTTCTTCTCCACCCCGCCCAGTGCATTCCCACTCCTGACTCCGTCACCGACATAACCGTCGCGGTTTTGTGGATCTCGTTCCCCAATGGCACTCTCTGGTCCACGGCGTCCCATGCCGATGGCGCGACGGTGAAGGTGAACGGAGATTACACCGACGGGACCTGGGATAACTCGGGGTTTAGCTGGACGTCGAAGGAGTCCGGATACCTTATCGAGATCGACGCGCCGGATGCTGGGGTGACGGGGACCATTAGCTTCAGAACCGTGCGTTTAATTGTATTCCATACCCCAGCAGTTCACTGAAGGCTCTTTCGAAAGGTCGCACCCCCGCATTATCCATGTGGTCCCGCGGAGGCTGGTCAGAACCTTGAGCTGGGCCCGCACATTGGCTGGGCCAACGCCATTTCCGACGCTGACTCCACGGTGGATCTTCGTATCGACGGCGACACCCCATTTGCGTTCAGGGGGACAGGGTACCATGATAAAGTGTGTTGTCCCTGTCTCACTGGGCGTCAATAAATCTAATTCAAGTACCGTCAGAACTGGAGCGACGTGGTCTTCGGCACGCACATCACATCGTGGTACTGGGGGCGGGGTCGCCTTGGACCTTACTCTTTGGTATGGTGGGACGTACTTGGCCGGACGGGGGTGGAGACTTTCAGCGCGTATGCAGCGAAAGACCAGAAAATACTCGCTGCGAGTTGCGCGCCAGAGAGCATCAAGGCGCGTCCCATCGGGCAGAACTCGACCTACCCGCCAGTGCTCAGCACGGGAAACCCGTCGGGATACCATGTCGAGCTCGATCTGGGCGTCGACGGCAAGCTGGAACTTGATCTCACTGTACTCGCTCCGACCATTGCGTTAAACCCCGAGTATGCACGTTTTGTTGGGAATATGTCGGGCTCGATTACGGGCGAGAGAAACACAGAGAGGCTCATCGGTATGGCGTTGTTTGAGCAGTTCAAGTTGACGGAGTAGTTGTCAATGATGGACGCAAAATGAATTAGTTCTTCGTTCTTTTGGCGGTTGATGTATGCTCAATTACATTCTACTATTACTTAGTTACTTAAATTCTCCTATTTAGCGTACCTAAGAGCAGAATAGCTCTCTACATAGGCTATAACTGGCCTGAACAGCTACTACAATCCATTGGTCCCTTCAATTGCTTATATGTCCGATGAATCTCCTCGTCTGTCCGTGAATTTCAGGTGCAGCCAGATAAAATTATTTGAGTTGGCGTTCTGTGATCCAATCCTCCATGATCCGAGGTGAAATATTCTGAACTCGTTCAACTTCAGGTTGAAGCTTTGTGATGGAATCAAACGGCGGAACTGTCCGTATCCGGGCCGGGCGGCCGACGCTCTTCCTTCACTTCCACCCACTTGGATTTCGAACTGAGGCAGGTGAGAAGTGTTCACTAAGACCTACGTGCTTTTCTCATCCATTTTAGTATCACATGCCTCAATCCTGTTGGAAATGCGGTGCCGCCCCGCTGGCGACCCTTGATCCACCTGGTCTTCCGGACACGTATCTGAAGAATCTTGCGACGAGCTCGATCGACTTGACGCACCTGGCTTCCTGCAACGACGCGCCTCTTGATTCCGAACTTCCTCTAATCTGTGGCGTAATTTCTGCGGAACAGGAAGCGCTTGCGTCTTTGGATACTCAGATCCAAGAACTGCGACTCGCACTTGCGCGGCTCGTTCAACGGCGCGAGGCAAGCGCAAAAGTCGTTCTTCGGCACCAGGCAATCACATCTGCGGTTCGCCGCCTGCCCTCCGAGCTCGTGTGCGAGATATTCGCACTGACGCTCTCGAATAATAACGAAGGCGGAACGAAAAATCCACCGTGGCAGCTCGGGCACATCTGCAGATCGTGGCGGCGTTGCGCGTTGGATTATTCCCCCCTGTGGAATCACATCGAAATCCCAATCGATTCCGCTAAATTGTCCAGCATTTCCATGCTCGAGACGCAACTGCTTCGGGCAGCTCGTGCACCACTGGACGTGGTCTGGCCAGCCGAAGTCGATCCGCGTTTACTGGATCTGGTCCTCCCACACTCCAGTCGCTGGCGTAGTTTATGCCTCCACGTCAGTGAAGAATATGATGGCATGCTCAACCGACTGCACCGCGTCAAGGACCGTCTTGACCGTTTGGAAAAACTGGAACTAGTAAAGGCCCACGAGACAGTCATTCCGGATGTCTTCCGAGAGGCACGGTGCCTTCGCGAAGTCATACTCAGCGAGTGGGAATTCAGATATCCTTCTCCGTCGGTGCAGATTCCATGGGCCCAGATCACTCGCTATCGCGGGATGTACAGCTGGCAGCGTCAGCTCGAAATTCTCGAAACCGCTCTGAACCTGCGCGAATGTGCGGTTGGCTTTGACCACTTCACCCACACCGAGTCCTTCGTGGAGTCGGATGATTCTGCTCCGGTCATACTTCCTCAGCTACGCCGTATCTGCACAGGAAGCCCGGGTTTCTTGCGTCACCTTACGGCTCCCTCACTGGAGGGCCTGTACTCTGTTTACCATTCGGAGAGCGTCGTTGTCCTTCTACCGCCTTTCATTGATCGCTCCTCCTGCTCCCTCAATACGCTGGTGTTGATGCACTGCGCCATGGTCATTTCCGCGGAATTGACGGCAGTTCTCCGTGATCTTACGAGCCTCACATATCTCGCTCTCGAGCCCGACGACCTGCAAGACACCACTGCGGATCAAATCTCATTGCTGAATGCGATGACTAGAACCTTGCCGGGCAGCGACACGCACGAGCTCTGTCCTAGCCTCACTTGCCTGGTTTATGGGATGAATGTCGATTTTCCGGAGGCCACCTTCTTCTCCATGGCGCAATCGCGGTTTGAGGCAGCTCAGCCCTTGATGCAACTTCGCCTTTTTCATGTTCGCTACCTCCACGGTGACGAATATATTGTGGACGAGAGATTGCGCACCCTGCGTGATGCCGGATTCGATTCTGCCCTTCTCAGCGGAAGCGATGTGGAACTCTTGAAGGGCAAGGAATTTTTCGCTATATAGTTTCTTCCCGTGGCCAGTCCGTACCTGTAGAGTGCTCATTTTATTTATTTATTTTCAGACAGAATTCCCGTAAGGTGGCATGAATTTTGGACGTAATGAATGAGGTAGCACTGAACCCTACATCAACGCGATATCTGTCCTAACGAAGGTCGATTTGGAGAGCTGCCGCAGCACATCTCAGTCGCTGCCGAAATCAGAGAAAAAATATACGTACGGTTGATCTCGCCCGCGCGCCTCTTTGCAACGAAGACTTCAGCGTCGTGCCAGTAGTCCTCGCCCCATCGAGCGCCCAGGTACCAGTCCTGGATGTAGTTGCTTGTAGCCAAACCAACAACGCGGCCATCTTGCTCCAACGCCACCTCGTCCGGGTGGGTTCGGTCCCGGCCAGCGGCGACACGGTGGTGGAGTACTAGCACGCGAAGGCTCTTGCATGTTTCCAGAAGCCTGATGCACAGCGCGGTGTCGTTCAGGTCGATAAACGCCAGATGCGCGAGTGCGGGTAACGACTCGATGTGGAGGATCCAAGTATCCGTTGCCTCAATGTTATCGAGCATCTCCAGGTGAGTGAGGCGGAGAAATACGGCGTCAGACAGGTGTCGAGTTAACAAGGTTTGGCACGGTCCGTAAAAGTGCTTGAGGGCCATGGCTGCGATGAAGGGGATCCACGTGGAGTGCATGTACAACACACAAAGATTTTCTAGACCGCCGCACGCAGCCAGGATAATTTCTACGTCCTTTCGCAAACCAAGATGAGCGGATATAAACAGATGGCGCGCGGCGGTGGAGAAGAACGACGGCGGCTTCGCGCGGATAATCGAAAGGGCCTGCTCAGTGGTGAGAGAGGGACCAGGGGTGTGCAGAGGTTCAGTTGGATCTAGGACTACCATGGTTCGATATAGCAGAGCATGAAACCTAGACATAGGTTGAACACAGCCAATTTTCGCGTTATTCAAGAAAACCGGAATATACCACTGGTTGACGCGATGGGCCACTCGCATGAGGTCGGGAATTTTCATGGGCCAGGAATGGGCACAAAATTCGAAAATCTCTCGCTCCAGTTCGGGAGGCAGCGTAGGGGAGGAGTTTGAGGCCATTGTCGTTCTGAAAGAGTTTGACTGTCACTGTGTCACAATCGAGTCACAGTGAACCGAGCCGGACTGGGCGCGAATCGGACCGGACAGGAGTTGGTCGCCAAAAGTGATCGCGGGAAAAAAAAAGCAAGAGTATTTTACGTCAAATATTTTCGCAATCCTGTCCGCTCCATGCCTTTCTGGTACCCAAGTAAAGACCTTTTCGACAAACTGATTAAACATTCTCGTCGGCCCAAGATGGGATAACCGACACACAAAAATCGACATCCGGTCCGCTCAATACACCTATTTTGGTAATTGACATGTGATATTCCGGTCACTCTGGATCAAGGATCCCGCCATCAAGATTTTCGCTTTGGGCCAAACTCTGATGGCCTTCCTGTCACCTTTTCTTTGTAGCGCGTCAACCACCGACCCAATCCAAAAAGACCCGGTGGGTGTTCGACGTAGTTTCATGGTAGGATTTCGGGAAAAATACCAGCTAGGTCGTGAAGTCAACATTCAACATGATAACATGATATAAGTACACAATACTCTGAGAACCACCCGTCCAAGGCTCCTGCACGACTCAGTGATCTTTGCCTTCAGCTTGACTCCTAGAAACCGAGTGTATTCTTGTTTAGAACCCATATGTGACTCAACTTGACTTGTCCGGGCTTTGGCTCTCAAGTTGGGCTCGCGGCAAGAATGTTTCCCACGGTTGGAAATATTTCTGGCCATTGTGATAATATTTTGGCACTAAGTTGGCCAAGAAGACAGAGAACAATCGGTACAAGGGGCCAGGAATTGAGAAATTTACGACTAACAAAAGATCCACCGAAACACAACAGGGAAAGTCTCTGGTTGCAATGAACTACGCACACCGTTCAACCGATTCAACCGAGAAGGGCAGGCTCCGTTGTGTTAAACCTCACATTCGGGAGACCAGCCCTATGATTCGTCATGAATATTTCACCCACCAGACAGCGGTAAAAAAAGAAGTCGACACCTTGGCCTGAAGGCCACACTTGTGGTCTTGCGAAGCAACCCGAGCTCAGATAGTACGTGTTTCGATCTGGGGGTTTGTGGACCGGATCTTTACCAAATATGTTCTCTGTAAGTAAGTAATGTCTTGTGGACTTTGAAGTTGAATCCATATGCCCTTGTTGTCCATCTTGGGAGTCTGTACCAGAACGACAAACATAATGATGGAAAAGGGAGGCTCCCTGGTTCTGAGCTAAGGAAAAATCATCCTGTATTTTTCTCGCTCTTGTAGACACCTATTCATCACTCAGACAGCACCCTGGATCCTTGGATGCAGCCCCGAACGCCCCACTGAAAAGGATGACAAGACCGCAATCCTCCGGACCGGCGGCCCATCCCACGGACCAGAATCTGATATGATTTGACAATCCCCATTTTTGCAAAAAAAAATCGAAACTACAGCGACCTCGCATTCGAACCGTTTCATTAATTCCTTGTTTTCTTTGTACCCCGCACCTGGTCAAAGGCACAGTGTTGTGATGTGAGATCGCTCACCTCTTGGGCGGTTGAAGTTTCCTTCAGCTGCCAAAATCTCTAAGTTATTCAGGCCTCAACACCGTGACGGACGGTTGGGACTATGTAAACGGCCCGCTGCAGTGCCCGATTTTTTCAAGAAATAATTGAGAATATGTTGATTCAAACGAAGAAGCAAGACTTCAAGTTGAAAAGTTGAATAGGGAAATCGGAGACCAAGCGCCGGTCAGCGTGATACTGCGGACCGAAACACTATCACCTCGTAGGCTCGTAACCAGCCTGCCATCACGGAAGTGTAAACACGTTGCCGTAGGCAGGCTGGTACTTCTCGGTCCACGCCAAAGGGCTGGGCCGGAGTATGAAACTTTTGGCAGGGGCCGATCAGTGCCGACGTGGTGGCAGTGCCTAGCCATCAATTCCGCGCCAAATCTGAGCCCTTTACAGCTCTTCCTCTGGGAAGTAAAAAAATATTCTGAAGTGACAGAAATCAAGATTGAGGGTTGTAGATTACCGATTTTTGAGAAACTACTTGAAAACCTATTGAATTGAGCAAAATCCAGCTTCGGGGAAATTTTTAAAACTCCGGCTCAGCCCTTTGACCTAAAACGAGAAGTACCAGCCTGCCTACGGCATAGTGCTTGCACTCAGAGTTGCCGTAGTAGCAGGCTGGTCACGAGCCTAATCACCTCGTCGGAAATTAATTGTACGTACTCCTTGGAGCCCTTCGTGTTCATTTTTGGCCGGATGCACTTGTATGCGCGTCATCTGCCGGTAGACTGACGTGGCTACTACGCTTTACCAGTGCAGGCCAGAATTACAGAAACTCCCGCTGCGGTATCATATACAGGGCCCGATACCCTGCTTAAGCGAAGCGCTCTTGGGATTCACAATTGCCGACTCGTGCTCGGATAACGATCACGTGCGACAAATATTTACTCCATAAACTCACCCCTAACCCCTAACCCCCTGCGCGTCATTCGAATTCACGCGTCATCGGGAGTAGTCGAAAGCTTCCGCTCTGAATTATGAGCGCGCGCGCGAAGTCTAGCTTTCGCTCCTATCCAACTGCTCATGATGACATCACCCGCTTGGAATCCTTAAATAGCAGGTCGAATCGTCCATCTTACTTCACAACCCACTCATCCCTCACATCACTCACAGCACTTCACCACATTTATCATGGACTCTTTCGATAACAACAACAACAACAACAACAACAACACCAATGAGTTTGGCTCTGGCGGGAACACTGGTTTTGACAACACTCAGAACTGTTCGTCGTGATCCTCTCTGTTGTTCTCCAACGATCTAACCTTCTGCGACAGCTGGGTTTGATAACACCTCTGGCGGCTACGGCCAACAGACCGACAACACTGGCTCGAACATGAGCGGTGGCGGCATGAACAACACTTCTGGCGGCTACGGCCAACAGACCGGCGACACCGGCTCGAATGTGAGCGGTGGCGGCGTGAACAACGCTTCCGGCGGCTACGGTCAACAGACCGACAACTTCGACAACACCGGCTCGAACACGAGCGGTGGCGGCATGAACAACACTTCCGGCGGCTACGGTCAACAGACCGACAACTTCGACAACGCCGGCTCGAACATGAGCGGTGGTGGCATCACTAGCGGCATGAACAGCGGCAGTGGTATGAACAGCGGCATGAACGATTCGGGCATGGGCGGTGGCATGAACACCACGGGCGGAGGGGGTATGAACGACAACTCCTACGACTCTGGCAACGTTGGCTCCGGCGGAAAGCCCAGCATGGGCGACAAGATCAAGGGTGCGTTCGCCTCTTAATTCACCGCCGTTCTTTGTCTAACCAATCTATTGGCATAGGCGGCGCCGAGAAGCTCGCAGGGAAGGTTACTGGCAACACTGGAAGGAAGGAAGGAAGGAATTACCGGCGCGGTCCCGTTAAGAAACAGCCGGGGCCCGTACTACATACATGCGTCAAGTGTATGCTACGGATACCGTCAATCTTTGAACATTTAATCACCTGCGCAGACCCCTCATACAAAGTACAAGGAGAACCGCAGGGCCGCCTGATCGCCAAAATTCGGTACGAGGAAGGCAACACCACCTCAATTTTTGAGTGCGGCATCCATATTTGTTAATGCAATTGATGTACCACGATAATGTAATAGAGATGGTATTCGCCTTCATGAGAGGGAGGACAAGCAGAGAAAGAGACTTCCGGTCGAAGACGGTGGATTGGCCAGCTGTTGAAAGGAAAGGCAGACCATGCATTCGCATTTGGCCGAGACCCTCCTGGGCCTTGAGCATATCCTTGTCTTGGTTACTGGAGTCGTTTCAATCCTAGCTTTGGACGCGTGATTGCGAGAATAATTTGAAGTCACTAACATTGTGTATGAAAGATGGAGATGTGTTTGACATCTCAAGAAAAAAATCTCAATTAATCAATCAACCTCGGAAAGATGTGAGGGTTCGCTGCACTGCACCACCCAGCCAAGAGACATGTTCACTTGAATTTCAGATGTTCTCTGTAGTGATTCATCGCACAGCACACATTTTCTACGGTGCATTTTTACGGTGCATTTTTGCGGACGAAGGTGGTTAAGTCAGGCTCCTCGGAAATTCGGCCATAGGTTTGTGAGAGTAGAGACAGGAAGTTCGGTTTTTGCTCCTGCATAATTCCGCCGAGTCCGACACTCCCAGTCCGACCGGTTATAATAGTGTCGCAAGGTTGCTGTGTTGACAATCTCCCTGATGGTAATTGAGGAATGGCTCGTGAGGCCTGAAGATCCTGGGACTCTTGTTGTTTTGAGACTATTCACCCACTGCAGAAGTCGGGCACGAAGAGTTCGCGACAGGACCAACATCTCCGGCCCTGTGACTCGGAGTTTCGTCATTCTAAGACACCCCTAATTCGGGCTCCACTCTTCCGGTCACTGTCCGATTCAACCCGCATCTCCCCACGTGCATTATGAAGACGTCGTAGGACACCGTGATACGAGCAGTATGCGCTCGGAGCATGCAGGAGGCACCTTCCAAGCCCGTTGTGAGCGGAGGTACACTTGCCCTTGCGGGCGAGCACTTTCAAGGATTCGGGCCCCTGGGCGCCAGTTTTGCGCTCGAGGTCAAGTGCGGGTTGTCATTTGTGAGCTCTACCATCCAGTAGTATATCTCGGCCTCTCGGTGTGGTTCAACGCAGGTTGGCGGACCTTCACCGGGCTTTTTGAGATTTCATGATGAGAGTCATATGCAGGAGCGCGGCCAAGAGCGCAAGGTTTGTCCCTTTTAGTTTTCCATTGGTACTTGAGCTGATCACGAACATAGACGGGCGAGTTTGAGCAACGCAACGACTTCTAAACGGATTTAATGTAACAATACATACTGTACTACCACGGACATCATAGTGTACCAAACGACAATAATTCCAACTGCTTTCTTGTTCTCCATTCCCGGTTCTTTCGACTTGGTCGGGCGCTCGCACTCTTCCAAATTCCCTCTCGCTCAAACGCCATTGATCAATCTTCAAGCCGACAGCACGGGTCACCGCGCAGCCATTTCATTAATTGCAAGAGCGTCGCGAGGTGAGTAGGTAGCACTAATCAGCCGGGATTTTCGCTGGTGGTGAGACCGCTGTAGAGATTCATGGTGGATTTACCAGTACTATAAACCCGACCGGCATCGGTGTAGCAATAGCTGACAGTGCTAAAGAATTCTGAGACTTCTCCAGACGATGGGCTATACATCGGAGAAGCATTTCAGATTGCATTCTGGGGAAAGGGCTTATTGCGGAAGGCGCGCACCACCAAAACCGCGGGCACATCAGGTGTGCCGCCAATTGGGCGTCCCGAGCCGGGCGGCATCACGCCGAAGTACTAATGTCAGGCGAAAATGTTGGCAAAAATAAAAACGTCTTCTTTGACTTCGTTGCCATCCAGGCTTGCAATCATACTGACCAGCACTTTGGCGAGTCGACTCGAGTCGTGTTGATATATATATAGGTTAACTCTTGATATTAAAATCAATCACCGCCGCGAAGTTCGGCAGAGCATCGGCAAGTCGGTTGCGGAGTCTATAACACTTCAGATAGACGGACATACGCACACATAGACAGGAATAATTGACAGAAAGTGATTGCTAAATTGCTCTTGGGGTTGACGTTGAGCTGATAGCACCATCGAACACGCGGCAATTTCCTCTAACGATGGATTCTCCCGGAAGCCTCAACTCAGCTATTCAACAGAGAGTTCTTTCATTAAACTCGAGACGCATGTAGATCGTGACACGCTTAATTCTCGTGAGAGAGATGCGACTTCCTGGCTTGTAGGACCCTCTTTCATCAAGTTGGAGTTCCACGTGTCGTGTTCAATTGCAAACCATTGCCGAATTTGTGGAAGTCGGCCCAGACCGCTAATATTAATGGCGGACCCGGGTAGATAGTAGCGCGCTTGTTTGGCTTCTCCCACCGGCGGCGAACTCACAAATTTGATCAAAACGCTTGTAACAACCTTCCTCCATCTTGGCTGAGTAACGCTGTAGAAGACGCATTATACATATTACATTTTATTGGTACCAAAATATCGAATGCCTATAGGGAGGAGCATAATGCATAGGTGATCATAAAATGACTAGGCGTAGGATCTAGTACTGAATGGTGTATTTTCGCCTGGATGGCTTTGGACCCCTTGGTTCGGGACGTCGACATCCATAATCCACTCCCCCCGTTGATTTTGTGAGAAACCCCACAGGCAGTGATGCCCTTGCAGCAGCACTACGCCTTTGGGCCCGCGGGGAGCACGCGCGCCATTGACGAAACCGTTCCACAAACGCTCTCCATTTCGGCTCAGCGACAGAAAGTGCTGGTGAACCGCCTGCTGGGCGGCCGGTGAGAGCCAACTGCTGAACTCCTCACGCGTCAACAGCGCGGTCATTTTGGACCGCAGGAATTGGATGAAGCCGAAGGTCGTCATGCGGCTACCCTGCATCGGAACTTGTAAGACACAGCGGCGCGAGGGGGTGAGGACGTAGATGGTGGCATTCTCGGGGATGGAAACGTCGTCGAGGACGCGCGCGAGAGCATGGAAATCGACTGCGTTGGTAAGGTCGACGGGAAACACATCTTCCCTGGTCGGCGCGGCGGGGGAGCCCCAAGGTGTCACGGTAGACGGAGTATTTGGGAGGGGAACACTGCGTACACGCGGCGCACCAGGCGGCTTGAAAAAGGACCGGATTAGCTCGGCTAAGCCTGGTAGGGCGGTGCGCACCTGAAGCTGTAGAGTAGGAGGCCAGGTGTGAAGCTGTCGAACTATTAAAACGCTGTGGACCACTTACAAGATGTAATGCCGGTTCTCGAGGCTGTGTCGCGTGCTTTAGCGGATGAGGGGGACAAGTCGTTATTCCGCTCACTGATTGATTAACAGGGTAAGGCGAGGAAGGCGGGTTCACAGCCTGCCCCTGCTCAGCACAAGATTAGAAGGTGCCGCTTCCAAATATTCATCTCAACTCACTGCGGGAGGTGCAGAGCTTGGCATCTGGTAAAAATGGGTCCACATATCAGAATGTTGGAAAAGACGATGAAAGTCGTAACGTACCCATCCACCCCATGGATACTCCTAGTTCGCGCGGAATCAGCCAGAAATATTAGACGTGGGCAAGGACACTTACTGGATTGAAGTTCTGATGAGGGGGCATTTTCTGGTGGGAGAGAGAGGATGGGTAACGGGCGTTTATTAAGCTTTTATACTCTCCCTGGATCTAGAACAAATCTGAGATCAACTGACTGAAATAATATAATCGGGCGACTCTCCCCGCCACTTCGCCGCTCGTACGTATGAGGCACCTATTCAGCCGCCTCGATCAACTTGTTGAACAGCGATTGAGTGGACAGATTCAAGAGTACACATGACAATGAAACAATGGTGTGCCAGAATTATGGCAGCAGTGGGAAGCGTCGCAAGGGCCCTATTTTCCGGATCGATGTCCGCAGTTTAGTCAAGAGGAAACGAGGAGCGATCGGGTTTTTCCCGGCGCTTAGCGGGGCGTGGACGGCTGAGATCTTTCAGAGCGCGCTGATATATATCCGCAATTCCCTGAAAAAAAATGAGAAACGAAAAAAAATGTCATGGGTAGAGACTCAGTTGCTGCTTGTTTCCATCCCTCATGCCGTGGAGGTAAGAGAGATAATTGAACAGATAGGGGGAGTCTCTTCTTCAGCCAGTTCCCTGGGTCTAGGGAGACCGGAGACACCCGAGGCAAGACGTCGCCGGGTCGGAGACATATCACATACGGGCGCTACTCCTAGCTATTTGGCGGCGGAGGAGGGTGGAGCATCGTCAACGAAGGCAAGAGGTGTTCTCCCACGCTAACCCCAAACGGGTAGCGCGGAGGTTTATTTTTCAAACTCCGATATGGGATCATCTTTCCACCACCACTCACCACATGTCGAGCCGCAGCATGGTCGGGTGCTCAATCGCTCAGGTTACGTCCAGAAGGGCCTTGTGGCATCTTTCGGGTGGCATATCGATCGTTCCGATAATTGTCGCCCGGTGCTTCTGCTCCTTCTTAGTGCCACAACATTGCCACACTGGTGACCGCCGAAACAGATATTTGGCCGTCCCATTTCTAACCTTGTTAATTGGTCTTCTTTGGCCCCAAAATGGTGGCCGTAAAGCTCGGTCCACAACCTCAAGTTTCGCCCAATCGAGGATATTTTTTCCGTCTCATACCTCACTCAATCAATCGTGGATCACATTTCGCGGGACCTTTATCATCCTCTGCGTACATTGGTGCAAAACCTTGCCGGTGGCGCCGTCGGACCTCCAAAAATTCTGGCTCCACGAGAATCCCGGCACGAAGGCCCCGACCCGTACACATAAAATTCAACATAAATGCAACTCAGTCTTTAAAATCCCCGTAATCCGGGCAGCGTGCACCGGACACCAACCACTCGAGCGCGCGCAGCGGTTGTAATAGGTTTTGGCCCCAAGATCTGGCCAGCGCTGACGCTGTTCCTTGAGCCTGGGAGGAAACGAAGAATCCCATCGACGTTTACCGTAACTTTGGACCCTCAAGACGCAGGATCAGACCAACCTCTGTCGAAAATGAAATTATTTGACTGGCGTGGCACGCAGCCGTGCAGTCGGGCGGCAGGAACCATCCCGCGATTCGAGAAAATTGGGTTTTGCCGGCATCATCCTTTTTTCCCCGTTCCCAAGAACCCGCAACACGCAATTTATCTGCATTTTAATCAGACGTCAGTCCGCAACGCGTGTCCGCTTCACAGCAACGCATTCCCATGCCCAGTAAGCTATGGTCATTGTCCCAGTCTGGAAAAAAGCCGATAGCTCCGCCTGCCCCCCAAGTTCGCCATGGTCCTCCCTATCTACTATACCCAAGTCCGGCCGCGAATACCTATTCCTGAAGCCTGCCACTCCGTCCTCCCAAGTATCATGGGCGAATATCATACCATCGCCCCTCTCCCGACAGCTCCCCTGGTCAACAGACAGGCCACGTCGCGTTCTCACCTTTCGGCCGCTGAAAAGCCCTTCATCGTCTCTCGCAGGGCCAGCCGTGGGGTGTTGTAAGTGGCTCGTCTTCAACATTCTGCTAGATTTATCTCATTACTTGGAAGCTTGTCCTTTGTGGAAATTGTGCCCATGCCACGACAGCGTTTTTGTCTCAACCGCAAGCGCACGGACAATGACGGGTCCTGTGCCCTTCCAGGCGCGGACCTTCGCCCCATATTCCTTCTCACCCAGTCGGAGCACTTACCGCAAAGCTTGTGACAGGTCGTCAATGTCCCTCCCCACATGGCTCCGATAAGGACCCCCACCTTGCGCGACGGCTATGGGCGATCCAAGGTCCCGTATGCAAATCATTTCTGCCCACTGCCCGTCGACTGAACCAGAGCGGCGTAGTTCGGGCGACATTAAGCTATCCCAAGGGCCCCCTGGTACAGTGAGAGAGTCCTGAGCGGGGGTCCACCAGCACCCATACGCGTGTGAGAGCGTACACGATCGTATATGGGCCATACTCTCCGCCGCGGCGGGGTCGGGAGAATTTGCTCTTCCCTGTCGATCGGAGTACACCTACACAAGAAGCTGCTATCATTGGTGGGTAGCTCGTTTACCTCGGCCGCCGGTCGCAGTCCTCACCCACCAGCGTCTACAGATCTCAAATAGCCAGCGAGGGCCATGGGACCACAGGGGATGCCGCGCTTCTGCGTGGTCGACGGGGAGTTACGCGACATGCGAGGACACCGTAGGATACCATATCGACTAGTTCCCCTCGCGGACTCAAGCCACGCGCCGTATCTACTCTCGTACAAACACCCGAGTTCACGTTCGTTCCCATATCGTCCTACAGTCAGGATTATCACGCCGACAGTTACTTCCAGGCTACCTGTCGTCTTGCCGTAAATTCCCTCCACGCTTCGCCTTTAGCTCTCAACTCCTGCAGGACGCCCTGTGTTTGGGCAGTGCGGCGGGACAGTGTGCGCGCAGCTGGACGACTCTCCCCCTATTCCAGCCGGACTGTCGGATACCGGGGGCGGTCGACCGTCGACGTTTCTTCGACAATCGAAGGCATCCATGTGTTGCTTTCCGACTTCGCACCAATGGCGATGGAGGTTCTTTTGGTGTAGTGGACATGGGACTCCGTCACGCCCAAAGGACCTTACATATGTTTCTCAGGACTAAATCTTGGCCCTAATTCCTGCCGTCATCGATTTAGTACTCAAACATATGGTGTTTTTTTGGCGTACTACCTCCATAGGCTTTCCCACTTCAACGAGACGGGTGTTTGCCCAGAAGCACTTACCAGGAATACCCCGTACATAGTTGCACCCTTCTTTCAATTCGCCAAGTGCAGAGCCAAAAATAGTCTCTCAAATGCATGCCCCTTCTGGCAAGTCACTCGCGAATCATGATTCATCGCTTTGGCCGTTTGGCCGTGGTCATGTTGGCATTCCTGATGACGCCGTCCTGAGTTGAAGTGGGCGAAATACCGTTGCAGAAATTCAACCACTGACAGGGAATTTCTACCAGAGAATTCTGCTTGGCCGACTAAATAAAAAGAAAACCTGCTTTCAGTTTGCTATCTCGAATCCTCCAATCAATCAAATCGCCGACCGCCACAGTCTAGAGCGATTTATACCAGAAGCGATGCACGTCGACGTCTTGCTGTCATGTGTGACGGACGTGTGACACGCTGACTCTGGCTTCGACCACCTTCACCAATTGGCCAACTGGACACGATGGCTTCTGCTTCTGAGCCAATATTGCCTCCCGAGATAATAGACATCATAATCGACAATCTACACAATCACCCGCGCACTCTGCGCGCCTGTGGGCTCGTCAGTCGAAACTGGCTTGGTGGCAGCAGACATCACTTGTTTGGAAGGGGAATATATTTGGCCGCTCGAGATCTGGAAACTTTTCGTAGCTTGGTCCAGTCCCCTTGCAACACTCTGTCTTTCCATCTGCGGAGCATCCGCGTTGCGGGATTCCAGTACGGCGAGCTGACACAGCTCTGGTCACTGCTCCCGAACTTCACACAACTCCGGAGCATTCACATCCACGGAAACCCAATCAGATTCGACTCCGACGTTGTGGGAGCCCACAAACTGGCATCTGTTCGCTCCGTCGCCCTCTCGCGTGCCATTTTTACGGCGTACGACGGACTAAACAGGTTCCTCCTTCGATTCCCGTTCTTAACGGCACTCGAAGTGGACCGCGCTGGTTTCTCCCAGGGTGCGGACACGGAAATAACTCCATTGCACTTTACCTTCAAGTTGGAGACCCTGAAGATCACCGTCACTCCAGCCCTTATGGCCTGGCTCCGATGGACTGGGTTCTCCCTCGGTGCTCAATCCGTTGTGCTGGACTTTGAATCAGTGGAACCTGGGGTGTCGGAGTATTTCATCGCCTTGGGTACTCAACTTCAGACACTAAGTCTCAAATTTCGCAATCCGGCCCAGCTAGGTATGTTCTTCCTGACGGTCTTCAGTATGCGCAGTGAATGACGTTACGCAACAGCCATCTTCTCAGAACACCCTCGGCTGGGGACGAATACATCCCTGCGCTCCATCAGAATCAGGCACGCCTTCTATATCCTGGGGGAAACCCACGTCGGGGTGCCGCCGTCACTAGCCCGTCTGCTGCGGCAGGTGGAATCCTCTGCGATCGAGGAACTGGCATTTGATGCGACCCTCGTGCATCCTGGCTTGAATTGGTCCTACTCCCCTCCACAGGAAGTGGCGACGATTCTCGACGGGGTGGGTACCAATTTCGCGCGCCTTCAAAAAATCAACTTCTATGGGCCTTGGGATCGGATCGAGGATATCTTGGGACAGCAGTTCAAATCGATCATCCTAACTCTGCTCCCGATACAAAGCGCTCGGGGAATAATTCGTGTAGTTCCCAATACATTTACCTAAACCGTGTGTACTCCTCGCCCATTCCGAACTTCCCTCGGCGTTCTTACATTGTTGCCTTTCAGAACATTGTTGCCGATAACGGTGTTGTGCCGTCAATCAAGGGATAGCGTTCTTAACGTCCGTGTTCCTTTCTAGCTGATTGCTTCTAAGTGTCGACGCCAGCGTGAAAAGATTATCGCAGAGATTCTCAGTTCGCGGTGATCCTCTTAGAAGAGTCTACCTCCCCGGAATCCTGATATCTTAGGTCTGTAAGTACCTCCCGCCGCAAGACAAGCGAGGTCGCCCCTGGCGTCTGCACGGGTTTCGAAGCGGTTCGTTGCGTAAGCCCTAAGGATTTCGTCGGCGTCCCATTGAGTTCCCACCACGCACCCTCAGATCCAGGCCCCATCGCCCTTTCCCCTTACCCACTTTCACCAACCGGAGTTATTATGAATGACATTACCCGCGGAGATCAGTGCGAGTCGTGCGACCGTGATTTCCGCGCGAAACAGTTTCTCACAACGGTTCGCGCATGCCATGATCGGCCGGATTCCAATTTCTGCTTGCTGTGTTACAACGTTAATGGCGTTTCGGACGGAACTTTCAACTTTGTGCCATTCTCGAAGGAGTGAAAGTTGAATTCTCGTTTACAGGCGCCTGGGAATTCAGAAACGACTCGCTGCTTACGAAATGATCCAAGACTTAATTAATTCAGTCGGGCTTCTCCGTCAAGATTCACAAAAAGGGAACGAAGTGAGTTTTTTGTGCTCTACCAACCGAGAATGTCGCCAAAACATCAGGTGACTTGCACATCAAATCTCGTCATTTATGCTGACACCGTGGCAAATTCTGGTAAATCCCGTCGCTCGTAGTCGCTCGTCTTCGGGTCTCAGCTGCAGAGAATCCATTGGATATACAAATACAGTGTGCACTAGAACAATTGTCTTTTTTCCCACCCGCCGACGCTAAATGCGGGTCAGACGCCGAGATCGAGGTCCACCTTCAGTTTTTGGAGTTGAGTCGAACACGATTTCCCGGCTCAAATTGGTGCCTCTCCAGACCTGCAGAACAAACCCTTTTTGTGCCCCGCCGCTTGCCGGCCTGCTTCCAATCATAAGGTATACGCCATCCATCCTCGACGAACGTCACGTGTACTTTCCTTTTTTGGAGGAACCGACAAAAACATTTAATTTTGAAACAGGAGCGGTAGTTATGGACAATCCCCTCGAGCAGATCCTAGATATTTGTGTGAGGCAGCTGTAGAAAAATATTTGGACCCTTCCAGTCGTTATTGGAGGAGGAGATACGAAATTGAGTTGGCCATGTCTCGGCCTTGTCCGGTGCCATCAACTCCCATCAAATTTGATCTGAACGAACGGTGCGGACAAAATCTGTATCTCCTCCGCCAAAAAGGGTCGGTGTGCACCACGGAATTTTTTATATATAGTTTACACGAATACACAGGATTTGCTCGAGAGGATTTCGCATAAGTAGATCCGTTGTTTCAATATTAAATGGTTTCGTTGACTGTTCCAAAAAAGGAAAATACACGTGACTTTCGTCGAGGATGGATGGCGTATACCTTAAGTTCCTAGCTTCAAGTTGAACAGGAAATTCAACAGAGATTCGGCGATCACGGCTTTCGCGCCGATTCGGACTTGCTCGCAATCGCTGATGGGTCGAAAACGGCAAGGCACAGCTTCCTTCCAACCACGATGTCGGTTTTCGCCTCAGTGTGTGCGCTGGGCGGCTTGTGCAATACCACCTTGATGATATTTTCCCGGTCGGAGTACATGATTCGCCATGTGTGCTATTGGGCGGGTAAAAATTCACAGACTGGGTGGGCATGTCCAAACGGCGACTTGCTGAAAGACCTTGCCTTTTTACTGGCGCAGAGAAGAGCCCCAACGCGGTTGGTTCGAATCGAACGCGGGGCAAAGAATTTGCGAGCTGATGCAGTGATGAAGCTGGCGCAGGATGCATTGAGGAGCTCCGAGACAGTTGAGGCGTACATTCCACTTGTGAGGAGTCCCTGGGGTGACCCTGAGAGTACCTACGAGATAATAGACACTCCAAAAGTTTCAACGGCCCTGCCCGAGATGACCGAGCCAAAGAATGCGCAGTGGAAATCACAGAAGGATAGCGAGGAAGAATTCCAGGGAGATCCTGAAGATCATCGTGGCCGTGAAAGGGTCCGACTGCTTCAGAAAAGCTTGAGGGATAAGGTTTTCGAGTGCAAAGATGCCGGCGCGTTTTGGCGCGTACTACGCGGGTGGACCGATCCCCGCCCGAAGCCCATTCAAGTGTCACTTGAGGTCTTGACGGAGGAGTTCCAGAAACGCATGAATGAACCAGAAGAGTGTCCCGCGTCGTTTAACATGGAGCAGTTGCGAATTAGCGCTGAACTATTCAAGGGGATGCCGCGTATCAACGAGGATGTCTCACCAAAGAAAAGTTTCTCGCGAAAGCTCACCTTGGCTGATAT
Source organism: Mycena metata (assembly GCA_029378385.1). Taxonomy (NCBI): domain Eukaryota; kingdom Fungi; phylum Basidiomycota; class Agaricomycetes; order Agaricales; family Mycenaceae; genus Mycena; species Mycena metata. The sequence continues at coordinate 321,151 of JARKIB010000072.1, forward strand.
AGAATGGGGCAAGCAGCATATCATGAAGCACCTGTCAACAGCCTCGGGCATTGACGATTTTTCCTATGGGGATATAATGGAGATACCAAACGAGAAATTACGCGCACTACTACAAGAGATCATTGACAAGAAGATTTTTCCTTCGAAATGGCTCGCGGCGCTCGTGGCAGGAATTCTGAAGGGAAAGAAGGATCCGACAATGCCGGAGAGCTACCGCCTGGTGGTACTGGAATGCTGTCTCTTGAAATTCCTGACTCTGCTCATTGATCGACGGGTGAAGGAGTATGCAGTAGAGGCAAAGTTGATCCCAGAAACTCAGAACGGCTTCATGGCTACTTACCGCACAAATAACAACCCTTTTCTCCTTCGTGTAATGTCCGACAGGGCCGCTGCCGAAGGAAAGGTTATGTATGTGGCGGTGGTTGACTTGAAGAACGCCTTTCCCGCGGTCAACCGAAACGTCTTGTTCTTGACGTTAAATTCCATGGGAGTGGCGGGCGACATGATTGACTTGATTATGCTTCTGTATGATAAGCTCGAATACATGGTTCGAGTGAACAAGGAAGTCTCGCAAAGCTTCTTTTCTTTTCTCGGGGTTCTGACCGGTGATTCTGGGTCTCCAGAATTTTGGAATCTATTCCTCGCAAGCTTCAAGCTGTATCCGTTACCGGGCGATGTCAAAATAAACGGGAAAGCAGTCCCAAAGCTGGAGCATGCTGACGACCTGATGATTATGTCGAACTCGGGACACAGCTTCCAAGCGAAATCGAACGGGACCGGAAACCACATGGGCAATATCGGGTGCGAGATCCAGACAATGAAATGTCTCTGGGGAGCCATGGGAATTAAACCCAGCACACCTCAGGAGTTTTACCTCGATGGTGAGCTCTTGAAAGAAGCGTCGATGTTCCAATATGTGGGTGTCTGGCACGACCTCAAAGCCAAGGATATGTACGCAGAGCACCACCGGATCTATCTCGAAAAGGCGGAGCGGATGTCGAATGCCTGTCTGGCCGTGAATCGAATGGTCGGCGGCCTCTCAGTGTGGGATATGCGAACACTCTATATGGCAAGAGTAGATCCATACCTCATTTCGGCAGCAGATATTTGTCCTGATGTCGTCAAGGTGCGGCGCACCGAACGGGAGGCAATCCAAAACCATTACCTTCGGCGGATGTTGGGCCTCACTGAACGGAGCATCATCGCAGTCCTCTTTTCTGAGACAGGCCTACAGCCAATCTCGTACCGTCGAGTTTTCTTGCTGTTGAACAACCTGCGACACCTGGCGGCGCTTGACAACGAACGCCTGGTGAAAGACGGGCTGCTTGACTCCTTGGATTTGGCGCGTGATTCGAGAATGTCGTGGGTGAACGATATAGTCCTCGTCCTGTCACAACTCCCGATACCAGTCTACTGGGAAGTAAAGACGGACTCGGCAATCGCCGTGAAAACGATAGAGGACCTGGTGGGACGGGTAAAGCACTCCATGGAGTCTACAATATATGCGGAGTTGAACGCGTATTCGCGGACACGTGACTTGCTTCCCGATCGGCTGGTGATGGTGGACGGGAAGTGGACGCGAAAGGTGATGGCGTTCCGAATGTACTTGCGAGTGCGGAATAATAAGCACCGGGTGGCGTTGACTCACGCTGTTCTCTCGGGTCACGCGCTAGCCATGGAGCGCATGCGATGGGCCGAGAGATATAAACCCGAGGTGCCACGAAAATGGCGCCTGTGTCGTTTCTGCAAAGATCACTTGGAAGACGCGATCCACGCGTTGTTTGTGTGCAAGCATGTTCCCCTGGGCACAATCAGGGCAGAATTTTTCCAGCAACTCTTTACCACTCACCCCGAGCTCCGCGGAGTCTATTCAGACCCCGGTTTGTTCTTCAAGGATCTCCTAGTCAAGGAAAAAATAATTGGACTCCTGGGAAAACTAGCCTACGATATATTCGAGGTCTTCTACAGTGAGCCAATGCTGGAAATCAATCCAGCACTCTATATCCCCCCCATACGCAGATGAATCGAGCTCTGGGCTGACCGGTCAACTGTAACCTTTTCTTTTTGTTTCTATTCCTTTTTCTTTTTGTAGCTAGTCTCGCATGCGTGCCCAAAGGGACTGTTGGGCCGACCGTCGTTACGATGATTCTGGGTGCCGGGGAGTTCAAACTTGATTCCGAGGAATCGGGACAAGTCTCCCACGAGGTTAATAACCGGCAGCCTGCCTGCTCTTGTCCGAGCCAGGCCGGGAATCTGACTCGCGGTGTACGCTTTCCGCCCCCCTTTCGGTAGTACGTGTGTTCTATGTATTGATGCGGAGCTCTTAGCCTACCAAAGGTTCCGATGTCTTATGTAGTAGACTGATTGTTCCAATTGTGGGACCATGTCAGTATAATATACCTCCTCCTCCTCCACCCACTCACCTAGCAACCTGGCGCTGTGTTACGTCGCTCAAATCTCCTTCAAATATTGCTCCCGGGCGGCGACCCCGGCTCCACGCTGTCATAACATCCGGGCCGAATTTACCTAATCTACCATCAAGCTAGGGCCTTTTCTCTTTTTCGCTTGCCACCACGAACTTCGGCCTCAGTGCCGGCGTCTGAGATTGCGGTTCAAAAATAGAACCGTCCCTTGTCACAAAAGGGCCTCAGAGTCAGAATACCGCAAAAGCCATTTTCAAACCATCATATTCAATAGTAGAACGTGCGCAAGACGGTTCTTCCTGATCTCCGCCAGCGTTGTTCGCTCCCGCCGCCATGATCCTGACCATCCTGCTCCTCGCATCGAGCGCCGTGGCCGTTCCCTTGGCCCACAGTTTCACCAGCACGCTCAATACCCGACTCCAGGTCGGTGGGCCCCGCAAACTCACCTTCAATGCGCAAGGGAACTTCAAGGTCTGTATGTTTACGGTGATCGGGTCAGAACTGAAGGGCATTCGTGTTAGGTCGCCTCTTTTTCGGACATGCATTTTGGCGAGGGAGAGGAGGTGACGTGGGGCCCTCAGCAGGATGTCAACACCACGATCGCGCATACCCACATCTTAAACAACGAGAGACCCGATTACGTGTGAGGCCTAACCGTTATTTTGTAGGACTTGCTGCTGAAAGACCTCAGAGTCTTCAACGGCGATCTTATCACTGGTGTGTATCTGTAGTTTATTCTGCAGTATGATTTAAGCATGAACAGGCGAGAACGTTTTTGCATTCAACGCCACCAAGTATCTTGACCAACTCTTCGGACCCACCGCCTCGCGCAACATCCCCTTTTCGTCCACCCACGGCAATGTCAGTTCCGTTTCTCAGCTTCCATTTCCTCATATTCAAGCGACTTCTAGCACGACAACTCAGTGAGCAGCTCCTTCCTTGAGTCCCAAACACCCAGCTGATCCAAACCAGCTTGCGATCAACCACCTGGAAGAAATCGAGTAACCCTGCCTCATCTTCTGCCGTCAAGATACTCAATCCTTTTCGGCAGATACGAACAAAAACACTACCCCACCCTCTCCTACACCCGCGCCGACGTCGGGCCAAAGCCCTGGGGGTGCGGTAACTACTGTCAGTCCCCTTCCTCCTTATCGTCGTTCCGTAGTGATATGATCCTTCGGCAGGGGTCCCGGTGTACGCCAAACAGAGCGACTTCGTCCCCGCGCTCATCATGTGGTTCTTCGACTCGCGCTCATTCACCGCTGGGGCGCCGCAGCAGGCTGGTGGTGAGTGCCGCGACAATCCACGACAAGGAAAGCAAGAAAACATAACTTCGATTCTTGTGCAGGTCCCATTCCGCCCGAGGCGAACTTCTACTGGGTCGACGAGAACACGGTGCCGCAGTGGATCAAGCAGCAGAGCGCGCTGATGGGGTTCATGGTGTGTCCTCAGAAACATGCGCCCAATTCCGACAATTGTGCTCATTGCACTGAAGTGGAAGAAGGTTCCGCCTGCGCTCGTGTTCGTGCATATTCCGGTGAGCTCTGCACCGATACGCCGGACAATATACATATATACGTTTCTCGCAGGTCCAGAAAGCCGATATCCTCGCACCACTGTATGTTCCCCACCAATTGCCCACGGTTTGCTGATGAATAACTGAACTCACTGGATCGTAGACCAAGTGCAGGTGACCACGACGACGAGCCCGATCCCGCGACGCAGGGCTTCCTCAACGACACATACACTGGACTCGATTTGCCCTGTGCGTGCATTTGCCTTCCGTCCTTGTTCACTAATATTTCCTTCACCCGCAACTACATACTGACTCCTCTATGGTGGACAGTCTGGAACGCCCTCGTCGCCCTCGACGCCGGACGCGGCACCGTCCTCGCCGTGACCTCCGGCCACGACCACGGCGAGTCCTGGTGCGCCCGCGCCACCGCCTCCTCGGGTATACCCATCTGCTTCAATGGCCACTCGGGCTACGGCGGGTACGTCACGGAACACAGCATGGTGCGCAATGCGCGCGTCTTCGGGCTAAATTTGGCGGATTTGGGGAGGAGAGTGCCCGTGGTAAGGACGTGGAATTCTTGTAAGTTTTGCTTTCTAACCTGCATCTTCTCGCTTCTTGGCTATGGCGAGTGACTGATACGATTTACTTTCTAGATGAAAATTTTACCACGAATGACGAGGTGGTGCTTGGGCCGGAGTATATGAAGGAGTACAATTAGCTCCTCACGACTTGATTAGGCCCTTCTCATGGAAGAGCGCGGCGGGGGTTTCGGTTCGAGTTGAAATGGCAGTGCATCGCATCAGATGGATGCCGGCATAGCGATTGCCGACCGACCTCTCCTGCCTCAGACCACCATGTCGACGGCAGTTTCGACGATTCAACCCTGACCTACTGGCAAAATTCTCAACCTCTTCTGTACCAGCCTTGATCCCTACCCTATGGTGATCTCTTCAAATTCGTTTTGAGACCAACGTCTGAACGATTCAAATGCGAGCCCTTACGCCGCGGCGGCGTTCGTGGCGTGTAATGAGCACAGTTGTTCTTCTGACGAGTCATCGAGTGTACTTATCTGGGAAAAGTATGCAGTACGCAAAGGTGGTTCTGCCCCTCTTCTAGCAGAGTGAAGTCAAATAACGGAGACCGTAACAAACCAAAAATATCAGCAGCATCTTTGTGGCCGGTGCACGGGACCCATGGACCCTTCATGGAAAAACCCCATAGTACCTGGATGATTTCCCTGCTCAGCAAGCTCCATCTCCCTCTTTGATCGTGCTCCCCTCGGTGTTCCAGCGGCCGCAACGTGTCAGAGATCGATTCTGCAAGTCGATGAGTTGGATTTGAAACGCGGAGATGCACAGCGTTTACTACTAGGTTCGAATTCGAAGTTTCACTCTCAACGGTTGAGCTTCCTCATATGGTTTTGCAGTAGCGCTGAACCTATATTGTTCTCCAAATACGGCGGACCACCAGTCGGCCGTGACATTATATATGATGTGGTCATTTGGCGTTTCTGGGTTTCATTAGATCTTCTGCGACCGAAACATACAGGTACTCACGAGAAGATCTTGGAGAACTGGGTCGTCTTTCATCAGGTCGAACAGCACGATCTTAAAGTTGTGTATGTGACCGGAGGTTTCGGCGATGCTCATGAACACGTCGACCTCTCCGGCTCCTTGGCGCACAGCCGCTCGAAATCTCGACATGTCACCATAACCTAGTAATCTGTGATCGTCCAGTCCGCGCATGAGGTCTTCCACGGTGCGTTGAAGCACTTGACGGATGTAGTTTCTGGGATGCCTCTCGTCAAAAAACTCCCAAAACCATCTAAGAAGCGGTTAGAACCATATACATATATGTTTTGTGAGCGCTCTTACTCTGTATCTTGTCTATAGTCGTTTTTATCCTTCCCAGATGCGGTTCGCTCGAGCGCAGGACTATCGGCTGGTTCCACTGTGCTATCGGACGCAGCTGCAACAGAATTCTTTACATGGGAAGCCATTAGTCTATCCGGCAGCCTTGACCAAGAACTCACCACCTTCCTTCTCATGCTAGACTTTCCTCGACCAGGCTTTGAACCGGGATTTGGCACGGGACTGGGAACCGAGTTGATCACCTAGTTCCAGTGTTGAGGTAGAAGTATAGCCCCGGCGTTCAAAGCACTTACAATGGCAGCGAGGAAGAGTTCGTTCAAACTTCTCCGAAATTTGAACAGTTCACTGAGAATCGGATATTGCCAGGCGTATCGTTTGAATATCGACCATCCGGCGATGATCCGAGCATAGCGAGTAATTTCGTCGACGACCCTGGAGCGAGTCAGTCCCGCCTCGATGCAGCGGAGTATCTGAACACACCCCCTGAATGGCGTGATGATGGCCACATCTTGATCCCTCAATGGAAGGTTGAAAATTTGAAGAAATGCTGCGATTTCTTGAAGGACTCGCGCAATACTGTGTGGCGTGCTCTGTAAGTTACCTCGTGAGATCAGCATAAGGTGGGCTAATCGTCCGTACTCACCACGCGATCCACAACTTCCTTCAAAGCAGAGAGACCACGCGAAAACTCGTCAGTCATGGGGGCTACGGGTGCGTCTTGATGCATAGTTACGGTAGGCTCTTGGGTAGGCTCGGTCATAACCCAAGGACGCCCACGCTAATCTCGCCTTTATAAGTCTCGGTGCCGGCCGCCACGGAAATGTCATAACGTACGTTTTCTATTCTAACTGAAGTGCGGAAAATGACATGTCCACTTTTGGGGCAAAAGTGTTGTACTCGGTGCACATCCCACCAGCAGCTCCCAGTGTTTCCAGCATCCATGTAGAATTTTCAACGGGTTTATTCTTCGCATGGAGAGCACATTGAAATACACATTAGGCTTACGCACGGACTTGTTTCGTTCCGGTGACAGGAGGCGCCCAGCCGGGCGCTAGAACTTTTCTCAGCGCTAGTGGTGCATATGGCTGGCACTGGCTGCACTTAGTTTAGACATCCTTCATATATCCGAAAAGAGTATGAAAATCTGCCCGGCAACATATCGTGGACTGCCTAAAGTTCAAACGATGGCGCTCAATCTCTCGAACGTTGTGCATGAACAGCAAATTTCCTAGCGATATTTTCCACGTTCGCGAGGGTGTCTTCCTCAGTTGACGGCACCCTTGTTTGACGGGGTCAACGATCGGTAATTAGTTAAACATTCTTCATGTCATCACGACCTGCGACCGACCTGACAGCAACGCTGACAGTTTACCGCACTTAGCGCTCGACTAACTGGCACCTTAAATACAGAACCGAAGCGTACCTTTGGCGCTTGATTTCTCCCTCCCCATGTCGGCTGCAGGAGACGTGATTAAAGCTGCGAACGCAGTTGCTGGTGCCTTTCCCCCACTTCAAGCAGCATTGAGCCTTGTTGGATACGTCGATGACAGCATTGCTCTTGTAAGCAGCAGATGTCTGAATCCGACCGGTCTTTCTAATCTTTCACAGTACAAATCCAACAGGAACGAGATCAAGGCTATCGCGGTCTATTCCCTTCGACTCTCCGAACTCTTGGAGCGACACAACTCGGTACACCCGACCAACACAGAGAAATTCTTGAGGTAAGTCTTACCCATCCTCACATATTCGCCTTACTTATTCCGGACATTTAGCGTGATATTGGATATCCGCGCGTATTGCGAGAAGGTGGCGAAAAGAAACAAAGTGGTTCAATATCTCAAGCGTACACCCACAGCGGGGAAGCTTCACGGGTATCGCGATCAACTGTGGGAAGAATTTGCCGTATTCAGCGTGAGTTTCACCATTATTCGAGAACCTTGAACCAGCTCAGTTCGTGTGCTAGATCGAGTCTGATGTTGATGTCCAACAATTTCAAAAGGATGCAGAAGAAGCTCGGAAAGCGGACGAGGCTATCACCCAGGCCGCGGTCGAGGAACTTGCCAAGGAGATAAAGTCGACTGCTGCTGGGATAACTCGGCTCGCAGATGACCTAAAGGTAAAATCCGCCGGAAATGAGGTCGTGAATGAGTTAGAGGTTCGTCCCTGCGAGTGAACTATGATCAACCGCTTCACGCAGTTTACAGGCGATCCGCACGGATTCACTGGAAGCAAACATGTCCCCCGACGAGAAGGTCGTGCTAGAAGAGAGTATCCGCCTGAGTAAAGTCCTATTCCCCGAGCGGTGCGTTTTCAGAGTCCTCCATCTTGTTCAGAGAATCAACTTTGCCCCAGCTACAAATGGTTCCCAGATACGTTCAAGATCAGCCGTTCCGACGCAAGAACCCTCTTGATACCCGGACTCCGTAGTCTAGTCGGGGACCTGACCGACAACCACCTGATCTCGCGCTCCACGCAGGCAAGCATAATTTACGCGCCAAATCCGGCAGATGGAGTCGATAACTTGCTCGCGATTGTGGACGGCCGAGGCCGAGATGTTAAGCTAATTCGCACTATTCAACGATGGTTGCTCCGGGATGATGGGATGAGCATCAATCTCAGAGATGGGCTGGAGTAACGGGGAAGTATTTGAAGCTAGCTAGACGCTTTGGATAATATCGATTGAAGAGCTCGTTTATGTAGTTCACATTCCGCGCACTGACCGCGGGTTCAACTTGAACACTCGCCTTGTCTTTCCCACAATGATCTGAAAAGCGGCACACAACTTTCAAAGACGCATTTGATATAGGTGGAATTATTTATGGGAGTAGTATCATTGGGCATGAGGAATATCAAAACTTCCATTTTTCCTTCAACATTGTTTGTTCATGCATCACTCAACGGAACATTCCGGCCCGGAACGTGACTTGTCCAAACCATGGCTTCCACCGAATCATCGGCTGTCCTGCCCCCCGAGTTGGAGAGAGAGATCTTCGAGTTATGTGCGCTTTACAGGCCCTCCTCAATCCTGAGGCTTGTCCTGGTTGCGCGCCGCGTCAACGAGTGGTCTGTCCCAGTGACGCCCATGGCAGATTGCTTGTATATAACTTGCGTTTTAGGGTCGGACCTTTGCGTTACAGAACTCTCGTGGTCGATGCTGTATCTCATTCAATGAACGATATGGCCTCCACCGGCGTTCCCGTTCACTCTGTCAAGCGTGTTGCGGCTCTCGACACAAATTCGCCCACGTCTGTTCTTGCCGCCGTGCGTCACCTATTCCTCCTGTCCAGCGACGACGCCTCCGATGAATGGACGTCCGTTCTCGCTGCGTGCACCCACTTGGATAACCTTTCGCTCATGGGAAGGACCGCCAAGTGGATCCACCTCATCTCATCATTGCCCCTCAAACACCTTTACGCGCCTCCGGAGGAAATTGTGCAGATGCTAGGACCGACCTTTGCGCACCTCACACACCTCGAAATATTTGATACACCTCAAGATCGATCGTTGTGGCTGGATAAACTTGCGTCTCTTCCGCGGCTCACTCACCTCGCCTTCCACGATCGACTCGACACACTCTTTCCCCAGCTCTTGCGGGAGTGCACAGGGTTGCGTGTATTGATCTGCCTGGCCGGTCTTGGAACGAGCTATGAGGGCGCCGTGGAGCTTGCCCAGGACGTGCGCTTCGTCGCCATGCGGTGCGACAACTATGTCCAAGACTGGTACATGGGGGCACGGTGGGGAGAGGACTACTGGTATCGCGCGGAGATATTTATTGCAAAGCGACGGACTCGCGAAATCGATCGTGTGTACTTCTACTCTGGTTCTCACAGCGACTGAAATCTATTCGCGGCAGCATTACAATTCGAAATGAAGGATGAAAGTCCAGACACCCTACCACTATAACCTGTCTTTATCCTTCTTTGGCTAAAAAACTAGATTCGGTCCATGTTCTAGCCACTTGAAGCGCCCTCCCATCCGATTCGACATTCATACCCGGACATGGAGGGCTCGGCTACATTGAGTATCGTGAGTTTGTTAACCATCCCATGTTTATCCGGTCGCATCAAAGTTCTCGGACCTGTGTGGCAAACTTCTTACGAGATGCTGCTACGCTCACCTTGGGAAGAAATTCCCACCTTCACCTCAAGACACTGGGCACTCATGGAAAATATATTGCGAGGAAACTTCAACGTAGAACCGTAGTGGGCGGAGTTTATGCTCTAAGCCTGCTCCTCAAAAACGTCGTGCGCAAATCACCCAAGGACCACAGGTCGTAGAGGGTCGTAGGCAATGAACCGAATAAGAAGCGAAGATTGGTCAGGTCCGATTTTGACGCTGGCGCTTAACTATTGACAGGCAGCAGGTTGTCGTGACGCTAGAAGCTTGACACCGCACCCACCTGGCCACTCTCGTCATGAGTTAGTCTCTCTTGACAGACAATGACACTCGTAACCTCGTTCTATAGTCTGTTAGTTACCGCGGTCTGATTACCGTTAGGTCGGCTTATCAAAATTGATGATGATGCTTGCACAAATAAATCCCACTGAGACGTGTCTTTGACGCGCCAGAGCCGTCTGAATGATGAGTGCATTGCCTCAGTGTTGTATAATAGCCCTCTTCAGGGTCCCCGCATTTTTTTGGCCCCCTCCGTCTTCATTTTCACCATCTTCCCAAATTGGGCACATTCTGGGCCATTTTGTATTGGTCAAGCTCTTATGCCCGAGAAAACCTCCAAAGGCATATCAGTAAACTTATATCAACTCATTCGCACTTACTCTATTTTTTTTGTGGCCTAGGAAGTCCTACGTCGCGTCAACTTCTACATCCAGCGTTCCACGTGATGTCCCAAAACAGATGCTTATATAATAAGGCGACCTAACGGTAATCAAGGCGCGGTAACTAATAGACTAGTCATGAGTACACCCAGCGCGGCCCAACCTCACATTGTGGTACCTCCTCTCGTGCTAACGCTGCTTCCGCATAATGACCAGTTCATCCCAGTTTTCGACAAACCAAGATCAGGCAGAACGCGGCGGCCTCGGTCTTAAACTCGGGAACGCAAGTGCGAAGACGGTCATATCACCAGGTCATCGGTTTTAAATTCCTTCATTAGCCTGCAGTCATTCATCCCTGTACAGATGACCCACCTCAAACGGATGATGACAACCCATACCGCCAACATTGCACTGATAATGCACGAATTTGGAGGACTTATATGGATCAAGCCAAGATTTCGGATGACAACCTCAGCAACATCTTTAATAGTGATCTCGATCCTCTGCTGATATTCGTGAGCGATTGGAGATTCATATTGGATGTCAGCTAACAATTGTGTAGGCTGGACTGTTCTCCGCCATTTTGTCAGCATTCCTCATCGACGTTCGCAAAGGCTTGGAACAGGATCTACAGAGCATCACAAACACCCTACTGACCATACTCATCGAGAATCAGCACAACACCACCGGCAACCAAATTTCTCCCCCTAGTCACTTCACCCCCAGTTCTTCCTCCCGCTGGGTCAATGGACTCTGGTTCTCAAGTCTCATATTCAGTCTGATGAGTGCCCTGGGTGCAAGCTTGGCCAAGGGTTGGCTCACACAATTCTCCGCTATTGCATCAGGTTCAAGGTGGAATGATGTCGGGGTCCATTGCAACCGATTTCGCGGAGTACGAAGATGGCACCTGACCCTTATCATCGAATGCCTCCCTATCCTCATTCACATTGCATTCTTCCTCTTCAGCATCGGTCTTATCATTCTTGTTTTCCAGGACGACACTGCTATCGGTGCTGTAATCCTGGTGCTGACGGCCTTGGTGGCATTCCTCTACATCGGTAGCAGCCTCCACCCAGCATACTCATCTGATTCACCATTTCGTACCCCTCTATCGGGGATCATCTCATCGCTATTAAAACATGGTTGGCAAGCAGAACAGTTCAGCCCATTTTCCGATCGGGAAGATGTACAGAAAGCACAAGCATTGGCCTGGTTACTACAAGCATCTCCGCCTGTGGACGATGTGATGCGCCCAATCATCCAGGCGATTGCAGGTTTACCTGCCACCGTCTTTGTCCAGGATGAATTGCTCCAGCCACCGATCATTGATTTCCTTTCCAGAACACTTGCAAACGAGCTCTCTAGACCACCTCTCAACGAAGATCACATAATACCAATATTATATGCCCTTCTTCACCTTGTTCAAACTGCGCCGTCGGTGGTCAACTCGGATTCCTCGCGGCTTTTGTTGGCCTTGGTCAACACACAGGGCCCGCTATTCGCAACCGAGACCATGGGCCCCGGAATCCAGGCTCTGGCTCTCTGTGTCAAAGGCCGCATTATACTTCTCTACGACCACGGGAGGGGACAGGAAGTGTTTGAAACAGACATCCCTGTCCTGAGAGCATCCACTGATGGACACATTCGGCATTTGCTCACTGAGGTTCAACTACTCTCTAGCCATTCCTCGACTGGCCCAACTCGGATAGATCTCATCACTCACCTGAAAAACTATGGCCGACGCCTCATGCGCCACCACAAAAAGTTGCCATTCAGAGTGGTAATCAATGGTTTGAACCCTGTCTCGTTTCCAACAGACATAGACTTACACTTCAATAGACTCTGCCCTTACCCTGGCCAGACTCCGTCCTACAGCCCTCTTTGTGGGGCTAGGCACAACCAGTGGCAAAGTGAGAAGAAAGTATGCGAAGCTCTTCAAAAATCTTGTAACCGCCCATGGTATTTTTGTCCTTTGAGGGTCAACGAGTTTGCATCACTGGCACTGACTTGTCGCTGGATTTATAGAGGTATTTCGTCAATCTGTCGTCGGCTCCTCAATGGGAATGGAACTTTGTTCCCTATTGCGATGCCCAGACCGTAGGACAAGGAAACATATGGAAACGGCTTTGCGATGTCTGGCAGAAGATGGTGATTTCCATTTCGTCGCCACCGCGGGGTCCCATTGAAGTTTTTGGCAGATAACACTTGGAACATTGTTGCCAACGGTTTTCCGATTATAATTTCCAATCTGGGGCGCGAAAGCCCTGAGATATTCTGGATGGTCACTTGTTTCTTGAAGGATCTTAGCAGCCATGGTAAATTCTCTTCAAAGTGTGTCAATTGTCTCTGATTGCAGATTAGATGGTTTTCAAAGGATTATTGCACAATATCCTGTCATAGATCTAATTTTCGGCAAAACCAACATGTTGCACAAATCCGTCAGCGGCGGAACAACCACTGCTCAAATAATTGGCGAACTAACTGGCCATGGTACTCTGCCAGGCACACTTGAAGACTCCGGTTGACCTTAATTCGTAGAACATGTTCAAGGGGCCGTTGAACCCAAACGGGTAGCAGAGTACTTGATGGGATTGAGGGATGTATATGACGCATATCAAAAAGCCGCACAGAGCCTTGTTAATTATGCTCCGAGCAGTGAGATTTTATTTTCTTCCTGATCCACTGTGATGTCAATTGAATTAGGTGTCGCCCGCGACGCAATCTCAGGTCTTGACCTGATGCGGAAGTTGGATTCATTATTGGCCCATTCTCTGCCAGATGTTCAACGATACGGGCTGCGTGTCCTTGTTCTTCTCGCACAGCAGGGTGAGACTTTTGCGCTTGGTACTTTTTCCTGTGTTCGTGAAGTTCTTAACTTCTGGTAGAAAATCTCCGAGCACTCACCCCAATACGCAAAGCCGTCCAGCAGGTTATCTCTATGCTCACGGATGGAGATGCTGATCGGAGGCAGTACGCAATTCAATATTTAGATGAATTGTTAGTGTATGGTGAGCACCTTTGTTTGATTCATGCCTAACCTCTCTTCGCTCATTCCAATTTAGAGGATTTGCGTAAGTTAATCGCAACATCTGGAATAATGATGCGACAATCCGGGGCAATGCTTCGAAGTGGAGACTTCGATGTCCGTAGATCGGGTCTCTGGATCACAGTGGCCATCTTACAACGTGGTGAGCCTGATAAGATTCATTGCATGATTTCCGACTTATGGGTTGAAAAAGCGGGTATGTGGGAGGGAATTTCCATGACAGATGCAATGGAACGGGTCATTTCAGCCGGAGAAGACCCCCATGTTGGGGTGCGTCGTTTGGCAATTTGGGGTGTTCTCGATCTTGCCAAACGTGATGGTAAGCATTCATAAATTCTTGGCTCCTTTTTTCCTTGTGCGCCAACTCCGAACAAGCCGATCTAGGCATGACGGTGGGAGCAATACACATGTTCCTATCCAGCTTGGACGACCACCTCCCTGATGTACGACTCATGGCACTTGAATTTTTTGTGCTCCTCGCGAATCATGGTGAGCCTGCTGTTATTTCCTTCCACGCACCAAATTTAGATCAGACCGGTCACATATTTTGGCTCCCGAGACGCTCAACAGGGTGATAAACCTGCTGTGGGATCCCAACCCATACGTGAAAAACGCGACACTATCCGCTATTCTTGCAATTTGTGCTCACGGTAAAGTCATTGATCTGAATCTGGCTGTGCTGGCTCAACTTTCGAACAAGACGACATCCGGGAGGAAATGTTAGCCACGAACTTTATCACAATGCTGGTGTCGATGCTAGGGAATACAGATCTGTATGCCCCCAATGCAGAAGCAGCCCTGTCAACTACAACCGGTCTTGCTCAATATTGTGCATTTCAAGCCCAATATTTTGTTTATTCAACCAACCATGTTTTCTAGCCGATTTTCGTATGGCTGTCAAAGATACGAAGATGATATCCAACATCATCGCAAGACTTGGAGACCCGGATTCTGCTGTGAGAAAGTCAGCACGTCGGACTCTTCTGACCGTCGTTGAATACGGTGAGTTCGGTTTCACTGTTCCATTGTATCCAATCGAAGGTTGAAAAGATGAGACTCGCCCGAACGTTGCCTTGCCGGATAGCATGTACCAAGTGATTACCACACTCATGCATGGCTTGCGCTGGCAGCAGAACCCCAGTTTGGTCGAGATCACACCTTCTGTCCAGCTTCTGATTACTCTTGCGAGTTATGGTATGTGCGATTGTCCTGTCCAAAGTCCTCTTTGATCACTGTCCACAGAGGATATTTACCAGATACTTTCAACGCCGTGCATAATTCTATATGTCAACTCGATGTTAGAGCAGACAAACTGGATACCCCTACAGTTTGCCGTGGAGACTCTTGTAGCTCTTCCAGCACCAGGTATGTGTCCTACCCTTGACAATTGGTCTGTATGCTGAACTTCCAACAGATTCAGGCCAGCCTCACATTATGAACCCAACAGTTTTCCGGAAAATCGGTGCTATGCTGGAAGACCCTCGGCCATATGTGCGAGCGATGGCCATTCGAACCTGTCACAGAGGAAAGCTGGACGAAGGTCAGTTTTTCTAACTCTTCAGTGGTGTTTCAATCCTTATTCCTTTTGCGTTGCGTAGACACTACCAGCGCAGCAGTCGTTATGCCGGCGCTTATAGAGAAGATTTCGCCACTACTCGCAGATCAGTCAACGGCAGTCCAGAAATCTGTATTTGAATTCCTGGCTCCAGTTCTCCAAAGGGCATCTCACGGCGGAAAAGTGGGCCAAGGTGGGCGTCCAAAGTTCTTTATGCTGTTTGACGTTCACATTTTGTTGCAGCCACTGGCAGTGAAAGTATTTTACAGCATATTTATAGCCCCAGTCTCTTCGGGGATGGGTCAACGGTGTTCCAAGGTCTACTAACACCGGTTCCACGTGGTGGGAGTGTTCACGCATAAGTTGTGATTTATGTTCACCTAAATCCAGGGCCAAATTCACATTTTATCGCGCAAACGAGGCTTACATTATTAAACACGTTAACGGGAACGGACCTGGGTCGCCTGGCGACCTTGCGGGCGCTCGGATACTTTGCTACCGACAGTAAGCACTCATATGTCATGGATCATGTTCAAAAACTAAGAGTTCCAAAGGCATTCTCCGTGCAGAAATCTTCACAGAGGAGATAATTCACGCTGTTGTTCTAATGTTCGACCAATGGGCCTTAGATGTCTACGTAGAGGCGCATCAGACAATCAGAAACCTAGCGAACTACGGTGCGATCGTGTTGGTCTCCACTTCTAGCCTTGCCCATGATCACCCGATAGATGATGTGCGGCCCAGAATCGGCACCCTTGAAACAGTTGGACTCCTCCTGGCCGCGTTATCGCACAATGACCCACTGGTCCGCATACTAGGAGTCCAAACCATCACGGATCTCGGACGTTACCGTGAGACCCAAACCTTTATCGTCTTTTATATCCCACCAACTCATGTCATTATTAACCAGCCGATTTGCGGAACACCATTCTGACACCGGTGGCCCGAGCAATTGTCATCAACCTAGCGAACGATTCAAACTTGGACGTGTGCCGAGCCGCGCTGCAAGGGTTAATTGAATATGACCATGGTAATGCCTGCATCTCATTAACCGATGCCACCCGCCCACCTTTGCCAGATTCCGCGCGCCATGCAGCTTTAGGGGGTTATCCGGCCTTTGGGGCCTATCCAGTTTCTGCTTTTTCAGCTTTTGAGGGCTATTCGGCTTTGGGGCTCTATTCCGGTCCTATCATTCCAAAGCCGTTCGCGATATTTTGTGAAAGACTAACGCGTGAGCAGCCACTAGCGCAAATTTCCGCGTTTTTGGAGGTAATGGCTTCAATTTCCACACACGGTAAAGTCTGCCTCAGCTTTCTGAATTAGTTTTGTTCACCTGTCTCAATCAATAGGCCTGATGGAGGCAATCTGCACGCCCCAGACTGTCGCATTCATATTGAAAATTCTGGCAATGGTGTCAATGAGTGGGAAAATGGATCAAGGAGCCGAACTAGTCAAGTTCATCGTGGAAAATGGTCAACTCGTCACTCGGTTACCGAATAGTTTCTAATCATTGCGATGATGTAGGTCCCTTAAAGAGCCTCCTTTCCACCGCAGATTCGCTGGCGCAGATCCTTGACTTGGTCACTTCCTTTGGGATAAATGACCACATCATTGAGTTGATAAAGGCCTTGGGTACAGTCTCTGCATCCTTTGCCTATTCAATATCTGTAACCATTGCAGATACCCACGAGCCTTCAACTGCCGCCAGTTTAGTCAACACAATTATCAACGCGATATCAAGAGTTTCACCCAACGTACGGTTGTCGTACTTAATATTAGTTACGACCCTCTCCCCATTGTGATTACGGTTTTGCCTCAAAGGTCTCTTCAGCTAGCTAATGACAACCGTTATAGAACGACTACCCTTACTCCCGAGCACGCAGAACAAATGTTGCAATTCATCGAAGACCCCGACCCCTCCATTTATGACTCCGGTTGGCGGTTGGTGAAATATTTTGCTCCAAACGGTGAATTCACCCCATCTCCCTTCAAACTGTTGCCGACTTCATGATGCGATGACTTGTAGAGCCATTCCGAAAGAGCATCTCGACACCTTTATTGTGGGAGTCCATGTTGAGGCTCCTCCATAATCGCCCAGCCGCAATGCTCGACGTGTTGAAAGTGCTCGCAGAATACGGTCTGGCACATCCTGTGGACTTTATCCATGCTAATATTCCTGAACAGAAGACACCCGTCGGCAAATTGTCAACTCGGCGTCAGGAATCGTGCACCGACTGTTACAGATGATGAATGCCGGGAGCAAAAATATTGAGGATTGGCGAATCGGCGTAGAAGGCCTGATAGCGTTGAATCTTTTCGAACCAGCATAGCGTAAGACCTCGACTATATCTACGGATGGTTCAGTTGTGGGATATATTCATCAGCACGTCGACTTGCGGGGAGTCTGGGTCCCGCGAACGATAAATCAACTCGAGATGCATGTCGACTTCACGGCATTTGGGGTATCAAAAATTCTCTGCGCCCAAACTAAACTATTATAAGCCATGAAAGGCAATATTGCACCCAGTCCCTCAGTAAAGGGACAACCAAAAGTCAACGTGTTTCAAGACTTTGAATTGCGCGGTGAGAATTGGGTGAGAGGAAGGGTAAATATGGGCCGAGCATGGATAGAAGGCCCTTTTCAACCATTTGACCTGCAAATAGAACATCCCAGGGTGACACATACGACTAGAAAAGAAAGAAATCGCTTCCCGGCATCCCGGCTTGATGACCCCTGATCGCCGTTAGAGCTCTTGAGTCGTTGAATCTAAAGGTAGATTGCCACAGTAAGGGAATTTGCATAGTCAAATTAGATGAAGAAAAGCGGACACCATGTTCAAGCAAGACCTTGACTGAGTTGAGAGGTTTGGCGGAGTTGTCGATCACCGAGATCAAACTCCAAATTAGATGCCGGACGTGCCGATGGAGCGATAGAGCTGTGGAGTTATAGACTTTCGCATTCCCAAATGCACTCGAGAACTCAGTTCAACTTGAGCCTTGAGCATTAAAACTTTAGTTTCTCTTCCTCATTCCTCACGCTTACTGATAAACCGCCGGAAAGCCTGAAGAACAGAATCAAAATGGCACATCCAGATTTTATGTAACCAAGCGTAACGCCACTGTACGCTCAACAAAGACGCGTTGAACCGTGAGAACTTCATATGTGATCCGGCGGTGCCGTTATCCCATCATGTTTATATCCCAAGACATTGGACACAGCACGCAATGCCACGCAAACGCATCAACTTTTCTGCGTTCGAACTTTGCTGGCCCCTTGGTTCACGGACGAACGCGAACCAACACTCGATGTATCTTTCAGGTGAAGTAGACGTAAAGGCACCCGCACCCAGCCTAAGGGGTACCCACCGGAGAATGCCGAGACACCGGCTAGGTGGGTGCCTTTATTTCAGTTTTTGGAAAAGGTGCAGAACCTTTCGAAAACGTGTTTACGAAGGTGAAAAAAAAACTCCATTTTTTGGGGGTGGAAACTTGATGGGTACTCGGTGAGGGATGCACTTTCGAGCCTCGAGAGCTCGCGGTCAGCTCACACTCCTGTCAAAAGAATTCTGGCTCGATATACTGTACCATTACATTCAAATCGACAGTCACGCGTCACGCACCCCCCTGTCGATATCGAATTTTGGTCGCGGTCACGCGTCACGGAGGCCGGTGTCGAATATGTCAAACGGTTCGTCACACTGCCAAAAAATCGTGTGAAACTGCATGAAAAATCCCTGCAACTCCCTGCCCTTGTTGAGTGTGTTTTAAACCGGTTTCTAGACCATTCATACCTACAACTCTAAAATTTAAGCATGTAGTTGGGTTTCTGGCCTAAAGTCAACCTCAAATGGCCTGCAAAAAGTACCCAAAGGAAGATATCAACAAGGATTTGACACATCGTGCAAATATTTCTGTTCTATCCCAAGAAATTACCTCTAATAGAAGGGTAGAATTGACGCCCAATGTCGAATTTTTTGTCTTGTCACGCACCTTTCGGGGGCCTGTCGAAATGTCGAATTGGTCAAACCGGTCACGTGTCACCCCCCCTGTCGATTTGAACGTAATGGTACAGTACACCTACCTCAAATGGGTGCCGAACCTGACCAAATTGTCTGCCGAAACCCATCTTTGATCACTTTCTCAGGCAAAATTACCATATTTGGGCATGCACGTGACCATTCCGACAGTCTGTCTGTCCCCGCCGACTCGCTAATTCACTTTTCCGACTCCGTGTAGAGGATTTTTTCTGCGGGTACCCCTTGACCCAGCCCATCCGGAAACTTCGCTTGCCACTCAAACGCTTGAACTGCTCCGGCCCCCCCCACCTGCTATTCAGATTCACTACCTGCCGCCCTTGTTCTCCGAACTCAAGTTATCTATACTGTCCACTCAACTACTATCGCTTCGCTTGATCCTGCGCGGAGATCTCATCATCGTCTTGACCCAACTCCGCCCAATAGCACCAGTTCTCGCTCATGCTCCCGTCCGCAACTGGACGCCGGCGGAGACGCAGACCCTCGTGGATGGGTGTACGAAGGTATTTCCGTCCTCCTTGTATTTGCGAAGATATTCGTTCTTTTCTTCTGCTTCCCCGTCCTGACAACGACAAAATCCTCCGGGAAATGCTCGACGCTCCGCTGCGGCCATCGATTGCCCTGCACGGTCGCGCCAATGTGTCTGATGAAATTCTTGTGGTCTCCCCTTCCTTCACGATTCCTTCACGGTGGTGTTCTGGTCTCAAGTAACGAGCCGCGCTCCAGCGGGGCCGACCTTGTCCAGCGACGTAGTACACAATGCAGGCTGTGTTTCGCCGCGTGCCTGTGTACTTTATACGCAAGCGGATTCTGACTTGTGGTGTTATCTGCGGTCTTTTTTTACCTCGCCCACGGCGTGCAGCGGAAGGGGTGGGAAATGTCTGTCTCGGCAGCACAACACCAACGTCGCTGGCAAACGCGGACGACATGTTGCTGTCGACAGGATGGCGTGTGGTTGTGAGACCATAAGTGATCTCAGCAGGCCTGGCGGAGGCGCTCGAGAGGACGTGTGGTGGAACCTTGTCCTATTCCCTTTTCCCTCTTTTTATCTTCCTCGAGAGGAGAGGAGAGGCCGTACATTTCCTGCACGGAGATTCTCCCTCCCGACGAGATGCTCATCTCCTTTTTTGCCGTTCATGCTTCGGTCCTGCGGCGCCCGCGCCCAATCTCAGATCCATCCTCGCCAAGCGAATGCGATCTATACATGCCCGAGGCCGATTCTTCACAAATAGGTCCTTTGCCGCAGCCTCGGACGGACATGCTGAACTTCCGACTCGCGCGTCACGCCGTCGGTTCTGTGCTGAGGCGCGGCATCTCATTCACCTTTCGTTTACAATTAGACCGCAAACATCGAACATGACGCGCAATCGGACGTGTTTGATCCTGAAGTTCACGATTTGTCATGGTATGGCGGTTTGCGATAAGGGGAGTAGTCGAAGGAGAACCGTGTGGTACACTCAAATATCTGGAACTCGAGTTAAACGATGGTAGAGCCAGGTTGATTGACGGGCAGATACCGATCACGTCGCGCGCTAATCAAACGTGGAGACTTTCCCAGCCTTTCTAGGGTTTCGTTGCAACCGCAGAGCGAAGCAGTTCAACTTCCTCTGCACGGCTCCAGGCTCAACGCACGGTCTATTAAAATGTATATCACGCAACAATTATAATTACAAGGCGTATTGTAAACGATTCCAAGTTTAAAATCGCTCCGAGTCTATAATCCTAACACCTAAAGGCCGTGGTAGAGTTGCTGCATCGTGAGGAGTTGCGAATCTGCGACATCAAATGAGATGAGGAGTTATTTGAATTAGAACATCAGCAAGGACATACCCATGAGACGACAGTTCGGTGCAAAAACGTTCATGACCGCGAGGACGGTATCGATTCCGTCCACCAGGGACCGCTCCTCATGCGACACGCCGCCATTTAATACGCGGTGGCGTCTGAAGCGGCTTATTTCAGCGACGAACACTTGGCACGTTGCCATCAACAATGTCTGCCGGCCATCGTATGTACTCAGTATTTTTCAACGGGCGTAAAAGCAATGACTCACCCCCATAATAGGATCGATATAGACGAATTCGTTGACGGGCACCTGCGTGAGGTGCGCAACGACTGCGCGCGCGGCGTTCAAGACGCGGAGGCGGGACGTTCCAACGACATCGACGACGAAGGGGTTGTGCAGCTGGATAGTTGCGACCTGCGCCAGACTGTGGATGACGAGCATCTCACGCGGTGAATGCAAGTGGACACCGGTAATGCTCCCCTTGAGGCCTTCGATGAGGTTGTCCATGGCGTTGAACGAAACGTAGAACTGGTTCAAGTGGCTGTGATCGCCCATGTCTAAATAAATTAGTTTTGGTGACCGTATAAAGTTTGAACTAAACTAAACCTACTTGGGCGGTATGACGAGGCCAAGCGCGACGCTTGTTCGAAGAGGATCGCTGCCTTTGCGCGCAAAGCCGCCACTGACAACCCATTATCAGGCAAGTTCGCCAGAAAGGTGGTGACGGTTCCAATACTTGACTCGGGGAGAACCTGAATCTACGAATGGTTAAATCATTCTCATCGCATTATACCCCTGGGATGCGAACTCACTGGCAGCACAGGCGCATCGATATCCAAGGGCCACGGCGTGTCGATCCTTGCATCGGGGACGGTGGTGTACGATATGTTGGAGGGCGACCCATCGGCAGTTGTCCAACAATTATTCAGCGTCAGCACGGTCCAAAATGCATTGATACGCTCCGCCTCGTCCAGGGCGTCGCGCGGTGGCGGCAATATCTGGAACGCAGGACCGAGCGGACCCCCGACGGCATACGAGTCCGCCGAGCGGATACGATGCAGGCCAGAGCTGAGCACGAGGGAAACGGCGGCGCTAAGATGATATTTTCCCTCCAGGAACCGTGTATTGCGGAGGAAGTACTGCGAGAGAAGGACTTCGGCTTGGATGCTGTGGAGGACGGTGTTAAAATGCGTCGAGGAGAGGGCCTCGACGGCGGTACGCAGAGCACGAGAGAGGTAGCTACTCTCATAGGCAGTGAAATCGCCTGAGCCGGAAAGATGGACGGCCCAGAGATTCACTGCATCGAGCAGGGCGGAGGCGGGACGTTGTCCGCTTCGTCCCATAGCAGCTTCGGTGAAATTATTTACGTTGAGGAAGAACCCGAATTGCGAGCTGTGGCGGAGGAAATTATGCACTCTATCGGACGGTGTGAGCTCAAGACTGAGAGATCTGGGTAACTCACAGAGTTTCCAATTCGACCAGAGGGATGGTTCCCTGCGAGGTGGCGAGTTAGCGAATTGGCAAACGTCCCATTGCACCACTCACTTCAGAGGACGACGGTGTCACTGGGCTCGAGATGCCGGATGAGAACTCCGAGTCTGTTTAATCCTGAGGAGAATCAAAAATCGAGGATGAGAGCATACTCACGAGGAAGAGGGAGATGAACAGAAGAGCCGCCACGGGACAATGCGGGGGCAGAAGCGGAACGGCGTTCGCCAGTATACGGATTCTGGAGGATAAGATTGGAGCGAAGTTCTTTGGGCTTTTCTAACTCCTCAATCCGAGCCTCGAGAATGGCGATTTGCTCTGTTTGCCGTCAGCGACCGAGAATTGGGAGTAGAGAGCACCGCACCCTCTAATAGCTGCGTCCTTGTAGGCCCATCGTCGGCATATTCACAGTCTTGAAAGGTCATAGACCGTGTGCATTGCCCACACTTTGGACGCTCCCCATCGCATTTCTGTGTCATAAATTATGCACGGTCGAGACAGCACCAAATATTAGCCTACAATTTTACGACGCCTGTCGGTGTTAGCCCGAGTACCATGACTTGACTGTGTACTTACCTACAGTTGATGCAGGCTTTGGCTTTGTGTGATAGAAGGTCAAAGGAGAATGAACTGGAGCCTTCTTGCGACATTTCTGGGAACGCTATCGCTTGTAATCCACAATACATGTTTATATATTCCGTCGAGATGAGCGAACACCTAGACGTCAGCGCCAGATGAATCTAAAGAGTCGCAGCTAGATCTGGGGGCTGTACGTCGGTAGCTTTCTCGGCATGTGGGCGTCAATAGACGCACCGTGCGGCACGGATTGAAACGGAGAGCCAAACCACACATTGGAGTCTGAAGTCGGGGCCAACTGAGCCAACCACGGCGATCTGTGCGCACTCACATCCTCGCTGATTATGTCCGTCGTGGCACTCGATCTGCGATTCAGCACGCCCGAGGCGGGAACTTCGGCCACAGTGGAAAGGTCAGAGGGAGGCCACTTCGGTGGATTCAAGATACCGCGTGGCACTGCATTTCGGACAAGTGTTTGAGTCGGCGGGCGCAGCGCTGAAAAATAAGGTTTACAGCAATTTCGCAGCCGAGGTGAGTCAGCAGGCGGACTTTTGTCTGCAATCAGCGAGTAAGCAGCGGGATGACGTTACGTGTGGGAAGTTGAATATGATGCGTTCGGAAGTCAACGGAAGTGCATGCGGAACTTCCGAACTGCTACACATTCGCCCTGACCGTGTCCCCCAGATTGTGGTCTTGATCGCCGATATCAATGGAGTGGACTCTTTCAAGTCCATACGGTCATAATAAAGCAACAATAAAGTCGATGGAGAGGCGAGTTGAATATCTCCGGCGTCTCCGCAGAGACCTTTGGGCTGAGATCAAAAAGTCCAACACCGTTGCAGTTTGGTTGCAGTCGACCAAAGGTTGACAGAATCTAACCGATATCTAACCGATATGACATGCTGCAGATGTCAGAAGGCCCGCGAGGCGACACTTTGAAGCCGCGAGCCGGCCGCGGGCACGGTACACCTCAACTGCCGACGGAGTGTCGATCGTCGGTCGTTTTGCACCATTCATCGGAGTAGTCATTGTGTTTTGGTCGACGTTGAACGAACATCGGAACCGCGCGGAAGTGGCCCGCGGAGCACGTCCGAGCGTGGGAACTTAAAGTTGGTTCTTTCCAAATTGTTGTCAGCTTGGAGTTGAAAAGAAGATTGTACCTTTTACCTCCCCAGGCTCTCGGGGAACGTCGGCGAAGGTACCAACAAGCCAACAAGCAGTTCCTAAGTCGGACGTATTTGAGGTGCGAAAATAAGCAGTTGCGCCAATGGGCTGGATAAATATAAGTGTTGACTCACTTGAAAATTAAACGCTCCTCTGGGTCAAAAATTCCATTTAAAATATGAGCGATGCGAAAAAAGTCTGGCGGTTTATCCAAATTCACACTGTCGCGGGTCGATTAGGCGGCCGAACGTTAAGTTATCAGGTGTGCGTCCGATCGAACAGGACTACAGCGATCACTGATCGGATGCAGAGACAAGTCACCAAGAAAGGAGGAAAGGAACGCAGAGGACGAAGGGTGGCCGAGTTGGAATGCGGATGCTAGTACAGACCTGGCCATAAAATAAAGGACGCGGCAGGAAGGCGGCAGACGAGCCTTCGGCCGATCGAATTAGAGGGAGGACTGGTCGGTCCATGGAGCAACTTGAACGAAGGCTTGTAACTGCCCGGACAAGAGTGGAGTCCTCGTTGCAGACCCAGACGATCAGCGTCCATGCTGCAAACCCAGGAGATTATGCGGGAAAAAGGAGATTGTAAGAACCTAGCATAAAACAAAGGGAAAAGACGATGGAACAGACTATGCAGTGCGGGGATTGTGGATTGTAGGATTGTGTGAGAAGGATGGATGTAAGTTAGAGCCGAGAGGGAGGGAGAGTGTATGTGAGATTGAGTGCGTGCAGCGAACGAAAGCGAGAAAGAGAAAGAAATATGCGACACAGAATGTGCTACGAAAACGATATCAAAACCAAGGTAAAACGAGGAAAGGAAAGATGTACCTGGTGGAGAATTTCACGACAGCAAGCAAGACTACCACGCGCCCCCGTCCCAGCTCGCGCGTTTCCGCTTTCCCTTGAGACCAGAGCCAGAGGCGGAACCGGTGTCGGCGTCGGGACTGATAACGAGGTCCCGCGGACGGACGACAGCGCTCTGCCCGCGCTGGTGGTTCACGCTCCGCCCGTTGCCACTTCCACTTCCACCAGTGCTGGCGCCTGACGCGCCAACACCCGCACCTCCACCGACCCCGAGCCTCGGCAGACCCCCACTGACGCTCCGCATCAACGGCCGCGCAGGAATATGCTGCCGCAACGACGCAGGGATGCCTAGCGCCTTCCACACGCCGGGCGGGGGCGGCGGTGGCGGAGGCGGCGGTGGCGGATGCGTGTTGCGTGCCGTCTGTGGGAGATGCTGCTGGGAGAATGATGACGACGAGAACGCCGCGGGCGCAAACGCCTGTTGCTGTTGCGCACCACCTGCTGCAGAGGACGACGACCGCGCGAGATCGAGCGCCTCTCCACCGCGCCACCCCTCAAGCTGCATGCTGCTCGCGTCCGCGCCCGCCCCACTCCCACCGTAATAGTGCAGGTCCAAAAACGGCAGGTCGTACATCGCCTCGCCGTGCGTGCCCGTGCCCGCGCCGGCATGCATCAGTGTCGAATGAAGTGTATTCGCGCTGCCTCCCAGTCGATGGGGAAGTGGATGCTGCGACTGCTGCTGCTGCTGCTGCGGTACACTGCCCGCATTCAGCCCAAGCAGCGCCGGGTCGAGCGCGAACGCACTGGGTGGCGTGCGCAGCGCGGCCGCAGTCATCGCGGGTGTCGCCGGCGCGCTCATCAGCGCGAGCCCCATCCCAAGGGCCTCGGGGCCCTCGCCGGGGGGCACGGAGACGGAGCGCACGGCGCCGGTGTGTGTCGGCGCGTAGTGGTGGTGATGGTGGTGATGGTGATGCACATGTACAGTGCGGGCCGGCACAGGTGAACGCGACGCGCGGAGGTGCGGCGTCCCCGGCGGCTCGAGCTCGAGCTCGACCTGCATCGCACTCGCCTCGGCACCGTGGTCAGCCGCGCCGGGATTATTGTTATCTAAATCCATCTCCGCGTCGGGCGGCTCGTGCTGCGACAAATCGACGAGGTCGTCGAGGCTGAAGAGGCCAAGCGCCTTGTCCTCGTCGTCTTCCGTCTCCCCAAGCCCCAGTCCGAGCCGGAGCCCAAGCCCCACCCGCGCCTCGGCAGCAGCCTCCGCGTCCCCCTCCGCGTCCTCCCTTTTCCCACCCTGCGCCTCCGCGATGCCCGCCAGCCCCCTCCCCGCACCCAGCCGCCCGCGCGTCCCCAACCCCCACGCATCCACCCCGCTCCAAATCGGCTGGTGCGTCCGTGCGCCAAAGATCAGATCCCCCGCCGTATTCGAGTGGTGCGTGAAGCCTCTAAATCCGCCCCCACCTCCCCCACCGCCGTGCGCACCGCCCGCCCACGACGCCGCGCCCCCGCCCGGCTCCGACTCCCCATCTCCCAGCGAGAACGCACTGCTGTCCTCGTCCAGATCCTGCTCCGACACCGAGTGCGAGTGGTGCGAGTATGAGTGCGGCGGGGAGGCGAGGTACGAGTGCGTGTCGAGCGAGAGCGAGGCGCTGTGGAACGACAGTGCGGGGGATGAGAAGGCGTGCGGCGGGAACGCGCCTTGCTGCTGCTGCTGCGGGTGTACGGCGGTGCTAGGAACGGCGTGCAGGTGGTGATGATGATGGTGGTGCTCCCGCAGCGCCGCCGGCTCCAGATCATAGCGCTCCATCACCCCGTGCGCGAGCTCGAAGAACCCGCCCGTGTCTGTGCCGGTATCTGTGCCGGTATCGGTTTCGGGCGGCGAGCCGTACGAGGCGAGCGAGGGCGAGAACGCCCCGCTGCCTGAAGGGTAGGCGGTGGAGGCGGAGGTGGGGTCGAGGCGCGGATTTGCGGAGAACCAATCTTGCGGGCCCCACGCGCTGCGCCCGATGGTCGTCCCCGCCCCGCCTCCTGCCAGCGCGAGCTCCTCCGCCCGCCGGTGCTGCAGAAAGTGGGAGTTGTTAAACTGCACCGGGGCAGATGCCTGCGGTGCGGCTTGCGTAGTGGTCGGGGAGGAAGTGGTCGGGGGCGGCGCGTCGGGCATCGCCTCATCCGGCTGCGCCATATCCAGGTGTCGCATCCCCCCCACCAACGCCGTCTCCTCGCCCTTCCCCGCGCCCTGCTGCTGCTGCTGCCCCGCCGCCCCGAACGAAAACCCAAACCCAAACTCCCCTCCCCCGCGCCCGAACCCAAACTCCGACACCGTCCCCCCGCCGCCGCCCGCACCGCTCCCCGCGTACCCGTCCCCCTCGTCGTCCGACCCCACCACGCTCGGCGGCATCGACACCGTCTTGAACCCCTGGCTCGTATGCGCGCGCCGGCGCCTCCTCACGGGTCCCCCGTCCACGCTCGTAGTCGCGTTACTCGTACCGGGCTCGGCAGAGACGTTCCCCCCGGCGCGCATGAGCCCCTCGTCCGTCTTCGCGCGCCCCACCCTTCCCCGTCCACGCACTTCCTCTGCCTCGCCGTCCTCCTGCTTCACCCCGCCCTCCTCCCCCTCCTTCGAATTGGCATTGGCATTCGCACCACCAGGCGCCGTCGTGGTACTCGCACCACCAACAGGCGCAGACGCAGATGCCCCCCCACTCGCGTTCTTCCTCCCCCCCCTCGGCCGTGCCTTATACCCCGCCCGCTCATACTCCCCGGGCCACGCATTCCGAAACCGATCCCGCAAATCCATGCTCCGCCTTCCGGTCACACCAAACACCGGCGCCTCCTTCGCGATCGCCGCCCACGCCGCGCCGTGCTTCCGGAACCCCGCCAGCAGCGCGCTGTCCTCCTCGGGCGTGAACGGCCGCCGTTTGGGGTGCAGGGGCGAGGGGAGGGGGAAGAGGGGCGTGCCGTCAGGGTGCGTAGAGCGGTTGGGTTTGTTTGGAGGGGGCGGGGGGAGCGGGGCGGAGGTGGTGGTGGCGGAGGAGGAAGAGGGGGCGAGGGAGTCGGGGGAGGTGGAGGTGGAGGTGCTTGCGAGGAGGGAGGAGGAGGAGGAGGCGCTGGGGCCGGCGAGGGCGTTGGTGAGCGCGAGGGGTGAGCGCGATGTGGAGGAGGGGGAGGCGGCGCGCGCGAGCGAGGGCGGGAGGTGCGTGCGCGCGTTAGGGTAGTGCGTGCGGTAGGCTTCGGGGAAGTAGGTGCGGAATCTGGGGACGGGAATAGAGTAGTCAGGATTTGGGTCGTTCGGTAGTGAGGATGTAAAAAGATGAGAGAGAACACGGAAAGAAAGTAGGAAGGAACGTCGAGGCCATGTGTCCAGTAATGGTAAGAAAAAATTGAGCTGCAGGATTGACACAGCGTCCAGCACACGACAAACTCTCTCAGCCGTATCATCCTTCCTTGATGCTTTCTCGCATCCGCGTCCGCATCCGCAGCCAGGGGCACGAAAGTGAAGAACCCGAGGGCCATGCTCCGCGGCGCGTGCGAGTACGACGGAAATATACCGTAAGTGGGCGCACCCTCCTCGTCCAGCCGCAGATGGCAGATGGCTTGCACGTAGCGAGCGCTGCGGTAGTGCGGTATCGATCATGAAGAAGAAAGAATAAGAATGAAATGAAAGGACGTCGCAGCACGTCCGTCGAATGCAAGAGAAGAAGACGCGCAGAAGAGACGAGACACAAAGAAACAAGAGACAAAGAAATAGCTTCACAAGAGAAGCGCACGACGTCTCCCTCTCCCTCGAGCACCAATCAATCAACGGAATGCAGCACAGCGCATGAGGAGTCGAAACCAATCAAACCAATGCGTCGCGCGAGAGGAACAAGGAGATTGACACGACGCGTCTCGTCAAAAAAAAAAGACGCCCGTGTCGAGTACGCGTCAACGTGCACGAGGCGCGAGCGAGGCTGTGTGCGTGCGTCTCGGATCCGTGCGGACAACATGTATCGTGTGCCGCCGCCGTTGTGTGCCGCGCAAAACGCGTGTCGTGTGCCGCCCACGAAACGCGCGTCAAATGCGAGTGAGTCACGACCAAAACGAAAACGACACGAGGGTGCCGTGCCGCCCATAACCGCGCGTCAAGCGACCAAATATCTCGTACGCGCGTGTCGTGTGCCGCCCTCCGGATAAGCGCGCGTCAAGTGAGTAAGTGAGTCAAATTAAGAACTATTTTTGCGCATCCGCAGTCGAACGCATCCGTGCGCGACGGGCGGCGCGGGGTTCCACGGGGAGGGGCGGGGACAGGGGCGACGCGACGCCGATCATGTCCGAGATGAAGCGGGGAGGTGTGCGGTCGCGGGCGGATAGGAGGAATGAAACAAAGAGTGAAAGACAGATTCCATGACCGAAGTGAAAGACGAAGAAAGGAGGAACGATTCGATGGAGGAAGAAAGAGATAAACGGGGGCAATCATGACTCACCGATCCTTCAAATCCACGGGCGAGCGCCCAGCAAAGGTGAGCGCGGGGTCGGAAAGGATCGCTTTCCAGTTGCCGACGCCGTGCTGGAAAACAATATCACTCCGTCAGTAAGCAAGCAAGGAAACCTCGCAGATGCAAGGAGAAGGCGGATAGGGAACGCACCTTCGTACACCCGTCAACGAGCATCTGCGTCTCCGCCGGCGTCCACTTGCGGCGCACCTTCTTCTCCTTCACCCCACCCTCCTTCACCACCACCCCCTCTTTCCCTCCCTCCGCGTCCTCCTCGCCCTCCTCCCCGCCCTCAGGCTCATCCCGCGCCGTGTCAATGCGCCGCACCTTCCCCTTCCGCCCCGCAGCCGAGGCGGCGTCGGCATAGGGCACGCTCGTATCGTCGCGGAAGTTCCACGCGGGGACGAGCCGCGGGGAGGACGGCAGCGCGAGCGAGACGCGGCGCTGTTTCTGCTGCCCGCTGCCCTCCGCCGCGTTGGGTGCGCATGCGATGTCGGTGCCGGAGGAGGATGCGGATGTCGAGGTAGAGGTGGATGTAGAAGCGGTGGCAGAGGCGGGGAGGAACGGCGCCTTGAACGAAAACGTCGCGCTCGAGGGCAGAGAAGTGTTGTTCTTGTTGTTATTGTTATTAGAAGATTGGGACGCCGCCATGCTGCCGGGAAATATCGCAAATGGCAAGTCTAGTCTTGTGCAATGTGCTGTGATCACAGGATTCGAAACAGAATCCGAGACCCGGGCGCGGAATCAAGTGAAGCGATAGTGGTGGGTGAGAGCAGTTGGCTGGGAGCACGAGGTCGAGGGAGTAATGAAAACAGGCGGTTAACAGCAGGCGTTTGGGCAAGGGTTTCCTGATACAGATTTGGATGCCGAGTTCCTTTATCCAGGTCCCATTCGCCCTCCAAGAGTAAGTGGAAATTCGTGCTTCCCGCAGAGAAATAGGCCAGTGAGAAACTCGGAGGAAAAGTAGACGAAGACGGAGCGGAGCAGAAGAAGTTGATGCGTTGATGCGGGCGATGGCTTGCGGTGTAAACACGCGGGCACAAGAGCAGTGCCACCGGGTTGGCATGTGAAAATGCAGAGTCCAACCTGCGAAAATGCTTTGGTTGAAAAAATGGAATCTATGCGAGAGGCAAGGGAAGGGCGAGTTTGGGCTCACTGGCGGATGATAAATCTTCCACGAGTTGTTATTTCATGAACCTAAATAGGGGAAGTCAAAGATCGATTCGACACACCGATTCACAAGCCGATTCTGACATCGAATCGGACTCGATTCATCGATGCTTAATCGACATCAAAAGCGGCGCTTTTCGTGAATCGGCGTGAATCGGTGAAGCGACTCCGGAGGAGGAGCACTCGCATAATCGGTGTCGATTCTGGCTCGCTTCGAATCGCTCCCACATGCTTCGCTTGATGGCAGTGTAAATCAACTTCAACTCGAATCAGGAGTCGGCAGTAACTACACCGGTCAAAGTTGAAGCCGCTTCATCACCGATTTTAGTCTTTGAATCGGTCCAGAATCGGCACATTAATCGCTCGTGAATCGCTCTCCCCATCCCATCTTTGACTTCCCCTAATTTACCGCGGCAAAAAGAAAAAAACTGGCAAGGTTCAACCGACGTGCAACCCTTGACAACCACTTAACTGCAACATGCCATGCAAATTGCAACCAAACACGTTATGTGTACTCCTACTTCCGTATATAACACAGGACCGACAGCGCTGGTGTGCCCCTGGCGATTATTAGGGGTAGAAGTTATAACCTAGCAGGTACCCCGTTCGATTCGGGGGTCGGTCGTAAGGAGTAGAAATCTGCATTTATTTTATTTCACTTGGGGCCCTCATGTGCAATGAAATTGCAACCAGACTCGTCATGTATACTCCCAGTTCAGCATCTAAAACAGGACCGACAGCGCTGGTGCGCCCTTGCTAATTATTGGGTGAAATGGCTACAACCCAACAGGTACCCTGTTCGATTCGGGGTCGGTCTTGAGTTGTTTCGTACATGTACAGGAGTTTTATTTCACTTTTGTTTCACAGCCCTAGTGGCTCCAACTCCACGATACAGGTGAGCCTAGGAAATCTACATAACGGAAACCATGTGATTCTTGGTTCACTGGCGGATGATAAATATTCTACGAGTTTTCTTTCACGAGCGAGTCTAGATTGCTGCAGCAAAAAACTGGCAGGCTGCAAATTAATTATTGCTGTTTGCATAAAAGTTGGCACAGCCACGATTTTGATCCGTTTTTGATGCGCTTCAAAGAATGAATTGTTTCTCAGTCATTTCTTCCCCGATTTGGCTGAAACCATACTCAAAATTCACCATTTTCGAAGCCGCATCGAATGACCTAGGTTTCGTAGTCTTACACCAGATTTTTATAATATCACTTTTCTTGAGCCGGGCTTCGGCACATGGATTTACACCGAAGGCATAGCGGGATGTGAGAAAAATTGAAAGGAAGGAATGGTAGATATACTACTTGCCTACACCCTCGTCAACTTTGAGGCCAATCCACCCCGGAATGGACGCGTCGTGACGCGTCGAAGAAGCACCATCAGACGCGTCACTCGGTAACGCGTTACACGCTTCTTGTCTCTTCCCGCCGCCATGGGCAAAGGCAAACCTATCTCAGAGGACCTGAGATGGGCCATTGTGCACATGTGTGCTCTCGGTGTCCCCGTCAAGACCATCCACGTCTATACGGACGTCAGTCCCCGTCAAATCTACCATATCTTCAATCGTTTTCAGTCCACCGGCAAGGTTTTGACCGCAGGTCAAAGACACAGAGCTGGGAGACCACGACACCTCTGTTCAGACGATGTTGCGGTACGTTTTTACTGCCTGACACCATCCCACATTGTGATGTTTCTGTTCTTCTTCAGTATCTTCAAGGTTGTCTCGATTTGAGTTGTGACAAGTACCTCGATGAGCTTCAGCTCGGTCTTCAAGAGACCTGTGGCCGTGTGGTGTCTCAGTCAACGATTTGGCGTGCCCTGAGGCGCAGCGGATACACCATGAAAAAGGTAGGGGATCCCACAGTGCTCACTACGCCTATTATTTACATCTGCAAGCTCACCTGGGTTGCCATTGAGCGGAGCGTCGTCAAGCGTTCAAAATTTCGATATAAAGTTGGCCTTTATTATGAGCCTAAACAGCTGGTCTTCGTCGACGAGAGTTCTTGCGACCGCCGGACATCGTACCGTGGCAGGGCGTGGGCTTTTCGGGGGCAGCGTGCGGTGCGAAAAGCGTTTTTCATCCGCGGTAAACGGTACGCAGTGTACTCGTCTCTACTACCTCATTCCAACCTTCCTCCAGTTACTCTGTTCTTCCCGCAATTTCGTTGGATGGTATTCTCTATGTCAGTATCTTAGAGGGCTTATTTACGACCGAAACATTTGCGGAGTTCATTGATGGTCTCTTGGACAAGATGAACCCATTCCCCGGCCCCAACTCGGTGATTGTAATGGATAACTGCCGAATCCACAAGGCGGAAGAGATACGTGACATGATTGAGGCACGGTACGTGTGTGTTCTTTACACACATTATGAACATTTCTCAACACTTTATTGCAGCGGGATGCGTTGCCTCTATCTACCACCGTACTCCCCCGACTATAATCCAATGGAACCCGGATTTTCGAAGATGAAGGCTTATATTCGACGAGAGGGACAGGCTTTCCGCACCGCGACACAGGCGGAGAACGATAAAGTCGAGGTTTTGACCCAGCTCCATAATGCTGTATATTCTATTACCCCTACCGATGCAGAGGGCTGGTTTCGTCACTCGGGATACTTCTAATACATTGTATTGGTCAAGAAAAAGTGTATTATCAGTTGAACAAGAAAAGTACAAAACACTCAATCAATCGCGAGACGCCCAAGCCACTTTCCGCTCCGCCTCCACCTTCCGAATCTTTTTACAGTCAACCTTCGCGTACTTCATCACCAATTTCGCCACCCCAATCGGCATCCCCTCGCAAACGTTCATCAGCTCGCGCTCACTACCGAAATCAAGGATTTGTACAACGCGAGCAAAACCCTGGTCTCGAAGCGCGGCCCCAAATTTGTGAAACCCATGCCCATCCTCCCCTCTCTCCGACGTATCAAGTTCAAGTAGCCAGTCATCAATTTTTGGAAAGAGAGTTGGGGACTCGTCGTCGTCCGAATCTGGTTCTGCGTTCGAAGGTTTGGCTGGAGTTGGAGCAGCAGGGAGAGGAGGCGCTGCAGGAGCAAGAACAGGCGGGTAGTATGCATGGGGATAAGGTCCTGCAGGCGGGTAATACAGATAAGGGCCAGGGGGTGGTGGTGGCTGTTGGCTCGCAGCGGTGCGGCGGCTTGGCGGCGGGGCTTGCGTCCCCGTCTCGAACGGTAGGCCCATCACGGGAGGTGGGGTAGACGTCGAATCATGAGCTCCTTGGGCCTGGAGAAGATATCAGTTAACGAAATGAAATGGAAAAATATATTGATTGAGACGAACACAAAGCATACTCCACAAACTAAGATTCTGGGTCCCCAGCGAGACGTGCTCTCTGTTCTTGGCAACGAGACAACACCCGCCGTGTCGCTCGCATTTATGCTGCGCCTCGAGCTCGCGTAGATACTGGGGTGCAGTCTTCTTCTTCCCTGGTTGTGCTTCCCCGCCTTCATCATCGGTGGAGTCTGCCTTCTTTGCCGAAGCCTGGAACGATGGCTTGAGTATGAAAAAGGTTGGGCATAGCGACAAAAACTGGCCTTCGATCTCGGTTTTTTGGACGCCGCCTTCTTAGTCTCGGTTTTATCGGATTGCTTGGGTCGTAAGTCTATTATATTGACCTGCAGAGGTTTCTTTGGAGCGGTTCTCGCGTGTGCACGTGTCTTGCGCTCCTCCCGTACGGCATTGAAGAGTCGAATCAGATGTATGGGAGTGGTAATGACACGCGGCAGGACGTCCTTGGTCCAGTGACTGAGCTTGTACCCAATCTGGAGGTCTCTACGCCGCACATTCATCTCATCAGCTACGTTCTGAGTGAAGGTGTCATGGGTCATGTCAGAAGAGTAGGTGAGAGTGTCAGTGGCACCGGGAGTGACAGGAATAACAAATTCAACGTTGAAAACTGATCAGAGCATCAGATTTATCGACAGGACAAGAGTGTTAGAAATTGTGGTGCACGTACCGAGGTCCTCCTCCTCCTCCTCCTCCTCCTCCTCATCCTGGGCCTCGGGCTCCTCATCGCTGTCCACATCTTCCTCCTCTCCATTCGTGTTGTGCTTCGAGTCTACATAGTCCCCATCGCCGCGCCCAAGCATAGCAACGGCAGCTTTAGCAATGTCGTCTGCGCCGGGTTCATCATCGGACAATAGCATTTCAGAGTCAGAATGGATTTCGAGGACCACATTGGAAGATGTTTCAGAGTCGGAGGCAGAGGCAGAGATAGTGGCGGACGTAGACGCAGCAGCAGAAGTAGAAGTGGAGGCTTTTTTACGCGTAGTAGGAGGAAGAGTCAGGGTAAGTTTAGGTGTTTCGGAGGCAGCGGGATTTTTTTTAGCCTTCTTCGAAGGTCGCCCAACTGGCCTCTTGGCCGGAGCGTCGGGCTCGACTCGTCTTTTGCTGGACATGTACGCGGGAAGAGACAAGAAGCGCGTAACGCGTTACCGAGTGACGCGTCTGATGGTGCTTCTTCGACGCGTCGCGACGCGTCCATTCCGGGGTGGATTGGCCTCAAAGTTGACGAGGGTGTAGGCAAGTAGTATATCTACCATTCCTTCCTTTCAATTTTTCTCACATCCCGCTATGCCTTCGGTGTAAATCCATGCGCCGAAGCCCGGCTCAAGAAAAGTGATATTATAAAAATCTGGTGTAAGACTACGAAACCTAAGTCATTCGATGCGGCTTCGAAAATGGTGAATTTTGAGTATGGTTTCAGCCAAATCGGGGAAGAAATGACTGAGAAACAATTCATTCTTTGAAGCGCATCAAAAACGGATCAAAATCGTGGCTGTGCCAACTTTTATGCAAACAGCATTAACCAATGTTCAACCTTTGAACTTCCACCACTTAAACTGCAACATTCAACCCACCCACAGTTTAACCAGTGAAAGTTTGAACCCGATGTAGACTCAAATGGAGACCCACTTCAAAATGGACTATCATACCTCAATGCTTTTGATCGGCTTTCAAAGTTGGGCCCTCATGTGCAATAAAATTACAACCAGACACATCATATGTACTGCCAGTTCAGCGTATAATACAGGACCGACAGCGCTGGTGCGCCCTTGGCGATTATTGGCGAGGAAAAATGTCATAACCTAGCAGGTACTCCGTTCGATTCGGGGTTCGGTCATATGAAGTCCAGCAGATTTGTTTTATTTCTCACAGACCTCCTGACTGCAGCTCTAATATTGAGGTAACCATTGATGATGCCTAGAAAATCTACAGAACGGGAACGATTTGCTGATCCAAGTAGATCTTGGTTAGATTCAACTGGAGCTCCACTTGGATAGAATCTCTAATTAATTATCATACCTCAAAGTTTTTGGGCCCGTGCAAAACTGCAACCAGACTCATATGTGCTGCCAGTTCAGGATATAAAATAGGACCGACAGCGCTGGTGTGCCCTTGTCAATTATTAGGAGACATAGTTATAGCCTAGCAGGTACCCCGTTCGATTCGGCATGGTGAATTTTGAGCTGCGCTTTTGCGTCGGCTCAGTCTAATTCTGAATGAGGGATGCGGGCTTTTTTTTTTCCGTGGAGGAGTCCCGGGAGGACTTTTGTGGCCTCGAATCCCCTCCCCCCCTCCCCCCCCCCAAAAAAAAAAAAAAGTGTCCAGTCCAGTCTAAGTGCGGTTGATTCCAAGCTGCATACGGACCGACAGTGCTGGTCTCTTGCCAATGATTTGGGCGACAAGTTCTAGCCTAGCAGGTACCTCGTTCGATTCGGTGAGGCGTTTCGTTATTTCACTTTTATATCAGCCTCCAATTTCGGAATTCCACCATTGAGACAACCATCGAGTGCCTAGAGAATCCACAGAACGGAAAGCATGTGATTCTTGTGTTCATTGGCGGATGGTAAATGCCGCGCCGTTGGAAGAGGCTCCAAATCGAGGTTCAATCAAGGTTCAACATTTGAACTTGAACTACTGCGATATTCGACCGTGAACACAGAGGTAGACTCATGGAAGCCCCCTTGAAGATTCACATCAGCAAACCCGGGGTCTGCTACGTAGACCCTGTAGTTGCTGTAGTCCTGTAGAAAGGGTACCCTATACATAGTTCTACGTAGTTGAGGGGCTTTCTACGTAGTTCTGTGTAGTTGGAGGACTTTCTATGTAGTTGGGGTCCTGAAGCAGTCTCCTACCCAGCCTCAGTTGCGGGGTTGGGAGTCACTGTAGGAAAGTAGCGCAGTAAATATCGTGGAAATAATTTGCCGTAAAAAATCTCATGACATCATATCTGTCAAAATTAAAACATCCGAACTTCAGGCCCAACCACAGAGGCTAGCCTTTAACAAAGGTAAACAACATAGCCACCCGGTCGCATCACCGGGATCAACTGTTGTGCTCGGTCACGACACCATCAACAAACCTCCTCGACATGTCGCATCCACCTCTACCGACGTGTTCGCGCCTTAAATCTCCCCGATGTCCCCTCCCCAACTTGAACTTGCTGCTCAGCGAAATCTGCGACAAAGTACAGGCTGTATTTGGATACCGGCCGTGTCTTTGGCAACTCAAGGTCGTGCGCGCCATCCTTAAACGGGACAAGGATGTGGTCTCCATTGCCGCCACAGGCTCGGGGAAAACATTAACCTTCTGGATGCCGTTTCTTTTCATCCCCGATGGCGTCCAGATTGTCGTCACCCCGCTCAATATCCTTGGCAAGCAGAATGTCGACTCACTGGCTAAAGTCGGACTTTCTACCGTCACGATCACCGCAGAGACAGCAACGGCAGAGAATTTCCAGGTGTGTCTCTACCTTCTTATTATATATAGAGTCTTCTCACTAGTGACAGGCAATAGCAGATGGGAAGCATCGCGCGATTGTCACCAACATCGAGACGCTGATGAAGCCCGGCGGCGGCTTCGAAAAATTATAGAACAACAAGAATTTCATGGCTAAAGTCATCAGCGTGGTCTGGGACGAAGCCCAGTGTATCAGCAAATGAGGAGACTTCCGCCCGGAGTACAAGATTGCTGGTACGCTCTGTCACCTCATTCCAAAGGACATCCCCTTCTATATCACCTCCGCCACACTCCCTCCTGATGTCTTACACGATGTCATGTCGACGCTCGGCATGCGGGAGAGCAACACCGAGATTTTTACACGTTCCAATGACCGGTCAAATGTTCACATCACCGTGCGCAAAATGAAGTACCCAATGAATAGCTTCAAAGACCTTCGGTTTCTTATTCCCAAGGACTGGGATGGAACCACGCCCCTCCCCTATAAATTTGTGATTTTTTTCAACAGTATTGCCGAGTCCATTGCGGCGGCTCAATATCTTCATGGTCTGGTACCAGTCGAAGTGCGCGACAAGATCAAGTGGTTCAACTCCAAGATGTCACCGGAATTTCGCGCAGAGGAATCTGATAGATTCAATGCGGGCTTCAATTTTGGCCTCTTATGCACTGAATCATTCGGAATGGCCTGTCTCTGATTTATTTGTTTATTTTGCCGCAGCGTGTACTGACTATGGTTGGAGACAAAAGTTCATGTCAAGCCGTAATTCTACTTGAAACCTTCCAAAACTCGAGATTTAGCATGAAACTGGGTATGGTTTATAGGTAAAATCTTCATTTCAGCTCAAACGGAGTAACCCTAACTTAGGGTTTAAAAAGCGCGAAATTTTGAACCAAAAAAAACAAATATATATATATATCTACATGGCCATCTGCTTTGCCTTTGCCTCCCATTCTGCCTGTGCAATATCCAATTCCTTTGCCAGAACACCGCGATGTGAACAGAATCTTTTGACTGCAAACTCCGCAAGCACTCCCGTGGCACCGAGGCGGTAGACACTGGCGTACCGATCGGCCCGTCGGAAAAAATGTCGAATAGTCGGTAATGGGCATGTTCAAAGACTCTCTTCGACCAGGTCCTTTGCCTTTTGCCATGTCCCGTCAGATCGCTCTCGGAACCACCATTTTATACATGCCCAAAAATATTCTATAGGGTTCATTCCGGGGTGGAACTTGGGTAGAAAGTGGCACACCATGCCGGGTGCAGCTGCAATGAGCTATACCGATTCAAATCAGACCCATGCATTCACATAAAAATGGACTCACAATTTCGAGCTGAGATTTTTCCCCCGCAAAATCAGGTTGTAGCGAGAGCAACCTTCACATGCAGCAATCAACAGGCTGCTCGTCATCTTCATCATCAGTGTCATTTCCATCCTCTCCAAACATACCGGCCTCCTTGTCTGCTGACGCTCCGTCCAAATGAGGTTTGCGGGACTTCTTGGCCTTACAGCCCTTGCACTCGCCCCTTAAAATATTACCCGCACCATTGGTTGTGTATCCGCGCTCAGCAAGAATCACTTTCATTCCCTTTGGCAGACCCTCAAACTGCTTATGAGGGTGGTTTGCAGGAAGATTCTTGTCGAATGTCATCTGCTGAACTTTACCTCCATGGCCGTGCGGATTGCTCTGTGGAATTACGGTGTCGCGCATTTCCGGAACCTTGCCACCCAGGTTAACATTCATTTTTGTGGTGGTCAGGGCATCCTTTGCAAGACTGCCGTGGGCGGATGAATTGTCAAACACCCAATGGATGATAGCTTTTGGAAACATGCGACGAGCGATGAGAATCGCGATTGCAAGCTATGGGTTGGAATCAGTGAGAATGAAATGAAATATTAACAGATATAAAAAAGGACTCACCTGCTTGATCATCTGCTCCATATTCCAGTAATCATCGCCGCTAGCCTTATTGTCTGGATAAATCACGGTTGTTGAATCTGTGATTGCTAGCCGAAGTTCTGCAACCAGTTTCTCGTTTTCCGCAATCATTTCGTCCGTGAGCACCAGAAGGCTGTAGCGTTCGCAGAGGAATGCAGAGACCATAATCAAACAGCCACGACCTTTCTTTTTAAGGACCTGTTCGCTCGTCTTCAACCAATAGTGATTATTTTGATAATCATTCGAATGGAGGCTGGTTTCGTCGTGAACCAGAACAACATGTTCAATGTCGTTGTCTCCCAGCTCTGGGAAGACTTCTGCCATATCTGGTTCAGCAAACAGAGAGCGAAACATCTCGAAGGCTTCGAGCTCAGCAAAGTATTCTTTGCGGCGCTTTTTCACGTCCTTGCGCTCATGTCCATCCCAATAGACACCCTTTTGATGCCGTTTCCGACGATAGCCCAATTTCCATAGCCACTGTTGACTCTGTCGGATTGAAACAGTTGTTTTCTTGAGTGCAAGGGAAGGAAGTAATGTTTCGTTGATATGCTGCTGCAGTAATTTAGGATTGACCTGCATGCAATTTCAGTCATGCTCAAAAATATTTTTAAGTGACTTGCCGTGCCGACTTCTAGCGTCCGAAGCCATCGCTGGATACCCATAAAGAACCCCTCATCATGTAGAAGGCTATTCAACTTCTTCCGCTTCCCCTGATGGCTCGGTTTCAACGCCCCGTTGGCTTCAAAAAACCGAACCTATGCACAGAGAACACGCTGAAAAGCGGGACCACGGCCATGGTTTTTGGCAACACGCAGCGCAGCTCGAAGTCGCTTCATACGGGGCAACCAGTGGTAGAAATCGACGAGTGCAGCAAATAAAACCGTGCTGCGATAGTCCTTCTTCTTCCGTGCAACCTTCAAACAGTCAGCAGCTAGAGAGCGAAGCTCATCTGGATGCCGCAGGGTGGCATCATCGAGGATGCTGTCAACCCAGTCCGCAATATTGTCTGCAATGATGATTGAATTAATTGCGGTGTCCCCGTTCTCCAAACGAGCCTGCTTCTCCAGCTCCTCCGGCAGGATCTCCACCTCATCTTCGAGATCGGACTGCTCAGAGGATGATTCACCCGACGACTCCTCCTCTTCTTCGCGGAGATCGAGAGAAGAGGTTGATGCTGATGGGCCGGGTAGAGCAATTGAAGGACCGCTATCTGTCCTCGAGCGCTTTCCCGAGACTTCTTGAATATCATCGTCTGAAGAAATGGATATAGAGTGTGATTGTTTTGGGGCAAGGGCCTTCGAGAACATGGCCCGGATGTCTTGTTGACGAGCTTTATCAACAGCAGGGACTAATTGCTGTGCATCGAGAGCTTTCAGCTGCCGCTTAAGCTCATCTTGGGTGATCTTCAGCAAGCCATTATTGAAGTCGTCTCGAAGTTTCTTCTTTTTATCTTGAACGGTGCGTTTAGACATTCCTCCGATATTATAAGGACCCCTTGTCTTGCCTTAAACAAAGACTTTAGTAGTCAAATTCACTTGTTCGACGGGCACACACCCTGCCGATTATCCATCGATCCGCCTTCCCGATGCTCCGCTCCGCGCATTTCAGCAGCCCTACGTTTGGCAGTGGCCTTTTCCACCTTCTCTGCATTTCTCTCCAGCCTTTCTTCATATATCCGTGGTGTTGGCTAACTCTGCCACGCCTCAAAAAAGTCGCTGTCCTCCTCCTCGATATCTTCATCACTTTCCCATACACTGTCAGAGTCGGTGCCAGATTCAGATTCTTCATTGTTAGGGACTGAGGCAAATGTGCCGCCGGGGCCCCTCGCACTGTGGAAAGATGATTCCTTGAGTTTTGGCATGAGTAGAGAGGGCGACGCGAGTGACAGACACGATTGATGGCGATGCACCGCCACCGCTTATGACCGGCCCGCCATCAAAAGCGCGAAATCGATCTCAGAAAATAATATTTTCAATTTTCAATGTTTTGTGCCGGGGAATCCATAGAGGGCCTTCTTAGTGTGCCATTTGCATGTTTTAACTCAATACTAAGTAAGATTTGAGTCACTAGAAGTGATTACCAAATTGGGCTAAAAGTTTGTCACAAAGTTCTGTCTCCAACCATACTTCGACCAAACAAAGGAGGAGAAAGCGGCGCGAAAGGCAAAGAAGGATCAGGCTGCCGCATCGCGTAAATGCAAGGCAGCCAACGTGCTCACGTCGCAGACGCCAGCGAAGAGACCACAATCTGATCAATCCGAATCAGGTAATGTGGGTCCCGCTCTACGTCCGTCTGCTCCCACCACCCTCACCGACCTCCGTGCCCGCTTTATTGCCTTGCCTCCTCGCCGTCCCCTTGTGGCGAATCAACCCCACACCGCCAACTCAGCCGCAGGCAAGCCTACAGCCCTACCACAGAATATTGAGTCCGATTCCGACTCTGAATCAGACGGCGACGAAGCGGTGGCGCTGGAGGAAAGGTGTGAAGTCTATCGCAAGGACAAGGCCCCGGTAACGTCACGCAGGAAGCCCAAGAAGGACGGTAACGAGCTCTCGCCGGAGATGGACGACATGATCAATGCAGGTTCTGACCGTTGCCGCCATATTAAATGTTACCGCGTGCCTGCCCGGCTGTACTTTGGTAGCGACAAAACTGGTGCGTCCACCTCTTACCTGGGTACCCTGTATGCACTCTAATCAAGTTTTTGCAGTCTCCGACCACAGAGAATGCTGGCCCGACCTGCCTGATGGCTGCCCCCGTTGTGCTGCGCGTTGTTGGGGCAGATGAATATGCGCCAGATGGCGTCCGCACATGCCATTTTGAGGTGGAAGAACTCCATGACAAATACGACAAACTGGTGGCGCAACCAGGATGTGCTCTCAATTGAACGGCGGAGCAATATTCCCTGCACTCGTTCAGCCGTCCCGAGGTCGCCGAAAAACAAGACAACATATTTGAGAAGAGACACGAGATTTTGCAAACGTTTCCCCTGAGCAATCTTGGCTGGGTCCGTCTCGGAGGGATTGTGCGGGGGAGGAGGTGGACCAACGCCACCCTGCCAAAGCAGGTCACCCATCGCGGTAATATTGCCGGCATGGGTGGATTGGTTTGTATCCATTGCATGTGCTGGAGCATATCGCATTTTGACCACTGGGATTTGCTCTACCGCCTCCGGGGATTCCAGTATTTTGAAGTGATCACAAAACTCGGTGGGACCATGCTCGAATAAATCTGATTTGAATTAAAGCGCTCCCGCCGAGTTAAACCTGAGGGATGGTCCGTCTCAGGATGTATTGCCTCGAGATTGTGTTCCTCTAGAGGAGGTGGTGGGTCTAATGTGGGGTTTAAGGCCGACTTGGCCCATAACTCCTCGGAGCACGCCAAATCCTCGAGAACAACACCATGGTCCAGGCAAATAATCGCGCCAGAGGTAAGGTGGGTGAGAGGATCAATTGCCTTTCATTTCCCTCGCCATCTCCTCTATCTGAAAATCTTCCAAGTCTTTTGCGGAAGCATGACTTGCATCGAAATGCCAGTCCTGGTTGGCCGTCAACCGCTTGATTGAGTCTGCTGTTCTCTTTTGGATAGTGTTCCGTGCCCATCTGAAGGTAGATTCTGAGGAATCTGGATGTTTCGCAAAGAGATTGATTATTGCCGGCGCCTTGTCTACCAAGCTCTTGGTACATGGATGATCGCGGTAAGAATTCCTCTCCAGGAGGGTTATGACAAAGTCGGCAGCCGGGACATGTTCTTGCTAAAGCACATCGGCAATGCGGTCAATCTGGGAGCAGGCGGTCCGTGTCGACGTCTCCATGGCGGGATGATGCCAAAGGCGGCAGTGATGGCGGTGATGTGTGGCCGGGTGGCTATGTTGTTTACCTTTGTTATAGGCCAGCCTCCATGGAGGGGTCTTGAAGTTCGGAAGCAATAAGAAATCTAGAACATCATTTTGATGGTCTATTGATTTGTCGTCGTATATGACTACTGATAATTGGCAGCTAAAATACTTCATACAGTGACTCCCAACCC
The DNA here is from genome assembly GCA_029378385.1 of Mycena metata. Lineage (NCBI taxonomy): Eukaryota > Fungi > Basidiomycota > Agaricomycetes > Agaricales > Mycenaceae > Mycena > Mycena metata. The sequence goes on from JARKIB010000072.1 coordinate 364,576, forward strand.
CGAAACACGAGGGTGGGTAGGAGACTGGTCCTGAAGCTCACAAAAGTCTTTCACTACACTATTGCTACTACGTAGTACCTTACATCGTTGTTCAACAGGGTCAAGTTTGTTACTGATGCTATGAAACTGTTACATCGTATTGTAAGCATTGTAATTTATCGTACGGTACTGTTTGAATTATTAAGTTGCTTCCTAAGAGGATCGAATGCGCGACCTCTTGAGTTTGGGAGCCCCAGGTTGGGATTCATCCTATGTAATAGGTTATAAAAATTCAACCTACAGTCAGACTGAGTCAGTTGAGTATAGGTTGAACGACGGGTTTCATCCTACGACAAGTTGAATTTTGGCCTAAGTTAGCTAGTGCTGTAAGTGGTTGGGATGTGAATAATGCTCCATCTACTCTGAAATATTTTTTACTTGGAAAAAATATTTGAAATATTTGTGGATGCTAAAAATAGGCCAAAACCAAAGTTGTAGAGCTTGAAGAGAGCTACAAAAGTTGTCTCTACCAATTTTTGCCAAACAGCTTGGTTGAAGCGTAAAACCCAAAATACTTTCCCAGATGCGACAATTTCTGAGGTCAGAATAACTCAAAACCAGACTTCCTGCAATTTCCCGGAGCATCAGATCTTTATAATGTGTGTGGAAGAATTAACAATTGGTTGCTGATCAGAAATTTATATGCACCATATAATACCCTGTTGAACTACCCAAACTACATAGAACCCCCCAAAACTACATAGAACTGCGGAGAACCGCCCAATCTACATAGAACTACATAGAGACCCCTCAAACTATGTAGAACTACATAGAACCATGTAGTCACTGGTTGGGAGATTCATGTTTTTCAGCACAATTTATGGTGAAAAATGTCGCTTGTTTTTCAGACATTTTTCACCAAAAAAGTGGGTGAAAAACTCAAATCAATTTCACCATTTTTTGAGCTCGAGGTAAAAAATTCAAAAGAAAGGCAAAACATGGTGAAAAAAATTTAAATTTTCCACCTACTTTTTCGGTGAAAAATGTCTAAAAAAACAAATGACATTTTTCACCGTAAATTGTGCTGAAAAATTTGAATCTCCCAACCAGTGAGTGGAGCCCAAACTACAGCCAACTACAGCAACTACAATGAACTACAGCAAAAAGAGGTTTTGCTGATGTGTATGCTCAGGCATGCTCTCATATGTGCATGTATGCCCAGGTGTGCTCAGGCGTGCTCCTTATGCTTCTGTTGTAATTGAATTGAAATAAATCATATTTTCGTTACGTAACACGCAGCCTAATTTGTACTACAAGACAGTCGCCGGAAGGCGGGCGTTGATAAATGTGGACCTGCGACCGGATGTTAGATCAGCAAAATAATCCGTACGACGAGGAACTTACCTCAACTCTGGAGGCTAGAAGGAGTCTGCCCGGATACAAATCAGTTTGGCGTGTTCATAAAACCAGATAATCGTACTTAGTGGGAAGTGGTTTGTCTTTTTGCCCGTGCAATCTTACTCGGCATCGCTGCTTTTCCTCTTTAGAGATTGTGTCTATCCTCACCGAATCCGGCCTTTTGAAGCCAGTTATCTCAATGTCTGTCGTAGCACGACGCCAAGTTCTACCTTTGCTCTATTATCCTATTCGGAAAATTTTCAAGCCTATTATTGCCTGCTCGTGGCTCGCCACAGGGCGTCTCCATGGATGTTTTGCGCGTCTTGTGTTCCCTCTCACCCAACTCCCTCTCCGTTGTCGGCGTACCAGTCCGATGCGGCTGGATGTCGTCGTTGCTCTCTCTCGCTCCCTTCACATCTTTCACAACGTGCTCAAAGCTGTCGAAATCTTGTCAAGAAAACGAGTGACACCAAACTTCGAATTCAGTATTCTGTTTTGATTCTGTTCCCTCGCGTTTTACTCGCCTTTCCGGCCTTTACATTCGATGCCCGGAGCTGCCCAGAGGTCATGCGTCTTTGCCAGGTAAATCTTTGCCGGATTTATCAATCTTGATACGAATGGTAATACGAATGGACCTCTAACAGTGTCTCTCTTCTGTGACGATCAGCGCATGTACAGAAGTATGTTTTCTTGCTTTCCTGCCCATGTCTTCATTCATATTTTGCCTCGGATTGTAGCCGGCGAATGTATTGCGAAGTCCTGTATAGCTCGACAGAATATGTTCTTGCCACGAGTTCTTCCACGAAGAATTGGGACCAAGATGCCCTGGATATATTCTCGAAACATCGCCAAAGTACTCCGCCTCGGCCGATTCGGGCTCTGGAGGCGTTGGCTGAGGATTGGATTTAGGTACACGTCAGGAACCAAGATGATCTCAAACACGTGCCGCACTCGAAGCCTCCGAAAAAACTCGGGATCACCTAGGCAAGGAAGAGAGGTATAATCGGTATTCTCCGCTTCACCGATGGCTAAAACTGTCGGCGTGTGACTGGTCTCCTGCTCTTCAATATCGAGCAATGAAATTTTACGGCCGCTCGGGAGCGCCTTGGACCTGTTCTTTTTCGTCGTTACTCCCCGCGAGCAAGCAGGCACGCTCTTTGGAACCTACCGCGCGGTGCGACGCGTTCGGGACGATGAAAATTTCATGTTCTCCTACTCCCGTAGGTGCGCTCTGTCCCCGCAGCTCAGGCGTGATTGACTGACATCTTCAGACCACTGTCGATGACGGAAGCCAAGAGCAAGTGCTTCCGCTCGTTCCGGATATTTTCTGCCGCGCTCTTTCTCCGCTGAAATAATGGAGTCGGTCATTTTGATTTTCGCTGACCATTCCTGTTCTAACTCCTGCATTTTTGATAGGTTCGAAATCTCTCTTTGTTCCTTTGTTTTCTTCTCCGCCAGTCTGTAGAATTTGAAGTCTTGCCCTGAATTTGCAAGGATATTTATGACCTGACGCGAACCTCTGATCAACATTTTCTCGTTCTCAAGGGCTCCACCGCTCCACAACTACGTGCTATCCAAGACTATGCGTCGCGGGAATGTCTGGGCGGAACACTATGAAAGACCCTCCATGTCTCTCTAATTCTTCACTCGAAGACATTCCTCTGTATTCAAGCTCTCTCAAACAAACAAAGATGTTCTCCAAACTCTCTATCGTCGTCGCCTCTGTGCTCATTGTGCACACCAAACCACTTCCGCTTTTATTTCACACTGCTAACGAGATGGTCTTTCATCGCAGACCCTTGCTGCCGCCATCCCGACCGGCACTCCCCCACCCCCGATCACTCCCCCGAGCTCCCCGCAATGCTGCAACAACCTTGAACCCTCCAACAGCACCGACGCTTCTGCCATCGCTGGCCTTCTCGGCATCGACCTCACTGGCCTCGATGTCCTCGTCGGGTTGCGCTGCAGCTCCATCGCGGCCGTCGATAACAACTGGTATACAGTTCCTCATCTACTCCTCTACCTTTATCTTACTTTGTGAGTAGTGAGGATTTGCATAGCGGCGGACCCCTCAGCCTCAATTGCGATGCCCCCGAGAAGGAGTGGGGCGGTCTGATTGCTATCAACTGCATCCTCGTCACCGCTTAAGTGGAGGGGGGTATTGTGTTCCGAATTTGCACCGTTGAAATTTCTCGAGTTGTTGTACCTTTTTAGTTGTGTACTTCGGCGCTGTCCCGCGTTAATTGTCGCGAATAACACATCTTTCTTTTTTGTTTCTCATGGTTTCAACCGCCACTCGTTGGGAGTGAATCTTATTTCTCGATTCTCTTGCAGACCGTTGAACTTATTTACAAGCTCCATAGCGATTATTAAGAACAAACCTGATCTTGCATCTGATAACGTCTATCTAATTCTTCGGTGCTAAGTACAGTCGCAAACGGCGAAGCAAAACGGTTTGTGTGCCCAGCAGATTGTGGGCACAATATGGTGCAAATTGCCACGGCTATTGTCATACATTGACTCCTTGGCATATGTGCTACACTGTAGTTCAAAGAATCAGAGGATTTCGTCCCAAACTCGTGGAGAACGGAGCGAGTTTCTCCGGGAGGCCAAATTTGGTTCATTAACGACGTAGCGAAACACTGCACAACAGTTCAATTTACCGGTTTTTGGCAGTGCGAAGGGCCATTGAATTTATATTAGGCACTAAAGGACTGAAAAGCAACCCCCAAGCATGCTCTGGGTGCTATGAAGCACGTCTGTGAGCATCTTGAATTTTTCAACTGAAATGCTGAAAATGGTTCAAATGATGCTCTCAGATAAATCACGCTGTGTGGGCGCAATATTATGGTTTCACCTAGTTCCTTTTGCAGGCCGAGGTTTCTCAAGGAGGATGCTCACCTCCCTAAATCTTGAGCTGATCTAAGGCCTGCGATGTACCGAACGGCCCGGTGTTTCGTTACGTGATGACGTTTCGCTTCGCCGTTTGCGACTGTACTCCCAGCTCAGCATATAAACAGGAACGATAGCGCTGGTGCGCCCTTGGCAATTATTGCAGGGAAAATCTATGTCCCAGCAGGTACTCCGTTCGATTCGGGGGTCGGTCGTATGAAGTTACAATCCGCTGCATTTATTTTATTTCACTTTTACACGGACCTACTGGCTCCAAGTTGCAGCGGTGAGGTAACCATTGATAGCACCTAGAGAATTCACAGAACGGAAACGATTTACTAATCCATGTGGATCTTGGTTAGATTCAACTCGAGCCCCACTTGGATAGATTCTCTAATTAATTATTATACCTCAAAGCCTTTGGGTGCATGCAAAATTGCAACCAGACACATCGTGTGTACTGCCAATTCAGTGGACAGAACAGGACCGACCGCGCTGGTGCGCCCGTGGCGATTATTAGGGGTGGAAGTTATAACCCAGCAGGTACCCCGTTCGATTCGGGGGTCGGTCTTCACCCGTTTGACACAAAGTAACTTTTATTTCATTTTTACAGCCCTACTGGCTCCAACTCTAACGACGAGATAACCATTGAGTGCCTAGAAACTCCACAGAACGGAAACCGTGTGATTCTTGATTCACTGGCAGATAATAAATACCGCGTCCTTGAAGAGGCTGCAAATTGACGCTCAATTGAGGTTTAACATTTGAACTTGACATGTTTGAGCCATGGCTTAACCTGTGAGCACCGAGGGAAATCCAACCGGTGGAGAGTCTGGAGACCCAGTTGATTCAGAATGGATTCTCCAATGAATTGTCTGAATCATACCTCAACGACTTTGTGCCCGTACAAAATTGCAACCAGACACGTTATATGTACTGCTAGTTCAGCATATAGAGCAGGACCGACAGTGCTGGTGCACCCTTGGCGATTCTTGCTCCACAAATTGTGGACCCAGCAGTGGCCCCGTTCGATTCGGGGGTCGGTCGTAGGGGGTCGGTCGTAGGGTGTAGAAGTCTGCATTTATTTTATTCCACTTTGGGGCCCTCATGTGCAATAAAATTGCAACCAGACACATCGTGTACTGCCAGTCCAGCACATAGAACAGGACCGACAGCGCTGGTGCGCCCCTGGCGATTATTAGGGGTGGAAGTTATAACCTAGCAGGTACCCCGTTCGATTCGGGGTCGGTCGTATGAAGTGAAAGTCTGATGCATTTGTTTTGTTTCACTTTTACACAGATCTTGCGTTAAGCGGCCCTGTCGGCACAGGTTGCCGACATCTGACGACCTGTGCCGATCATGGGAAACACAGGCTGCCGACGTCAGATCGGCACAGCTGTGCGAACGTCTGACGATCCTGTGCCGACCCTGTGGCGACGGCCGTCCGCAGGGCTGTGCCTCAGTCCATTTTATGCCGGCATTGATGGCTTCTGCGGCGAACTTAACCGATGCAACAATGGTTTATGTTTTCCGATGTCTTCTAACCCATTTCGGGCGCCGGATCTCTGGCTGGGGGTGCATAAAGCTAAATTTCAGTAGGTCGACACAGGTCGGCACAGTGTGCCGCCGCCCAGGTCTGCCGACGTCTGCCGCCGGGGGTCGGCGTAGCCTGTGGCGACGGACCCTCTTAACGCAGTGGCTCCAACTCCCAACCAGAACTACCATATTCGACCCAAATTTCACTGCATTCAAGGGGGACCTACGCTGAGTCAATAAAGGTGCACGTAGGTGTACGTAGGTCAGCGTAGTCGGCTACAATAGGTCAGCGTAGATCACCTACGTCCACCTTGACAGAGATCAATAAAGGCGCACGTAGCTCTGCGTAGGTGCACCTAACTGATCTGAACTGGGTATATTTAGATCGACATAGGTCGGTGTAGGTGCTACAGCTCACCTACGCCCATGCTCATTGACCTCAAGCAAAATAGTACAGTACAGTTGTAATTGGATATATGTACTGCTAGGATACTTCTCTCAGCATAGGTCACTATGTAGACCTACATTCACCTACATTCACCTTAGCTGACCTTGACTGACCTATGTGGACCTACACAGACCTACATCCACCTACGCAGAATGTACATAGGTGGGTCTCAGTGTAGGTCTATGTAGGCCCCTGAACTCAGGCTAAGCCTAGGAGGTCCTTGAATGCAGTGAAAGCTTAACCTGTGAACACAATGGTAGATTCAAATGGCAGCCCACTTGAATGGATTCTTTAATGAATTATCATACCTCAAAACCTTTGGTTGGTTTTTGGGCCCTGGTGCATGCCATGCAAAATTGCAACCAGACACATCATGTGTACTCCTAGTTCAGCACATAGAGCAGGACTGGCAGCGCTGGGCGCCCTTGGCGACTATTTCACGGAAAATTTTAAACCCAGCAGGTGCCCCGTTCGATTCGGGGGTCGGTCGTGACTCCTCCCCGTCGTTTTTGGATCAGCTGATTCTAATTCTGGTCTCGAGATGAGAGATGGCCCATAAACTCCCGACTATGTGTGGTTCACGTCGCGGGTCCTGCTATTGATGTTCTGCAGACTGCAACTGTGACAACGAAAAGCTGTGTTCAAGTCCAACCTCACTCGAAAAGTACCAGGGAAGACCTCTGGTGTTGACGCGGACCTGTCAACCGCAGTCGGGATCCTTTCTTAATCACCACAGGTTAACATGGACCCCATTCGATTTGGGGGCAGGTCATGAATAAGTAACTCCGGGGTTTCTTTTTCTTTCGTGAGGCTTTTATTACATAGTCTACTTTGTTGCGTAATCCACTTTGATCCTCCTACATCTAGACCGAGTGGAACTTGAAAGGTTGCATAAATTCAGTGTACAAGTTAACGGAGGTTCAATCATGGACCCGCGCGTCCCCGTAAAATGTGAAAATCCACAAGCGTACATGGTGTTACATGAAAGATGCCCAACCGCAGCAAAGTTGCTATGCCGTGACATCCAAAAACGCGTCCCAAAGCGCGTCGCACGGCCCATCCTTCAAGTTGGGTGAAATCAGCAATGTCCGCAGAAAAGCGCCGTGACAAACACACTCACGATCACACTACTTGGCGCAGAGTCTACAAAATTACCCCGCTTGACGTTGCCGCTGTACGCGAGCTTTGCGAGCGTCGCCGCCGGCGGTCCCGGTACGTATTTCTGCCAGTTGAGCGCAGGGGACACCGTCGGATCCTTGACGAAGTTCGCGATCGCCGTCTGAAAGGTACTAGACCAAGCTGCTTCCGCGGGCGTTGCAGTTGATCTGTTGAAGGTGCCAAACAACGGACCGACTGGTCACCCCACGGGGCATCAATTAATAGCACGGAATATGGGAGAAGGTCCCACGCACTTTCAGATGAATGCCACGCGCCTGCACCAGGAAATTTCTGCAAGTCTGCAAACACGGCACCTGGGGCAGTTGTAATTAGGTCCAGTGAATTGGTATCAATAACTGCGTGGCACTTACCATACGAATATCGGAAAACACTGCTGACCCCCGCGCCGATCAAGGCAGCGCTCCACAGTTCAGCCGGGCTATGCATCGGACCATGAGCCTGCCAATTCACCCAAAATTTCCATGCCTACACACCATCTGAACCCCCGGTCCCGGAATGCATCCGCAATTACGACACTGTCGTTTTGGCCGGGATACAGCGACCGCACGAGCACGGGGGAGATCGGCATGCCAGGACGTCCGCCCCCCAGGAAGGTGGTCAAGTTTGTCTCCCCCACAGTAAATGCGGTCCCATCGTTCTCCATGTTCCCGATGATAATAGGAACGTTCGCAGTGGCGTTCCCGCGCAGGCGCTCAACGGGGTCGGCGAATACGGTGACGCTGAACAGTGATAAGCTATATGCATAACTAGAATTTCAGTAGTAGACATGCGTACTTGTCAACAACAGGGCCAAACGACCCACTGAGCGGCCCATTCGTGAAGTTCCGGATGGTCACTGCTGGGACCTGTTTCAAGCACCCCAGTCTGGATGGCCCGGGCGCTTGCGGGCACCCGACAGCCACCGCAAACACGTCAAAGGAAGTGAAGGAGGGTATCGGCGATGCCGAAGTCGGAGCGCCAGACAACATTACACCCGCGCGGAACGATGTCTTGACACGATCACGCACTATGGCCAGTCCCACAGAATCTGCGCCCGCAGATTGGCCCTAAAGTTGCCAAGAAGGAACAGAAACTCAGAAGCGATGGATGGTACATCGACCAACAGGAACGAACCACGATTGTCACTTTGTCCGGATCGCCACCGAATTGCGCAACATTGAGCTGGACCCACTCCAGTGCCAGCTCCTGGTCGAGGAAGCCGAGGTTATTTTGCGTGATCGGGAAATCCGGGGCTGAGGGGAAGCCGAAGACGTTTGTCCGGTAGTTGCTGGTGACGACAACGATATCTTGGTTTGCAGCTAGTGAACTCCCGTCGTAGATCGGGTAGGATGCCGTCCCAGCTATAAAATCCCTGAGAGGGCGGTTAGCGCGGATCCAGTCCTGCGATCATTCGTACCCGCCGTAGATCCAGAATAAAACAGGCTTCTTTTGTTTGGTATTCGTCGACGGGGCCCATACATTCCTACCGGGACATAAATCCGTCGAGTTTCAGCTGGATCGTGAACCAAGGCCTCACAGGAACAGACAGTCCTCGTTTTCGGAGGCAGGAGGGGGATCATTAAACAGGAACTGCGTGAATGCACCGGTGGCGAATGCAAATTGCTGCAAGCATGAAGGACCGAGAATGGTGGCATTTTGAGGCTGCGCAGAGACAAACGGGACTGGCGGCTCCCAACGGAGCTGGCCAGTAGGAGCTCGAGCAAAACGCTGATTCGAGTTGGTTTCGATGGTCGCCTAGGAGGCGGCAGGCTTACCACTCCTTTGAATGACATGACTGAGATCGTGTCAGTGGATGGTTCTCAGAGGACATAGGGGAACCTTGCCTCCGTTCAGCTCGGTGCCATGGAGCTGCCCCGAAGTCGTCGAGATGACGAGGGACGATGTGTAGCCAGAGACACCGAGTACCAGGCAAGAGAAGAGGAACAGCAACTTCATTGTCGAAAGGGAAATCCTGACGCGCATATGAGTGTGTGTGGTGAAGACGGTGTACCGGGGTAGGTGAGCCGAAGAGTACGACAGTTACAATAAAAGACTGCCTACCTAAACGGTAGTAACTTGTCCACGTATGACAGCCGGAACGGTCACATGAGAGGCTCGCTCCAGTGAAAGAGGCCTTCGTACAGCGGGTCTAGCCCAGGTCGAAACAAATTTTAATCGTCGCTGTCGTCCCCACCCTCGTGATCATCGCGCGCCGTGTCGATGCGCCGCACCTTCCCCTTCCTCCCCGCAGCCGTGGCGGCTTCGGCACGCTGGTATCGTCGCGGAAGTTACACAGGGGACGAGCCGCGGGGAGGAGCGCGAGCGAGACACGGCGCTGTTTCTGCTGTCCACTTCCCTGCGCCGCGTTGGGTGCACATGCGATGTCGGTGCCGGAGGATGCGGATGTAGAGGTAGAGGTGGATAACGCCTCCAAGAGTCAGTCAAAATCTGTGCTTCCCGGAGCGCAGCAGGCCAGTGAGAAAAGTGAACGAAGACAGAATTGAGGAGAATGCAAGAGAAGTTGCTGCGTTGATGCGGCCCGGTTGCGCTGTAAACACACGGCGACAAGAGCACTGCCACAAAATGACATATGAAAATCCAAAGTTCAACCTTGGTCCAAAAATGGAATCTATGCGAGGCAAAGGAATTCGAAGGGTGATTATTCCCGTCGGATGGTAAGTCATGAGCAAGTCTAAATCTGCCGCGCCCTTGAACAATGAAGACTGCAAATTAAGGTTCAATCAAGGTTGAACTACTGTCATATTCGACCCAAAGCTTAACCTGTGAACACAGACGTAGATTCAACTGGAGACCCACTTGAATGGGTTCCTTAATGAATTATCATACCTCAAAGTTTTTTGCCCTGGTGCATGCCATACAAAATTGCAACCAGACTCGTCATATGTACCCATTTTAGAGTACAGAATAGGACCGACAGCGCTGGTGCGCCCTTGGTGATTATGATGGCGAGCAAAGTCAAGCAGCCACCCCGTTCGATTCGGGGGTCGGTTGTAGGGAGTGGAAATTGCGCGCATTTGTTTTATTTCACTTTTACACAGACCTACTGGCTCCAACTTCAATCTCCAACGTTGAGGCAATCAACAGTGACTAGAAAATCCACGGAACTAAAAGAAATTGCCGTGGGATGAAGAAGTCAATGAATGGTAGGTGCCAGAGATGGCGAATGCACTCGCTGATGCATAGCTAAAGTTTGTGTAGTTTTTGCTTTTCCGGGAGGACCCCCTCCCCCGCCCGGGATGAAGTTGAATTCAGTGAGGAAAGGGATCATATTGGAAGAGGTGTTAACATGTTACAGTACATTGTATAGTAAGTGGAATAGGAGAGAAATGAAAGTACAGAGTCTGAGCGGCTAATAGTACATAGAGGCGGAAGTGACGTTAGATCTGGCAGGAGCATGAGTATGCGGCGCAGCGGCGAGCGGGATGTGCGGCCGCGCGAGGTTGCAGCAAGAGGTAGGCGTGGGAACCGATTCGGAGTTCCCGGCGATGTCCGTTTACGGTGTCAGAGTAAGTCAGCGAGCTCGCAGCTATTTGATCTGTTGTCTGGAGTATGGGAGAAGGAGAAGATGGATATGTGGCCCAAGGAAAGTGGGTATATATATATACCAGCAGCGGCAGTCCGGCACACCTCAAGTACGAAACACCCTTGTTTAGATGTCCAAATCAAGACGCCATCAAATCTCTTCCGGCCCGTGATTATTGTGCGGGTGGTCAATAATAATGATAAACGGTATTCAGACTCAGTTAAATAGTACAAGAACAATCTCTGTATCGCTGAGCTTGACAGAGTTCAAATTCACTTGTTCCACCACCAAGTTCCCACTCGCTTTCCCATCCAGTCCATCAAAACTCTGTCCAGCCCACAAAAGTCCAGTTGTAGCATCGGCGGAACTAGAGTATAAAATCCTTCAGTGGCAGAATCCACAAAATGAAACGGAAAACCTACGGGATGAACAGTCTCTTCGCCTCAGCTCTGCCCTCGCCCAGTGAAATTTGTTTCGCGCCTCGCGGAACTGTGCCGCCGGCAAAGAACATCGTGTGGCTGATCAGGACCGCACGTTTCAACTTCCCGTGCTCGTAGAACGCGTAGCCCGACACCTGGTTATCGTCGATATCAAGCTCAACGCTAGTCGTCGCCCCAGAATTTCCGATCGCTTCCGCAGCGACCAGCATCGCGTGGTATGCAGGCTGGACGTGCGGCGGAAGCGGTGAGCTAAGAGGTGATGCGTCGATGGGCGAGCGTGTTAACGTCACCGGTTGAATCTGAATGAGGGGGAGGTCATTGAAGGCTCGTCGACGGTAAGTAATGCTGGCATACAGCGTTGTATTTATATCCGACCCCTTGGTGGAAAAATGCACGCGAGATATCAATTTGGCCAGCGAACAAGCCGTAGTCGAGCGTCCAGATCGCGATTCCACCTACGTTGCTGGTGTTGACAGCCCCGTGCCCCGAGCAAGAGTTTGTTTCCCTGGATCGTGTAAATGTAGTAAATGTAGTTGTTCTGAACCCGAGGATATGCGCACCCGAGCACGTAATCCAACCCATGCGAGCGCACGAGAGCGATGTCAGGCACGAGCTGCGTCAGATTACTGCGAATGTTAGCCTTCTGGACAACGTCCGTGACGATCTCCCCCGCCGCGCCTGGGCTGGGTCAGACAGCTTAGAAGAGGTAAGTATATAACCTACACTGATAATGGTGTTGCGAATATCTTGTGGGAGATAGATGTGAGCGTGTAACATGAGAAAGATCCGACGTACGTTCGGAGAAGGGATCCGGAAGTAGAGTCCAAAATCCCTGCAGTAAAAACACCGAGAGGCGAGAAGGTAGTCGCAGTGTGCTGCACCAAAGCGAAGGCAGGCCCAAAAAATTTTGGACCCGAGCCGGCCACGACGACGCCTGTTCCGCTCACAGTGGCAGCGAACTCGGTCTATCTGTGTGTCGGTGAGGGAAAAAAGCGAAGAGATAAGGGGACAACCCACTGCGCCACATATGCCTCAACGTTCCAGGTCGAAGCATTGTAGCCCGCCTACAAATGTCATTCAGCATAGTCCAAAGCGGCGATGCGATGAGAGTATATACATCACCGCCATAAAAATCCGGCTCGTTCCCAATCTCGATGAACTCGAGTGCCACGCCAGCAGCCTTCATCGCAGCTGAGTCGAACGCCTTCTTGATCGACGCGGCCTCCAGCGTCACATCTGTCGTGTTTTTGGATCTCAGGTTGATGCCCCAGACGACGCGCGTGCCTGAGCTATTCAATTTCAGTGGTTTTAGTGGGTCAAGGGACTTACCAGCAGGAAGATGTTCGGCAACTTGGTAATATCCGTCCCCAACCACGACCTCAGCTGCCTGTTACGCGCTTGAGCATTCTTAATCGCAGTGTGCGGCTTACAAGCCTACCTCCGGGTAAGGTGTCGCGGCACTCGGCGTACTGGACACCGTTTGCGAAAACTACTTCCAAGTCTCAGTCATTTTCAAGTGGAACTTTTTCTGAACGCACTTGAACTGCGGGGTTGAAATCCGTGCGGTCCTGTAGTTTTCTCTTGAGCAAAGGCTTCAAAACACGCATCGTGAGCAACTATGCACCTCCGAGTCCGCACCGATCCGGAACCCCGGCGGTTCGCCCGTACGTTGCTTTAGATTGTCAAGTACATTTACCAAGAAGGTGTTAGGCCCTTGTGTGCCCGCCCAATCGGTCCACGTGTCCTAGGCGCGTTAAGATATTTAATGTACTAGATGGGAGTTAAAGACCTGTTCAATGGACAAAGAGAAGAGCGTCGGACTGAGCGTCGGGGATCCATTCGGCGCGGAGGACGGCACAGAAATGGTGAGATTTGATGCGCACACCGTCGAGAATAGGACCACAGTACATAGCTGCAGGAGGAACATCGCGAGTTAAGTGTTACCGTGGACTTGCAAGCCACGTTATAAGAGGAAAACAGCGGATAAAATTATCACAGGAATCAAGGAGATTATTAAGGAGAACTCAGAAGCAAAGACACCTGACAGTCGGTCGGGTGGCCATGAAAACAGGTTAAGCGTAGACTGGTGACAAGTTTACAAGAAGCCAAGAGACGGTAGACACGTGAGGGTCCGAAAGAAAGAAAGAAACTTGGCGGGGGTACATAATTTGCATTGTTTCTTCATCACAGGTGAAATTATAGAGTTAGATACAGGGTAAATCGGTGGGGCTACAAAAGTTTTAGGTTGGGTTCCGACGTCCAGCCAAAGCCAACACCAGTTTGGTTGGATTTTGTAGAAGTATATCCAGCCTGGCCATATTTCCTGGTTGGCCAAGTCAATCCCGTCGTAAGGTTCTGCCGAAGAGGCCCCACATATTTCGCAGGATCGTGGAAGTTCGTCGGGTCGTGTGCAAGTTCGTCTCAAATTTGGCATCTTAACCGAAGACCTTCGTCGGATGAAGTAGTGAAGCGAGCTCGCCGTGTGCCAAAGTCTACACCAATGGTTCCCGAGTGCGATTGCGTCGGATGAAGTAGCGGAGCGAGCTCTGTGCGCTAAAGTCAGCACCAGCCGTTCCCAGGTGCGATTGCGGTAAATAGATGATTTGTGATCCGAGTGATGCACTTCATTTGCGCGAGTTATGTAGCCCTTCTCTTTGCGAACAATGGCTGACACTATGGAAGACTCTAGCGGAGCCTCACACGATTCAAGATAAAAGTCCCCAATTTGTCCTGCATAGCACGTTGTCGAAGTTGAGACATTCACCATCAAATTTTAATGTATGTTCGATTCTGAGCAAATTCTGAGTAAGTTATCGAATTGACCTGCACTATCAACCCCCCACCTTGAGCATACACCTGCAGAATCCATTTCTAAGGTGTGAACATTTAAACAGTACAGTCATGTGGTCATTTGATGCGCCGCCATGCTTGGTTGAGTTGCGACAAATCCCGGTTCAGTCTTGTTGGTGTTGAGTTCGCTAACAGGAAAGTCCGGCGCGCTTGGCCTCCTCGGCAAAACTTTTGCTTCTTCATACTGCTGACACAAAAACCCTTGGCGTGACCTCGCCTTTAGTTACCAAGGCTGGTGAAGGTTTTTCGCTCTTTGAATACGGTACTGCCCAAATTCCGAGTCTGCCTGATTATCCAGGGACCGAGGGTACTCCTTACAAAGGTGAGAATCCGCGAGCGCTGAAGCAGAAACCAGGGATGCTGCGATTAAAGCAGGTGGCCAGATCAGTTGCCGCTTCAGCGGAATTGCACAGCTAAGGCCGCTTTTTCTCGCAACTTCGAGTATGGGACACACCAAACGCCGAGATAAAAGTGTACTCAAATGGCCCAAAGAATTGGGGAGAATTCAGCGATCTGGCCCGCACTGCAACTGTTACATCGGACAACATGGACAAATAATTATGTGGAAAATGTTGCATCTTTGTACCTCACTACGTCGTCAAACCAAACACACTCCCAGAGTTGTAGTGCGTATAGCTCGAGGTGAAAATACAGCAGGATGTGGTTGCATTAGCAGAGATGCAGGACTCTCATCGTCCATTCTGAACTGCAGAGCTGCGACAAAATCGATTTCAGTCGCGAGGAGAAAAACGTGAGAACACATACGATCAATCTCGCGGGCTCGCCGCTTCGCAATGAAAATCTCCGCCCGATGCCAGTAGTCATTGCCCCACTGCGCACCCATGTACCAGTCTCCAATGTGATTGCAACAGTCCGTGACCACGAAGCGCACATCCTGGGCGAGCTCTGCGGTATCCTTTTCGAAAGGGTATTGGCCAACCAGCACCTGCAATCCGGTGCACATCCGCAAGAGCTGGGAAAATATCGCGCAGTGGGTATCGAAGACTGATAGATGAGTAAGCCGAGGAATAGATGCAAGTTTTTCCAAACATGGTGATATATGGCGTATTTCGAGATGCGTGAGGTGCGCGAGGGTGAGGCCTGGTATGAAATTGGATGTATATAGGTGTTTGAGAGGCAAACACGAAATCAGAGGGGTCCACGCGGCATCCGAGAGTGACAGGTTTTCCACGTTGATGCATGCAGCGAGGAGCCGTCCGTCCCTGCTGCCGTCGAATGAGGAGAGGAATAGGTGACGCACGGCGGCAAGACTCGACGGGGGAGAGTTCTTGTCGAGAGCCGCCACGCGCTCGTCGGGGTAAACAGGAAAGGTGGCGCCGAATATCTGCTTCGCAAAGGAGGGGTAATCACCGACCAAGAGTGTTCGATAAAGCATAGGCCCAATCCTAAAAAGCGCGTTAGTTTTAGTTGAAGGAATGAAATCAGTCAAAACCACAGACCACTCGTTGACGCGATGTGCAACCAGTAGAAGCCGGGGGATCGAGTTTGGCCAGTAGAGTGCGCAGAGCTCAAAGATTTCTCTCTCCAATTCGGCGGGTAACATGATGGTTCGGGACAAGCCCTACCTAGCACATGCTGGTTGTCACCAGTGTTGCACTTAAGGGTTAAGCCCTTAATATCTTAAGGCCTTAAGTTAAGACTAAGGGTAGGCCTTAACAACAGGCCAGAAACATTCAAAGACCTTATTAAGGGTTAACGGACCAAGGCCGAAGAGCCCGACCACGTCACTCACCACCATTAACACACACACCATCCACCAATATTAATGGCACCGGCAACGAGCACATTAGGGAGGTTTCCAAGACTCTTTGGCGGCAAACCGTGCACCCAAGGTTGGAAAGTCGGCTTGTCGGCCCCGGGTGTCGGAGGAAGGATTGTACACGGAGCTCCTTGCAGCCGGGCACAGCAACGAGGCGCCCGATGTGGGGCCTAGCTAGGAGAGTTCTGGCGATAACTTCGAACTTTCGAGGGTAAGAACCAGCCCTGACATTTTGGGACTTAACCCTTAATTTTACCCTTAAAACACACCCTTAATTAACCCTTAATAGACCTTAAGGCCTTAGCTTCCGGGGCGACCCTTATTAAGACCCTTAAGTACAACACTGGTTGTCACGCTCGCTTTGGCATATCATGACAAGCCCTAGTTACTTACATCACGGCGCCGACCTCCGCCGACCTCATCACGAAGTGTCGGAAGGTTCCGCGGTCATGCATCACCTTGCTTGTCAAGGTCTCTCCAACCTCAATCACTGCGTTTCCCGGACAATAGTAGACCCAACTCTTCGTAAAAAACTAGGATGGATTAAAAAGTTCGATCACAACTACCGCACAAGTTGGACTAGGACTTTACCCCCAACCTCGACAACATGTCCAAAGGTAGTTCAAGGAGAAATAAGCGAAAATGCCCACAACAGTCCGCACCCCTACTTTTATCGGGGCCTGGTAGTTTGCCCAAGTCACACAGATATTAGGACCTCACTTTTTCGGTGTTACTTGTAGCATTCTGCCTGACTAAATGTGAGCTTGCGCAAAGGCTCCATCAGATACTCTTTGGCTCTTTCTAAGGTCGGAGGGGGACTACCCGCAAACCTCTTCATCTTTCTTGTTGTTATCCTGCCCAGCCACTCCTTGTGGTCGCATCGGCTCCTGATAAGCTTTTCACATGGCTGCCTCAACTATTATTCGGTGATTTCAAATATCTTCCTAAGCGACTCGTCACCTTTTGAAATATTCGCTCAAGCGACTCTTGAACTTTTCGAAACAGTTCGTCAAGCCACTTTCAGGGTTTGCAGGAGGTTTGCCTCAGGCTATTCCTCGCATCCTTGTAGTTGTCATAGAATGTATTTATTCAGGCTTTCAATACTGTATATATCTACCGACCACCGGCGCCATCCAGGATCCCCTTCCCAGAAATCCCGCCGCCGGCACTGACCAGGGATCGACGGGGCAACACATGGGCCTGATACAACTGATAAATCCTAGCGAGAGGCGTATATAAGTGATGGAGTAACGTACCGTGCACTGCGTCCTTGTCTTGACCTCTTTCGCATTAACAATATGGCCTCCCAGGACAACCCCGTCAGCTATTCGTGTTTCGAAATCCATTCATTGTCACTCACTCTTGAGCGCAGTACACCAGTGGGCAGTGGCAGGGACCCTATCCTATGTCGTCGGAAAGATCTGCACCCTACGTTAGCCCATGTTTACCGTAAAAATTCACAAAAACTTACATATTTTCGTAGGGCCACAACCAGGTTCAGGTACCCGCCGACGTTGCTGTCCGGCAAGACTATTCAACTAACTGGTGGTCAGCCTGAGGTCTTCCATAATCCAAACACGTACTATACGGACGCATCCCGACACTCCCCTGGTTTTGCAAGTGCCAGCTCTCAGCAGTCTGGTGGTTATTCTGTCAGTGTCCGGGGCGTCTCTGGAATTTGTGCTCACTAATTTTCCTCCCAGAGCGGAAGCTACGTTGGAACCAATACCGGCCCTACTTTCGATCCGGCAGTAACTGCTGGCAGTCACACCACTCCTGTTCAGAGTGGCGCACACAACCAAGATCAGGACCTGATAGGGCAGGTAAGTAAACGTCTTAAGGCTCCCATGAATACTTACATATCCGTAGGAATGGATGATCATGACCCAACAGATCTCCGCCAATGTGCAGGAGCAGATGGCCGAGACCTTGAGAGTTATTAACCAGCGCATTCAGGAACTGGAGGAGCTCAAACGAACCGAGCAGGCTGATTCCAAGGTCAAGAAAGGAAGATGTCCTCAACCTATCACTGTTAGCGCTCATCTAAATCCTCTTTATATACTGATACCTACCTTTTTCAGCGTCTGGTAAAACGAACCATGCTTGACCTTCTCGGAATGGACGATCCAAAGGGTCCGGTTCCAGGGCCGCTCGGACCGGGAGAACCCCCGCGCGTTAACGCCAGTGGCACTGAGCTTCACAATCCTTCGTGGGAGGGCAACGCGGACGGTACACAGCCTCTGGTTGTAGCGACCGTGGCGGTTATCTGGGCTAATGAAACTGTAAGCATTCCAGTGTGTTCCGGTGGCAGAAAAAACTGACACACGCAGACTTCTCGTACGTTGCCAGAGAAGCTGGGCGCCTTGGACGCCGACCTGAAGGCTTTGATCAAGAGTGCCACGATCCAGCACTGGAGCTCGAAGAAGAAAACATATTCTGGTCAAACCACAGAAAGCGGCTCACGCAAGATTTTGAAGAAACGTATCTACAATCGCACTTATGCGCGTTACTCCCGTGTAAGTAATATGCAGCGAAGGGGGACATTGTTTACTGACCTTTCTGCAGAAAGTCGCAAGACGTCGTAACCAGGTGCCAGCCTTTAAGACCAAGTTTGGTGCCGAGAATTGTGTTGGCCTGGAGGGACTGCTCCACACGCCCTGGGTCTCCGATGATGGCTCCGAACCCGAAAATGCTGACCCAGTCCGGTGGAACACCCGCAGGATGAGTACCGGGGATAAGCGTGCTTGCGAGCACCTTCACCCCGACTGGCGCTCCGCCCAGGTATGTTTTTTTGCGGTAAATCTGCAGTGCCGTGTTAATAAATGAATGGAAAGTTGGACAGAATTTACGCTACGCTTGATACCCTCGACAGACGGCACAAGCCTGCCAGCAACCTCTTTGTCTCAGGCCCCTCCCGATCTCGCGGCAGTGCCAAGATCGAGAGATTCCGCGGCTTTCCCGAAAACAGCTTGAAGGGCCAGCCGAGGGGGTCGCGCGTTCCCTATTTGTCTTGCGTCAACGCTGTGTGGGCCGAAAAAGAGGGGTACGAGTGCGTGGAAGACCCTGCGGATTTCACGATCTTCGACTTGGCCATTTCCGACGCCGACATTGATGAGGAGGACTTGGCGCTCCTTGCTGATGATGAGTCTTGAATTACGTAGACACTTTTGTCTGGCCGGGATATCTAGGAATAAAAAGGCGGTTGTCAGAAACTCATAACTGATTCAGCAGTCTGGATCGTGATGATGGGTCGTCTTGAATTATGGTAATACAGTCTATAAGGTCCTAGCTACATGTGTGGGAATCTACGGCGATAAAGCAGCGTCAGGGAAAAAAATGACATTATGAGAGCCACGTACCACGCCTTGACTGCCACCGTCACCCAACATTTTTTTTCTTGGACCTGCGTCTCCTTCAGGATAACATGGCAGATGATATCGTCGAGCTGGATCAAGCTAGCAGGGCCAATCTCTCCGGGAGCTAGATACTGATCAGATTTCCAGAGATTCGCCCGTAGAGGTGTGCTACAATTGACGTCAGAAGGATATACAGGAAGGAATACAAAGAGACTTGCTAGGTTTCCCAGACTGTGTCCCGGATGAGCGCATTCTCGGGGACAAACCACCGAACGAAGCCGTAGCGATGGATACCAATCTGGGGCTGATCGACGACAAAAATCTCCTGAAGTTCGCCTGCCCACTCAGTTACGTTGGGAATGGCATGCGTCCGGACGAGCACATATGAGTCATATGGTGTCTTGCTGTGCTGCGAAGCATAGTATCGTCGGTTGGATAAGATTGCAAAGGGGAAGCGATTCATCTGGTTAAATAGGGGGACGGAGACCGCATGGAGAGGATTAGGAAGCGCGATCGATGGGCGAATGTTGAGAAGAGGTAAACGTATCCGAAGGGCGGAGAGGGCTTGGGCGAAGGCTATGTCGCTGATGGCTCCGACAGAAAATTTTGCGCTGAGCTGGAAGTCGATACCCCCTGGCAAGATCTCAGTTTTCGTAAATAAATGGCTAGGTAAAGTGCACATACCGTCCTCTTGAGCCTTGTCTAACTGACGCGCTGAAACGGGCAGCTGCGCCTGACTATGAAACTCGCTAGGATATGCCTAGGGAATGCGCACTAAATGCAACAAACCACTAACACACACAACTAACACAACTTCACTTTATACTCCCAAGAACTGGCGCACTCCTTGGTTGAGTTCGGGTCCGAGCCGTAGTATGCGACTACTGGTTTTGGATTCCTAGGGGCAAACGAAAAGGTATCGATTTCTGTTCTGCTACTGACACTGGTCCTACTCTCTGGTCTGTTCTTTGGTACTACCACAATCCTTGACTCGAAACGCTGCACACCGACTGGTGATTTGTGAACGGGTTTGGGGGGGGGGGTAGGGTACTAGGGTTACCGAAGTAGCTCCTAGGCAAAGTTTGTAAAGTTTCCGTCTGAAAATCCCAATAGGGCTATGCTGCTTCCACAAGTACTGCCTCTCAACAAGACTAGGCCAGATAACCGCCTTGCTGGACTCGCGTTTCCTGTACTAACGCAAGAACGTTTCCGTACGCTTTGGCTTTTTGGGGCCTAGGGACAACTAGCTCTGTTCACTGCGATCTACCGGTTCAATCTTCCACTGCGCTCAACCAAAGTGTTCTACCTAGCTAGCGCCTAACTTGGTGTTTAGGTCGAAACTAGCGCAGCCTCTGCGTTGCCAATGCGAAGTAACCGCGCAGCCAATGCAACGGATAAGTCTTCCTTCCTAGCGCGTGTGGCCCTCGTAGATTTTATACGTGGAGCAACGAACCGCCTCTTGTTCCAACGCGAAACTTAGTTGTTTATACTTGCACTGGTTCTCAGAGATATTCAACTTGAAATGTCACTCCGAAAATAGTCAATCAAAAAACCAAGGTTCGATTCTACAG
The DNA here is from genome assembly GCA_029378385.1 of Mycena metata. NCBI lineage: Eukaryota > Fungi > Basidiomycota > Agaricomycetes > Agaricales > Mycenaceae > Mycena > Mycena metata. Next base: position 385,528 of record JARKIB010000072.1, read on the forward strand.
ACAATACAGATACAGAGGAACACTATGTTATGCTCTCCGCAGATCGCCCGAGGACACCCACACCGTTCTACGATGAGCGGGGATGAACTGAGCTATAGCGGCTTTTTCTGGTTCTTTTTATACTACTGAGTCCTTTGAGATGAGATAAGATGAAATGAGTAATGGAGTGGTGGTGTTTGGTCGTTCGGCCAGCAAGAAAACGCTGCCGAGGTGATTCGTAATTGCGGCCAGATGAAACAGTCAGCGTTGCTGATGCTTTCCTTGGCCTAGGTGGGTCTGGTATTTGCAATGACTGGCTGCCGACTGCAGCCGATCATGCGTCATTCTTCCGAGGCTGTTCCGCGTCGCCTAGCACACTCATTCATGTCTTGTCATCCTCCGATAACGTCCGTTCGTTCGCGGTCTGAACTTCTTAGCAAGGTGACATCTCCCCATCGTTGCCAATCGTCTATTTGGCTTTCCCGGGGGCCGTTAGGCTAGTCCTGCTAAAATAGTCAGGTATAATCCATCCCTAGGTACTGTGCGTTCTTTCCTAGGAGACTGGCTATCGTTTCCAATCCGTCTTCCTTGGTAGCAATTGCGTAACCAATGGCCCTAGGACCCTCGTCCTTGGCATCTACTTGGTTATTGCCGAGTTCTGTCCTCCTAGGCAAATGCTAGGTTCCTCTTTGTGCAGTCATTGGCTCTATATTTATAGATCCCTTGTTGTACTCCGTTCCTAGGCAGGAATATCCTCCTTGATAATGTACTTCAGAGCCTGGTATCGCTTGTAACTGCGTGCCTCAGTCTCGTTCATACTACAACCAGCAGTCGGAGCTCGCTCTGGTTCTCCTTTGTACCACCTGACAGAGTTCTGTTGGTACAGAAGCCAGCTTTGTCTTCCTAGGAACACTAGTGTAACTAGTGGCTTAAAAAGCGCAAAGTTTAGCTAGATGGCAGTGCCTTGGTGTGGCGCCGTTTCAGCGCGAGAGCTTGGATGGTTCCCCGATCATCCGCCGTGGCCCTGTACATGGATTCTGCGGACTGGTGCATCGGGGAGCCAGCCGGAAAATTGGCTGCCTGCGCGAGCTGCGGAGATCCGTTAGGTTATTTGGTATAACAAGGACACAGGATGGACCTACAATTCGGGACGTTTGAACGGTGCGATGGAACTCACGGAAGAAGGACGTCTCTAGCTCCCCTCCAGAGTGGTTGCTAGAGTTGTAGCTTTTCAGGACTTTGTTGATGCGCTCAAATAAAAACGTCCAGAATTCTTGCAAAGGCCCGTAGTCGCGAACGTTCTCGGCAGTATGAGTAGCGTAGTGGTGATTGGGCTTGATAACGCTCTCGCCGTAAAGCTACGATGGGATCAAGATCTGGTCAAGAACGGGATTAGAGGAATTCTCACTGTCATCAACTCTGGAAGATAAGATCTCAACAGGTCATCCGCCTCGTCGATCTGAGTGTCGCGGATGGGGTGGGCTAAGAGCAGCTTCACAGACGTCGCCAGCTTGCAGAAGTTGACGGGATCGTCTGGATGAAGATTGGGAGGAGCACGGGCCTCCCGCTCTTCTTTGTCGGAGTCGTCCCCATCCTCTCGCCGGCGCTGCCGCCTCCGGGAGCCTGAAGGATCTGCATCTTGATACTCCCCGTCGTCGTCTGAGTTGAGGACTGCACCAGCATCGGGCATCGCCTCGGCCTCGGGGTCAACATCCATGTGCTTTGAGAGTATTAGCACACAGCTTCCAGGTGACTTCGGAAAGCGTACCGTCGCTCGCTGTGTTTTCCGCCGTGTACGCTGAGACCGGGTGTTGGCCTGGGGAGCCACAGGTACAGCCCCCCCTGCAGTCACTGGGGCAGGAGGTGCAGCAACGGGCTGTGCTTCCTTGAGCAGCGCCGCCGCTGCCGCCTTCCTTTTCCGCTCAGCCGCAGCCTTTTCCCTTTTTTCGGTGATAGAGGCCTTTATCCCAGGAATTCGGCGGCTGAGGACCTCAGAGACGTTGTCAGGCATGTACTCCGCCCATATCTGAGGAACCTGTAGAGGAATCATTACAAAGTAGCAAATACGAATATCCGACTTACGAGAATTGGGCATACAATGACCGCAGCCACAAGCCATTGATCGGCGGTGAGAGAACCCCCAGCGGGAATGCCCATGAGCCCCGGAAGGCGTCCCAGGAAGGCGGGAAGACGTAGCTAGATCGTTCTTCAATTTCGACTTCCCAAATCGGGTAATTTACTGGTGCTTACCTCAGCAAGAAGGGCGTGAAAGCGTCTCATTTCTTTGGTCTTGCGGAGGACTTTGTGAAGCACCCATATTTGATAGAAATGGGTCTTGATGAGACCTAGACGATGTTCAAACCAATTCGGATCATAGAAAAGATGTCCCTCACCGAGGAGGAGATTGTGCATGGGATCAATCACAATCATGCGGCACAGATCGAAGTACAGGAGCCTCGAAAGCTCACAGTACCGGGCGGCGTATTCCTTGACAAATGCCTTGCGAGCTGCAGCTGTCTTGCATTTCAAATACTCCTGCTGTTTTTGACGGTGCTCCTGATCAGTGCGAACTCGGAATCCTAACAAGAAACGGTTGTCAGGATGCGCTCGGGTACAGAGAGTCATTGAGCCTCATACCATCCTTTTCAAACGCCGCTTTGGAAGTCTTGTCTTGTTGCCGTATCCAACACCGAGTACAAAAGTACTGGTGGCTGTGAGAGCCAAAGCCCCCCATCTTGTGCGCGGCGGGTTTGTCGCAAATCACCCCAACAAGGATGACTCTGAGCAGCCGCCCGAGGGGGTGATTGGGGGTTTTGACCACTACTCCGTGAAGCCAGAGCCTGAGCAATTCGTCTACGATGATTCTCATAAAACGCTGTACTTGGTCTGAGTCTTGTTCCTTGGGACCGGGCATGATTCCGCGCAGGAGAAGGTTCGCGGTACGGTATCTGTGGTAAGGCTAGTTAGTATCGGTATGCAATGCGGGAAAAGAGAGGCTCGAACCTTAAGAAGGAGCGGAAATTGATCACATTAAAGGACATCGGGCCCGAGGTATGAGATGGCGCGATCTGGCTTCGGAGGTAGGAGAACCTGTAGGCGGTTAGATAGAGCAGGAGGAAAACGTGGGGGTACCCACCAATCGACGCCAAGAGAGAGCCCCACCCGCAGCTCATTATCCGGACCTGACATCGGATTATCCCCCCGACGAAAGAAAGGAAGGCCATCGGGGCCCTCAATCTCTTCTGCAATACGGCCATCGAAGAAGTCCGTATACAGACCCTTCTCCCTGGAAACGGATCTCCACTTATCCATCTCTTCTTCAACGCCAGGTACTGCTAACATATCGCGCAGCTGTTCCTCGATGGATTTGGTCGGAAAGGAAAGTAAGGGTTTTCGGGCTGGTTGAGGGGGTACTCGTGTCGACGTGGATTGTGGGGGTACTGCTGCACGAAATATCGGAACAGAGCACCTTACACAAGTGGTGGCAGCGGTGGAGGCTGGAAATACTTCGCAGCAGGTGGGACAGACTGGTAAAATTTGGAAGTCGGGCTCAGCTCCCATGTGCGTCATGACAGCGGAAAGTGTGGTCAGCATCGGAGGCCCGACGTTGACCCCAGATGCGGCAAGGATGTGCCCAACAACGAGCAATACCACGTCGCATGCACGGAACGGTAGGTGGAAGATGGTATGTAGCCAGACGACCAGCAGGTACAACATATACGCCGCGGGGTGAGGATGGACATCTCCCGGGGAGGGAAGTGTCGTCGCAGGGCGAGAAGGCACACGGTAGATGTCGTTGTCGACTTCTTCGACGAGAGGTACCTCATCTTCCTCTTGTTCGTCCTCCTCTTCTAGCAGACGATCCTGCTCCTCCCAGTCATCGTCTGCGATGGGAGGAGCAGGCTCGGCCGCCACCCTAGCTGCCCGCATCGCCTCGAGCCCCCGACGTTCCGCAGCTGCCATCGCGACCATTTCGACAGCCTGGGCATCCTTGGGCAGACGGGCAATACGCGCAGGAAGATGCCGCGGTGCTTCTGCGGACTGTGGAATATTGGGGCGCGGAATATTGGGGGGAGTATCCAAATTGGTTGACGCATTAGAAGTCGAGGCGAGAGCAGGCATATCATACGCCATTCGCTGTTCGTCCATGCTGACTTCAGGAGGGTCGGGATAGAGGTTTAATGGCCGATACAATACGGATGTTGGCGGTGTATGGGTATGCAACGGGAATTGGGGAGGACGTGGAGCCGCAGGACGGGGAAAATCTGGTGGTAGAGTGTGGTGGAAGTGTGAGGCGGGTTGAGAGGATGGCCCAGGCAAAGAAGGTGGCATGGGCATGGGGGTTGAGGATGGTCGAGCCGCGTCATGGACTGCATGGCTAATTGCGCGCAGTTGTCTCTCCTCATGGCTCTTTTTCGTCGAGCGCGGTACAGGTTCTCCCTCACATTCCGGACAGAAACACGGCACAAGCCCCCCCTTCATCTGCAAATTCAAAGATGGTCAGTGCCGTCTTATTGAAGAGAGATTTCCACCCACTGATAAATATGTATTAATCTTCCTGAATACACGACAAATATTCCAAGGGACTCCGAGTCCCTGTAAATCGGATTAGCCAGCCATTGAGTAGCCCGTAAGCTGTGTTTTTTACCTAGAGAGACCGGGAATAAATAAGGAGCATAGGGTCCATAGATGGAAGAGGAGAAGTTCGTATCTGGCACGTGGTCCGTGAGAACACGTCAACATTTTGGACGGAAAATATTTAATTTTGTTCTTATATGCTTGTGGAAAGCAAGTATCAGCGATATATAAAGCAGCAACCAAGGTAACATCCTCTACACGGCAAGAACCAAAAGTCCAACACGTCTCCGAACAAATCTCAGCTTAATATTAATTCTCCTCCTCCTCCTCGCGATCCCGTGAGTAACTAAACCAGCCATGGCAATTGAGCACCCAGCTATCTGCCTATCGGTCCGTGTGGCGCGCCGTCCTCGAAAGTGGCCATTATAATGGGTTAATGGCTAAGAGGGAAGACAAGGTCTCCCAGTTGCACGTCGAAGCTGTGGCTCCGAGGGGGGTAGCAGGAGGAGGAGGCTCGGCGTGGCGGCGACGACGTTCCCGGTTTCGCCCAACGCCTCCCCGCTCCAAATTGCGGCCGCCCAGCGCCCTCGGCTCAACGTGAAACGTGAACGCATCGCCAATCCCCCGGCCCCGGCCCTCCAACTCTCTTAAGACCCCCTCCGTCCTCTCCGCGATACTCGCCTCAAACCCAACCCGTGCGCGCTACGCCCGCGCGAACTCGTCTCACACGCCGCCGCCGACTCGGACGAACGCCACGCGCAATAAGTGCCGTGCGCACCGTCCACGCGCGTGAGTCGAATTGGAGCGCACGTTCCGCCGCGCTCAACTTCTGCGGACATGCATCAGCGGGGAATTGGAGGATAAGACGGGGACGTACCGAGTGGCTGGACGTTAACGTCGACTCGCGCGGTGCCGCGGGGCCGAAGGTTGTGCGGGAATTAAGCGCGGCGGGGTTTGACGGGTTGGTTCGTAGGGCGTGGAGACGAGCGGGGAGTCGGAGGATAGGAAACAGCTGCATGTGGTAGGTCAGTGAGCGAACGGCTGAGCGCAAGTGGGCAATGTACTGGACGTGCATCCCTTGCGAGAGGGAGTTGCGGTGCGGCACGCGAATCGAGGCGGTCGCGGCTCCACGCGGCGCGCAGAGCAGCAGGCATGAAGGGAGGCGGAGCAGACGAGGGGACGACGGGCGAGGGTACAATGGACACAAGGGCTGGTGTGTGCTGAGGTGCTGAGGAGCCAAGACGTTGGGAGGAGCCAGCGTGCACCGATCCTGCACGACGTTGAGGAGTGGGGTCGGCGTGATCCAAGAGGTCGGTTACAGCCGTAAGGAGGTTGATGCCGTTGGCCTCCAGACCAGCGAGCGCGGCGATGGCAGATGTGGGGACATTGTCGCTGTCGGGAACTTGAATTGGCACGCATGAACCTGTAGCTAAGGTAAGCAAATCGAATCGACGATTCGACTTTGTCACAGCCAGCTCACCTGTGACGCGTTGCACGCAGAGAGGGAGAGAAAGAGTCAACAAACTGGCATGTTAAGCGAGCTTGCTTATGCGAGAATCGCTGGATGAACGAAGGTTTCCAGCAGTTTTCGACGCGTCAGGTCACAGTAGGACTCACCTGTGACGGACGTGTGCGCTTGAGGGTCAACAAACAGACGCGTCGACGTGTGGGCTTGTTGTGGTCAAGAGCAGGAGGTGTGATTTCCCAAAGGGGAAGTTGCACAGCTATACCCTACTTTGTCTTCTACCACCACCGCCTCGACCCACAACGCGGAGAAGTCCAGCAATCTCCTCGTCTCGCCGACACCCTCCCACCCCAAAATCCCCTGAATCCCACCTGAACTTCCATTTATAGACCCGCACTTCTACTTTTCTCGCGCACGACCTCTGCGTTTCGTTTGGTTTTGGGATGCTAGATCTCGCGTACACCCGCGATTCTTTGCGTTAACCAGGCCTTATATTACCCCCCCAACAGGTTTGTGTTATCGCCGCGCCGGTCTGGACAGTAGGACACGCTGGGTGCGTGTCCATTCCTCGAAAATGCAATTTTCCCGTAATTTTCATTTGGCAGCCCGATCTCTCGTACGTCCGCGATTCCTTGCGTCACCTAGGCCTTATATGACCCCCCCAACAGGTTTGTGTTATCGCCGCGCTGGTCTGGACAGCAGGACACGTTAGGCGAGTGTCCCTTCCTCGAAAATGCGATTTTCGCATTATTTTGTTTGACACCCAGATCTCGCGTACGTCCGCGGTTTTTTGCGTCACCCAGGCCTTATATGACCCCCCCAACAGGTCTGTGTTATCGCCGCGCCGGTCTGGACAGCAGGACACGTTGGGCGAGTGTCCCTCCCTCGAAAATGCGATTTTCGCATTATTTTGTTTTGACACCCAGATCTCGCGTACGTCCGCGGTTTTTTGCGTCACCCGGGCCTTATATAACCCCCCCCCACCAGGTTTGTATCTTCGCCGCGCCGGTCTGGACAGCAGGACACGCTGGGTGCGTGTCCCTTCGTCGAAAATGCGATTTTCGCATTATTTTCTTTTGGCATCCAGATCTCGCGCATGTCCGCCGTTTTTTTACACTACATTTCTCGCATATGGCCGTACCATTGCCTATATATAGTTATGGGATCGTTCTGAAGCATAAAACCCATGTCCAACATCCAAGTTCCGACTTTTGGCCTCTAACTCCACCGTTTTGTGTCCCGTCTCATGTTTTACTGAATGTTTCATCCCAGCGCATGTTACAAAGGAAGAAGTCATGTAGCTCAGTCGTAGCAGTGCTTTTACGAAGAATAAATAACATTTTGTGGAATTGGGACTGTAAGTAAGAGAATTACATGGTCTATTTACGAACACGCAAGCGCTTGCCACGCTGCCAGTGCGTCCCCGTGCGCAACGGGAACTGGGCGTCCCGCAACGCCTGTGCAGCAGCAGCGTCTCCTTTGAGTTTCGTTATCAGGCGGCGACGCTGATATTTGACCACAGAAACAGAGGGGGTGCCAGCCTTAAAGAGCTTGAGTACACGAAGAAGAAGCCCTACAGGAAAGAGAACGTACGGCGTTGGCAACAGCCCAGTTCATCATTCGAGGCGATATAGTTTGCTAGATAGGGAGAGTCAGCACACAATATAGACCGAAGGAGTTTTGAAAGGGTACATACAGAAACGACGTCAGCAACCCAGATATCGGTAAGGCCACAAACAAAGCGCGCCATGAAGCCGCGGCGCTCGCGAAAACGATAAACATGGTCGGGTGTCAACTGCGTCCAGAGAGGTGCATCACCGTCTCCCGAGGACCCAGTCCAATGTCCCAGCATCATGTAAGGGGAAGTGTTGTAGACCGCGGCGATGCGGGCGTTGGATGGAGTGTCCACCGAGAGGAATAGATGGTATAGGTCGGGGCCTTCAAATATAGTACCGTCGTCGGGTCGCTGCGGAGAGATGAGCCGTGAGTCAATGGGGGAGTACGAAGGCAGGCCGAACCTCAGGCCGAACCTTTTTGTAGCGCATGTGTACAGAGCATAGGACTTCATCTGCGTCCAGTTCCGTGGTATCCGAATCCTTAGGGTAAGAGTGGATAACATTGTTAAGCCAGGCACCGAGATGGGCATGATGAGGCTCTCTTGCATTGCTGGCCGCCAACTTCTGGGCTGGAGTGCGCGGGCGCAGAGGAAGAGGAGGCGGTACGAAGGTTTTGCCGTTGATCTTCATGACTGGGTTATCTGGAGAACTTGGGGGCAAAGACTTGAGAACGACAGATTTTATACATGGCGTGGCTGCGGCGAATGTTGAGCAAATTGAGCGAAAGTCTGACTTCTCGAGTGATGTTCAAAACTTTGAAAAGTTCGAGAAAAGTTGTATGCAGCTGTTTGTCAAGTTCATGTAGTCGGCCGATCTTTCCCGCTCGCTCCCTCAAACTCCTCTTGTTAACTCTGTTCTAGAAGAATGTCTTCAGCCAAGCCGCTTTCTTTCTCACCAGCCACCCAATACTCTTGCCATGAACTACAACTACCTCACGACGCGAGACTGTCTCAATGCGATCGAGTGTGGGCAGGACCGATCGCGCCAAGGCCTAAACGACAAAGTTTTCATGGACAAATGGCTCGCTTTCCGACAGGCTGACCAGTACAAGCCTGACGTCTTTTTCCGTGGTCTAATCGGCATGCACGACGTCAAACCCCAGCAAGTTTTCACTCAAGTCCACTGCGTCAAATTACAGGTAAGAGAACCATCAAATACTCTGTTTCCGGTTTCTCACACCAACGGCATAGGCGCAAGGGCCCAACAAACAAGACGAGTATATCCTGTTCATTCAAGCTACCCCACCGCCGGCCTCGGGTCTTGTGCCAGCAAATCAAGGGAGTCCCATCGCCATCCTCGATTACACCGCAGCGCAGGACACCCCACTCTGGACTCGGCTGATGCATACCTTGCACTTTCGCATGAGTCGTGGCCACGCTGCTCAGCTCTTTGCAGCCCTAGCGTTGACAACAAATAACCTTCTGGAGGTTCGTCTTCGACCATCCGAGTTTGTGGCTGAATGTAACTGATTTGACTCTTTTGTTTAGCCAGGGCTGTCTCAAAGACTCGTTGACTGGGCGTGTTACGCTGCGGTACGTTCTCCCAGGGCTGCGTGCATTTCCTTCAACTGAAACCTGCTTAGATGGGGACGTCGGCAGCGACGGAAGTAATGCCCCCCGAGACCCCCCGCAAGGGAGCCGCAGGGTCTACTCCGATACCCTGTCGGCCTGTAAAGTCCAGGAGGAGCGGGCGCCAGGTCCAGGGCGTTCAACCCTTGCCGCCGTTCGCTCTTTTGTTCCAATAGCAAGCTTAATTTACTCTTGAAATAAATATGGAACATGCTTTCCTCTACGCTACACCTTTGTCCTGAAGTTCCTTTCCTCAATGACTCTCTGCTCTAGATCTATTAACATGAGACGATCCATGCGTTTGCCTGATTGGGCGGCTGAAAAAGTTCAAGCAAAGTTCAACTGTACTTTGATCAATCGTTCGAATAGCTTCGCTTGAACTGAACCCATAGCCAAGAAGGCCTGGGGAGAACTGGCATGGAAATTCAAAGCCCAGATTTTCAAAGGGTAACGGTAAATTTGGAGAGGGGGTAGCACAGACTTTGCAAAGAGAAGGAGGGAAGTGGGAGCAGGCTGGCGTGGATAGCTGGAGGTCGGACTAACTTGGGGCTTGGACTCGAGTTCTCAGGCTACTTGGCATTTTGATGTTGGTCGCGAACAACTCTCGACCCCCGCTATCTACCCTCACAATAGTCCGAGCTGCCCTATTTTCCGGGAAACGCAGTGAATATGTGTTGTATGCCAGTGCCTGGCTACAGAAAGCGGGGAGCTTGCGCTAATTCCGAGTTTGAGGGTCATCATTAATGGATAATTCTAATGGGAATTTGAGAAACCCCGGTCCATCAGAGAAATTATTTTTCTAATGAGAAACCCTCTTGAACTTTTTCCAGTTTCACGAAGGAAATGACACCTGGACTGCACTGGTTGGATCTCTGAGGTCAAGTGTAGGCCACAAATCGAAAGGGCATTGTTTTGTGCCAATTTTGAATCCTTCCGCTGGGCAAAACTTGTTGCCGTTGGGTGCCGGATATCCCGGCACATCGGCACTGTTTCCAAACACTCGGCCTTGTTCAACACTTGCACAATACCATTCGGGTATAATACTGAATGGGCAGTAATTAGTTCTTGAAGGCTCCCTCTGCACACATGGGCCTCTTCACCTGTTTCCTGTTTGCTCCGAAATGTCGTCCAGGCTGAGCCAGCAATGGTCGGAGACCAACCCGGCCAATTGCTCTAAGTGTTCAAGATAGTCATACCACGAGATACAACCCCCACAGAAACTATAATTTACACCTCAAAGAACTATACAATTAATTTACAGTAATTCCCTGTGTACCGGAAACCCAAGTCACGCAACGCACAAAGCAGCCGGTTATGCCGAGCCGGAAGGATTTCTCAAAAACCGGGCTTCCCGATACATTTGGAAGGAGGTTCAAGAAACGGGGTTTCCCATTAGAATTATCTGTGATTAATCTGCAAATACATACTGACGACACACTTCTCATTGAAGAACTCCCACGGGGCGACCATCAATTTTGATGGTCGCCCCGTGGGAAACCAGAACTTTGCACAGCTATACGTTTTTCACTGATCGTTGACAGAATAGGGGGAGCAAGCTCCCCCAATAATGGTTGCACTTTTTGAACGACCCGCTGATCCTGAATCTCCCGAAGTGGGTTCTAGACTCAAGTTTACACAAATATCATGTCTGCGTTACCTATTCAACCAAGGCTCAAGCTTCTCACGCAGAGCTCAAGCTCGTGTCTTCCAATGCGCTCGCGCAGCAGAGCGGGCCAAGCACTTTATTCTGTCCAGCTCCCGCAAGCAAGGTCTCCTCCGACTGCGTCGGAGCTTCCTAGTGTTGGTTTTTGGTTGAATTCTACTCTTCCGAAGCGATCAAGGCATGTCAAAATCGGTTGATTCAAGGTTGATTCTGCACCAACTCCCCTTTAATCTATCTATTAAGTATCTCACCGCCCGCGAGCCCAATTCTGCCCACCAAAAAATCCGCACAATCACGATTGAAAACCAATTCCGCAATATGTAATGATACTACTATTAGCTACGTACACTAAATTACTGCGAACGAACAATCCGATCCGACCTATGTACTGCGACTCCCTACTACGTGAAGTACAAAGTGTGTGTTAGATCCAAGAAACGAAGCCAAACGATGCAAAAAAAGCCACGGCCAAAACAGGGGGAATTATACAAACGGCTGCTAGCGGTAGTCGGTAAAGATGTGTCGGGTATCGCGGTATGCACAGTCTTTGTGGGGGGGGGGGGGTGCGGCGGCGGGTGCAGGAAACGCACATGTGCGGCAGGTAAAAAAAAATCGACGGACCAGTGGACAGACGGAAGAAATATTAGAACTCAAGTCGAAATAAATATGCCACTCATCGGGTCTTTTCACAGCAAAGCAAAGCAAAATGCGCGGTCGTGTGGTGGGTGTAAATATACAATGGCGATAGTGGTGATGGCGGAGCTTGAGGGATATATGTGTGCTGAAGCTTGAGTCGGCCGGGCGTGAATTTAAAGATCTTGCGAGCTGGCTGGATGTCATCGAATGGGAATCTCACGCTCATCTGCAGAAGCAGCGGGCAGGCCGCATTGTATTTTTAATATCAAGATCCCATCCTCCATCACCGCGTCGATATCATCCGGCTGCGAATTGCCCAAATTAACGCCGACGCCTCAAAACGCCAGGTCAGCTTCCAAAAAGGGAGCGATGCAGCGCACCTTCGTCTCCGCAGGGACCGCAAACGACCGCGAGAACGACCCGTACTTGCGTTCGCGTAACACTGGACCCAGGGCGCGCGGGGCCACGGTGGAGGTGGAACTTGAGGTGAGGGCGAAGGTCGGGGGCCGCGAGGTGCCGCTGACGGTCACCTGCCGGACGCGGTTGAATGGCGTGGTAGCGAGCTTAATGCGGAGGTCACGCCGCTTCATGCCGGGGAGCTCGAGGAGCGCGGTGAGGACGCGTGTGGTGGGATCGTATCGCGTGTCGGCGCGGATGGTGTAGCGCGGGGTTTGTGGCGGCGGTGGCGGCGCTGGAGATGGGCGTTGTTGTTGCGGTGCGAAGGACGGGGTGAATGCGCCCTCGAGCGGGGTTCCGAGCGGCGAGACGTAGGACGGCGAAGGGCGCTGATATGGAAACTGGCCGTGCTCGCTAGATGATCGGTGAACCGACGAGTAGAATAGTTAAATGGCTCGCGCACCTCGTGGCTGGGGAATGAGTGATCGATTCTGCATGACCCCGCGGCGCGCTCGCCTGACTGGGAAACCGTCCCTGCTGGTAGCCTTCCATCTCCCGTCGACTCGTACTGCCCGATGCGCTCAACGGGCGTGTGTAAGGGTGAAAGCGCGTACTCGGCCCGGCAACGGCAGTGGGTCGAACCACTGGATCAGCCTGCAGTATTATCGGCTCAATCTCCCGTGGGGGCGAGCGCGGTGCCGGGCCCGCTACCGGGACAAGTCGTATTGGCGTAGAGTCATGGGTACCTCTCGGCGGTACCTGACTCGGTACGAAACGCTGAGGATTTTCGAGCTGTTGGGGTTGGTGTTGCTGGGGCGGCGGGGCCGGTATTGACAAGGGTTCATTATAGTACTGGGGGTGTTCTAACGCTTGTTCAAGCGGCTGAGATGCGTTGTCGGGAACCTGGGAGTGCTGGGATTCTTGCTGCTCCCACTGCTGGGCTTGAGAACCGGAATCAGGCGGAGGTGGGAGAGACGTGTATTCATCTGGGTACGGTCCGCTACGACCTGAGTAGTACATGGTCGCTAAGAGCAAGCCGCAAACCGGGACCAATTGCCTTTTATATGGCGGAGTCAGAAATGGTTCCGCGGGACCGAGCAAATCCGATCACATTCCCACAGTGGGATGCCGAGTCTCGGCAGCCCCTATCTCATTCAATACGTTATTACATTCTGTTCGACAAGATTGCGCTCGAGAACTGTCTCCTTCATCATGAACGACACGGCAGCCACGCAATCTGCCAGTCGTGGAGCCTCGATGGCTGCCGGATAAAAGCAGTCATCAGGCACACCGTAGCTCAACATCCACACCTTCCTGTTTAACCTCCACGAGCGGATATCAGTAAAGCTCTATCACCATCAATGTCGCCTCTCCACAGCGGCCTTGGGGCAGTCGTACCCCCACCAGTTCACAGTATAAAGGTTGCTGTTGTGTGGTATGTTGAATATTTGGTGGGACGAATCTCGAGATACTGACTCTCGCGGCGCCGTCTGGTTCAGGTTTCCTTGAACCGACGGTCAGTTCGAGGATCAGAGGATCGACTGGACACCCGTCGCGAAGAAGTCGAGACACGATTTCGATCGAAACGTCATCGACGCAGGATCGGAATTGACCTTAAGCAATTTAAGCTTTATTATACCGAAAAAAAATTCAAGAGAATTGCGGCCGGTCCCGGTCAGCAGGAAGAGTTCATGGTTGAGGTGAGGGCGAAATGCCACGCTTTTAAAATCAAAATAAAAGAGTCATATTGCACCCTCATCAATCTTCCACAGGTCGGGATGGGGAGTATTGTATTCAGATGCTGCAAACATCTATTTCAGCTATGCCAGTTACGCGACGAGATGAAACACTGACGGTCTATGGTGCCCTTGAGTCTCGCCTCAATAAACGCCTCCGCCCGCTTCCAAAAGTCCTCGCCGCCATCCTCACCGCGTAGCCAGTCCGCGCGGGGATCAGGGTCCTGCTGAACGCATACAAACCTGCGGTCATGGAGAAACGGACTCGAAGCCTGTAGCACCACAGGCCGGGCAACTAAGAAAACGATGCATTGGAGGCGTCGGTCCTCGTGAACGGTTTGGGAGAATACGACATTGTGGGGCGTCGTGTTGAAGGCGATGTGCGTGAGGTTTGGGTAACGAGGCAGCCTTGTGTAGACGTCGTCCGCGTCGAGTGCCCAGGAGGAGTGCTCGTTGGGGAGGTAGGCCTCAATCAGTTCGAGGTGGGTCAGGTGTGGGAATAGGGGTCCGGTGGTCAAGAGCGTGCTGGCACTGACGGTGAGACGGCGGAGGTTACGCATGGCAGCCACTTCTGGTAGGAGCGGCCCTGGTGCGAAGTCCATGTATAGACCGGTGGCGTCACCGCATTCCGCCAGCACAGTTTGGACTTCGAAGGGCTTCAAGCGGGTGGTCATGCCCTCGAAGAGTAGACTTCGGACGAGCCGGCGCAGGAATCCAGGTGGGTTAAGATCAATGACTCTGAGGATTATGTCAATATTGAAGACCTGAAACCCATTGAACCGATGCTTCGGGTTGAGGATTACACTGGGAGTGACAAAGAGGATCCGATACAAGACGGGCTCAAGCCTGACATTCTAGGTTAAACCAGGTCTTGTAGAGAGACAACACATACCAGCGTTTCACTCGCCACGCCACCAGCATTAGTTTTGGAATGATAGTGGGATCGAGTCGCGCCGCGGTTTCGAAGATAAGGCGTTCCACGTCGGGTGGCAATTTAGAGTCGACGTCCTCGAGAGAATCATAGGGGTCAGATATTTCTCTTTGGGGTTTCATCTGGAGAAAGGAAAGGCATGTGGAATACATTTCACTTTCGCGAGAGGATCATACTGTTTGGGAAAACGGATGGGACTCAGGCCTGCTGGCAGCGCTGCGAGAGGGTCTGTGAAGCGCTAAAGCTTGAGACTGTGGTTGACGGTCGGTATCCGATACCGAGGAGGGCGAGTGTTTTCCAAGTGGGCGTGAGTGTGAGTGTCCCATCCAGGAGAGAACCAGAGTACGGCTGGTTTGGTCTTTTGCTGAAGGTGGTAAGAATCTGAGTGAAAAAGCGCTGTCCGTCAAAATTCGGGTTGATCCGGACCAACCCGAGGCAGATTTTCCGTAGACAGATGTATAATCTTCCCCTGCCGTCCGACAATCGATAATTGCCGATTGGGGGTACTCGTATGGAATTTGCGAATCAAGATTGGTCCAAGAGTTTGTAACGGGAATAGAATTCCAAACGCAGATACAGACACTGATATTTTGGAGATCTAGTAGACGACTCGGAAGAGATCGCGACTCTCTCTACATGCGCGATGCGCTGCGCTGAATAATCTCGCACCCGGGGCAGATGGTGTCGTGCACGCTCCGCGTTTTCTCGATATCTTCGACATACTGCACCCCAATATCAGCACGCAATGAGTTATGTATTGAGTACGTTACTCACGGCGTGGCACGCGCAGTTCTGCGTATCGTGCATGTGGCGGGGAGACGTTCGGCAGGTGGGCAGATCGCAGTCCTCTTTACGGCCGGTATACTCCAACCAGTGACGGTGCTATGGATGCGGTAAGCCCGTGTGTCGAGAGAATATTCAAGTAAGTACGCGCCTTGCACACAGTATAACGGTCAATGATGCTTGGAACCGTCAGTACTTTGCATACAGGCGAACGACGGCGACCTACACTTCGTGTTTGCACATATTCAAGGGGTTTAAAGAGGAGTGGTTGGATGCCTGCGTGTATTTAGGCTGGGGAGCTGGTAGTTGGATCCTCGTGCTTTTAAACTAGTCGAGGACCAGAGCCTTCCATGATGAAAATAGTAGCCTGGCGGTTATCCACCCAGGTCAGTGGAGACACGTAACGGTCGGCTCTTTTGACCCACATGTTCACGCAGTGCTGGCGATGTCAATTTTGCGTTTTACTGGTTGGAGGTCATTAGGTTTGCGCTGGGAAAGATAATGTTGACCGTGGGCTAGGTTAAATTGAAGAGGCCTCGGCGATCGTTGAATTTGGCAGTTAGTGGGGGGAAATGGGAAGAAGACATCGAATTAAACTTCGCGTTGAGGCTCTGCCCAAGGATATTGCGTCGGAAATTGCCAGATTCTACCCATTTGGCGGTACCGGTGAACACACCGAGCATAGCAGGACCAAGGCTCCCAAAGATGTCGGCTGCCGTCGAACTCGCATATTCAGGAAGAAGTGGGGAAGCCCGAACTGAACAACCAGTGGTGCTTGTTGGCGTTCTCCTCCCTGCACGAGGTGACGCGGCAGCCTACGGCATAGTCAGGATACCGGGCCTACAAAGTTTGAGTCTTATTTAGTGAGACGCCTCGCGTGAGATATTGACGTCCACTTACATCGTGGAACATGCATGTGCATGTTAGATGAAGCGAAGATCGATTTGGAGTCGGACCGAACTTCAGTGCAGCGAAATATCTAATCTAAAAGTGAGTTTCAAGTTGTTTGACAGAGGAAGAACCGCGAACCAATTTTACAAAACTTTGCAATTCGCGATTGGCGGAAAATCTGCAGACTCAATCTAAACTATAAACTGCAAGATAACAGGCGTGGCTACGGTCCGTATCTCCCAGGGCCTGGAATGATTAGCCGCCGCGTGCCAACCCCAGGATCGTAACAGGTGTCGCACCGAAACTTGAACACATTTTAATCCGGTTATTTAAAGCGACAACAGGGACCGAGAATCGATTAGCTGAGCTCTCCAATGACGCAAAGCCATGCATGAGTGTTTCTGCAACAACGTCGCTCCATTGGACCAAAAGCGAGGATGATCATGACCGACGTCGATGCGAGTATTGTCGGCGTATCGAAAAAGAAAAAGAAAGAAAAGACGCAAACCAGTCCATGATGGACGCCGATAAGGAGTTAAAGCGACTCCCGGGACGCTGCTCGGGCAAGGAGACTTACGGGAGCCCGCGACTTGTCCGCGATCTAGAATGAAATGCGCGAGGCCCATGAGACCCGATGGTCGCCCGAGGGAGGTTATCGAGTCGATCGAAATACTGGACCCAGGAAGCATGAGGCTGAGGGATGAGTTTCTATCTGATACCGGTACCGAGGGAGCCATTCCTAGATTTGAGCCTGCGATTTGGTCGTGACGAAGAGAGGAAGCAAGAGAGGAGGCCAAAATGCCATCAATTGTGTCGGCCGCATCAGGTCCGAATTTTGCCGACGCGGGATGTTCCGGTCGTTGAAGTTCAACCACCTCGGTTTCCTCCCAGGCCCTCCTATTATACCTGCCTATCGTGTTCGCCGTGGGGGAGACATTGGGTCCATTTCCATTTTTTTCCCCAAAAAGACCACCCTATGCTAATTCGGCATGCAGAGAGGCAGTGGTTCAAAAAGTACACACGTCCATCAAGTCATCGGAATTTTTTGCGCGGGACAAAGAACAATGGCGTCGAGCAAATTGAAGGGAAAAGAATAAATAAAGAAAGCACTTATTAGCTCGAGCTCGTGCTGCCAGTGTAGTCACCCGAATAAATGGCCATCAAGAAATATCGATTACAGCAAGTCTAAGCCCTATGACAAGCCCGGCTATAACAGAGCGTATTCGCAAGAAGAGCGGCAGAACAGAGAGGGACACGAGAAGCTCAGACGTGTGCGCCTAGAACGTCCCAGGTGGACTCAAACTCGTCACCGATGCGGTGGACCCCTGGTCGTAGTAAAATGAGTCGCCGAGAATTGTATCACCGATAAGCAACTCACCCCGGGAGTCCTGACCGTCAAGGTCCTCCTTCACCCCAATTTTTCCCTTTGCTGACCTCAGGGATCGTACAGTGAACTCGAACATTCCCAGCCAAAGGGCATTCAGGCCACGGTGTTTCTTCATAATAACATCTGAGAATCGTCGAAATGGAGGGATTTCGTCGGTGAACTCGAAATCCATGTCCCAATGTACGGCAAGCTGTGTCATGGACACGGGAATAGAGCTGACGAATGTTTCGAGGATAGCGGGGACCTATATGTGTCTGTATCAGCAAACGAAATGTACAATGACGTGCCGAGACGTTATGTACCTGCCAATGATAATGAGTAGGATCGAAATCGTCCAAATCCCAATTCTCTGGGGCACCCTCCGCATCAACGACCCGAATTTTGACTCTGTTTACGGCACTGAATATTTTGCACAGCTCTTCGAAGACCGCAGAGTTGAGATATATCAGCGTCACGGTCAAAGACCTGACTTTCGGAGCACGGGTTCCCCGCAACCTTTGGAGAAAGTCGAGTGGGCTGCAGACTTCGATCGTAAGATCCGTGAGATTGGGGAGAAGAAGGACGAGAGGGAGGGTCTGGAAGAGACCGGTGTATTTGTTGAGCAAGGATGGCAGTTCAGAATGCACCAGCTGCTGCAGACCCGAACCGTCCCAGTGCATAGCCTCGTCCCCTCTGTCCATATCCCGCATCGACAGATCCCGAAGTGCGGGGAACTTGGATAAGATTCGCAAGTTTTGAGGGGCCATCGAAAGGGGCAGATATATCGACAGTTTTTCGGTGCACGGGAAGGAGGGTATTTGGTCGATGTCGAGGCCGTTAGGGGGGTTCAGGGCCAGCTCCAATTTACAGACTTTGTTCGCACTGAGAAGAGGGATCCAGGGCGAGTGGTCGACAACCTTCCTCGGCGAAGGTTTTTCGGGGATCTGGAGGCAACGTAGGCCGACCAATTTCAAAGAAACAAAAGCTATCTCGTGCCCGGGGGCGACCTTGTACTCCTCGATGCGGAGCGTATGGAGATTCGGGAGGAGACACACGTTCGACACCCCGGTCTGGGTGAAATGCACTTCGTTCGTGGTAAGGGCTCGGAGACCTGTGAAGGCTCCAAGACCTTGGAAGAAAGCGTCCAATAAAATATACGGCTGGTCGCTGGTGGAGAATCTGGAGGCCTTCGACGCGAATGGAGTGACGTTGCAGACGCGCACGAACGGTGCGATTGCGTCTGAAAACCAAAATTTGAGGCGCTCCGTGGCCTTTTGGATGAGGCGGCGAGTCGGGAGAAGCACGCTGGTGCTCCCGATTGCATAGGGATGATACTCGAATTCGCTGAAGAGCTGGGGACGGGATAAGTCGCAGAAGCGGTGGCTAGTTGACGCGATGTTCGTGAGGGCATCGTTTGGCGCGTAACCGAGGGCTTTTAGCCAGAGCTCGTTGGGGAAGCGATCCGCCATCGAGGAGGCGAACGAAAAGAAGGAGAAAAAAAGAAGTGTATGCCCTTGTTGTTGACCGTCCGATGCTTCTTTTGACCAAGCTCGACCTAACAGACCAGTTCGGACGATCTGGGCGTAAATTACCGCCGGAGGCGCCCTATGTTGAACACCCTTTCCAGCAAAGTAGCCACGCTGGCTGCTGGGCACGCTCCTTGGGCCATGGCGTTCTTCAGGAAGACAATGTACATTGACTCCGTTATACTGGCAGCATATTAGGGATTTCATCAACAGATAGATTTTTAGTTTCTGCGAGAAGTAGAAGGGAAAGTTGAACACACGCGAACTCCCGCCCCTTCTGTCGAAACTCGGCGCGATGCCCGGAGTTTTCGTCATAATTGTCACCTTGCTTGTCGAGGTCCCTCATAACGGTACCACTTCGGTGTCACCCGGGGATCCTAATCCTCCCGATGTTGAGTTCTGGACCTTGTCTGGACCTCAAGTGTTTCCTGAATATTTATGTCTTCTTTGACCGATGCTATTTCAACGCTAATCCAACTCTCAACTTCCCAACCCGCAGCGATCACCTGAAATTTCATTGAAAACCCACCGGTATAAAAGTATTTCTCATCATGTGCTCACAGTTCCAGAATCTGAAACGCGTTTGTCGTGGTTCATGTTTGAGCTTAGCCGAGCATCTGCCGGGCTCGCCGATCAGCCGGCATCTACACAATCACGGTTGAAGTTTGGGCTGAGCTGTCGGCCAAGAAACACGAGACTGCAACCGGGGAAAATAACAGGCTACATGTGTCATGATAAGCCTTTGCACTGGCAGTGACGCTCACAGCCGGGCTAGTCCAATACGAGCGAAACTCAAACTAGGTTTGGTTAGCTGCCACTGATGCGAGGTACATTTCAGTCGTCTAACTAGTTGTGATTGAACCAGCAGACAAGGATCTGGCTCCCATTGTGAGCCTCCGACTTCCAGTTGTCTCTCAAGAACATTGCATACCTCGGCCGAAAGTGGGAATCAATTCATGGTGATCCGGACGTCGGCAGCATTTGATGGCCTGCCTTTTTTTTACTTGGTTGGTGAACGCGAAGACCTTAGCTAGGGATAGCAAAGCCCATACTGGTAAGACCACATAGTTCTCTCTAAATCTCAGCCCTGGAAACAAAATACTTGTAAAACCACATTCTCAAGCCACGAAGTCCTAAACAGACGCTACAACTGCTACCTCGTACCTCGTTATGTTGTATAGAAGTCCACCAAAATTACGACTCACTCACAACACTATTTTGCGATAGAAAATGTCATAGATTGGGCTCGCACAGCATGTCAGTTCAAGAGGTCGGAGGTGCTGAGCTTTTGTGCAAGCAAGGTCTGTTCCGAGTCACTTCCGACGTCGAACCTTCCTAGTTCCATAATTGAACAAAGAATAGGAACAGACCACAAGTTGTTAGTGAAAAATGGCCAATATACTGTACAACGCTCAGCCTCTCTACATAAGCAAGACTGAAGACAAGCGCCTTCAAAGCGTCTTACAAGCGCCGAGATCATCGGCAATCACCGAACTTTCCCATTGTACTACGATCGATGGCCGACGGCCGGGTATACAACTTGTCCCGAACCATCTCCGCCACTGTCAAGCAACTGCAACTGTGACTGGATGGAGTCGGTTCTACCCGCAGAGTTGGAGAGAGAGATCTTTGAGCTCTGCGCACTCTACTGGCCAGCCTCGATTCCAAAGCTTGTGCTAGTTGCATCAGCAAAATGTTTCCTGTCTGGGAGGGTCTGGGAGGGTCTGGTGCCAGGCCATCAGACACCCCACACCCCCACAATATAGTATGGACCCAGAATGACCTGCATTAAGCTAAAAGGTAAAACTAGCCCCATACCGCCCCACAATCACTTTGTGGGTCCATTTTCGGCCATTTCTTAGATGCCCAATACACGGTTGCTTGCACCAGAATTAGACAAAAACATTGTATTCTTCACTACTACTGCTACTACTACATGGTGTCTACTGTGATAGATATAAACATGTATGTATGAACACCGACAGCAAGGCTAACGACGCGCCGGTGTTTGCGCATCAGGACGTAGGCAACGCTGGGAGAGGTAGGAGGTGCGGGGACACGGTGAGTGCGCATGGTGCAGTAGACGCCCGATGTTTGGATCTGTAATTCAGTCGCCACTGGTCAGTAAGAGTTAAAGCGGTGGAAAGAAGAACACACCTGTCGAGTCCTCCCGATTTAATGTCCGCAGCACAGCGTCGGAAGTGGGGGGCTGGAGGCGCAGAGCGACAGTCTATTTGAGAACGTCGAGGCGAAACTTGAGTTCTGCATTCTCGAAGTGAGCGGCGGGACCAGGTTGCGGTAGGACCAGGGTGCGCTGAGTTGATATTTGACAGTCTTGAGGGCTTGAGAAACGGCTTGGCAAGCTTGGAGAGCGGTTTGAAGGCTTGAAGGAGATCTTGAGTCCTTGAATCCTTGAGAAGAATTTGAATCTTTGAGGGAGGACTTGAAGTGGTGGGATCGATGGGACAGTCGACAGGGCTTTGACGTGGGGGCTGTTTGACCAAGAAGAGTGGGAAACTTGCAGGCCCATGTATATCTTTGAGACCTGCAACGGAGCCGACGGAAGAGAGGGGAGGCAGAGGCGCAGACGAGGAGAAAGCGCGAGGGGATGGTGGGGAAAGGGAAGAGACGATGCGACGTGGCATCCATCAAATGTCAACCAACGATCAATCACGGGGTTTGATGGCGGACTTGGCGACAATTTCTTGAGTTTGCGTCTTGTCGGACCTGAAGTTACGGCTCCCCGAAAGTACCCAGGACGATTTTCCGTGTATGTGACCTTCCCCGGCTTTTGAATGACTTGGTACCACAATTCCTTTCACCCACTGGGTCCCGTGATCATGACTTTCGAAAATTCAGGCATTGGGACTTTTCCGGTCTCAGACAGAGGTCCATAGCTGCAAAAATACATGTGGGAGTCAATACCGACTGCATGTGAAAGATTTCCCTCAAATTTCGAGCAGAAAAAAAATGGGAATTTGCCAAAAGTGGCAATCTGGCGGTATGGTGGATCTGGAGCATAGCCACCGCCAGACCGTCCCAGACGTCCATGCCGCCAGACACGGAACATTTTGCTGATGTGCACGCCGCGTCAACGAATGGTCTGTAGTTTCGACTGAATTCATGAAGCAATGCCATAACCCAGGCGCTTTTTAGGATTGGGCCTTTACTTTATCGAACAATCTTAGTTGGTGATGACTGCTACCCCGTCCGGACCTCATCCGGTGCCACCCTTCCCATCTACTCCGACGAGCGCGTCGCGGCTCTCGACAAGAATTCTCCCCCGTCTGTTCTTACGGCCGTGCGTCACCTATTCTTCGACCCTACAGACGGCAGGGATGGATGGATCCTCGCTGCGTGCAGCAATGTACATAATCTGTCGCTCATGGCCACAGACACCGCGTGGATCCCTTTGATTGCGCGTTTGCCTCTCAAACACCTATATACACCCGAGTTCATACCAGGCCCAACATTTGCGCACCTCACGCATCTCGAAATATACCATCCAAATCGGGATATATCGCCGTGGTTGGAAGAACTTGGGTCTCTTCCCCGGCTGACGCACCTGTGGATCAACGATCGCCGTTGCGCGATATTTTCCCAACTGCTGCGCACATGCGCGGGACTGCAGGTGCTGGTCGGCCGACAACCTCTTGGAGAAGAGGATACCACAGAGCTCGCCCAGGATCCGCGCTTTGTGGTCACGGGGTGTGCCAATTACATTGAAGACTGGTACATGGGTGCGCGGTGGGGCGAAGACTACTGGCATCGGGCGGAAATTTTCGTTGCGAAGCGACGAGCCCGCGAGATCGATCGTATGTGCTATCCATTCTTTGTACCACCGCAACTGAGATCAATTTTGTCGCAGCTTTAAAATTCGAAATGGCGGATGAAAGTCCCGCATTTTTGCCAATGTAACGACAGCACCCTTCTGTGTTCATTCTTTTTTTCCGCTCGAAACTATATCTAACTACACGTCTGGAAGTGCGCTTGGTTCATGGGTTTTTATTTCATCTTTTCCTTGAAACTATACGTGCTAAACCTCTGCGATCCCCAACTCCCTCGCAATAAGCATCGCTGCCTTCTCCCCAATCAGGATTGCCGTGTGATAGGTATTTGCACCGACGTTGAGCGGTGCGATACTCAAATCCACAACCTTGAGCCCGGTGACGCCGTAGACATTCAATTGTGGATCAACAACCCCGGATTCTTCCCGCGGCCGCATCGCGCACGTCCCGAGCTATGTAAGGTCAATACGGCAGCTAGTTGCATCGTTGGAAAAACATCCTACCGCGTGCCACGGCATCCCGGCTGCGCAGAGAGTGTTAGTTGAAATGATAGATTCTTAAAGTTGAAGTCTAACCGTTCGCAAGATGGTACTCATCAATGGCCTCGTTGTCTGCAGCCGAATATCTAGCCCGGCCGGTTCAACAGTTGAGCTCTCGGTACGGGTAAGTTGAACGAACGCACTCGATCTCAGCAGCCGAAATCTCCACCGGTCCTTTCGCTTCTTTGCACTCCGCCTGACTGCCCTCGGGGAATTTTGGATGGCCCGCGATGAGTTCACCTCGGTAGGTGTCCATCCGGCGGGCAAGCTCGCGAGACCATTTGTATGACCAGCGCAGGACAAGGAGGTCTTCGTCACTGTTAAATGGTCGCCGTTGAGATTCAGACGGTCGAGACAAGGAACGACTCACTGATCGAGCAGGGCAATCTCTATCTCCAGGGGTGAAAAGGGATCTGCCGAGGTAATGTGAACGTATCCAGTCCCCATTGGATATGTCTGAGAATAGGATGAGAGAGAGAGAAGGATTTATGATTGTACTCGCCGTGAAATACGCGACCCCATATACGTGGGGTAGATCCAGAGGATTGCTGTGAGGTATTGTACACAGTGTGAGCTTGAAATAGGGAGCCAACTAGAGATCTGACCCTGCAAGCGTACATATGAAGGTAATCGGTTTGTCTGCGGCGTTGGCGTAGAACGTCTCCCAGCGCGAGGTGAATGAGGATGTCAACTGCTCCAAGTCTTTCTCGTTCGGCCGGAGCTTGATCGCGGCCTCTACCCCGCTGTTACAAGATCAACTTAGAAGTCGAAGCGGCTGAGAGCAAAAACGAACTTGGTGGCAATCAAACCCTTTCCGCCACGGAGCCATTGCGACTGGAAGTCTGGCAAAAAAAGGTGAAGTAATGTAGAGAGGGCAGGAGCTAAGCGCACCTTCATCTTGCTCCGAAGTCCAACCAGACAATGTGACTACATTTTCCGACCCTAAATAAAATGGGAATGCGACGCGATGATCTAGACAATTGGAGTAAATGCAAGGTTGGCGCGCGGACGGATGAAAGTACCTTTGTAATTTTCCCCGACGCCCGGAAGATCAGAAACCACCGGAATGCCGTGCTTCTCTAAAATCTCCTTGGCTCCTATCCCAGATCTGCATACAATAAACGACTGCACCAGAAGTAAATTGCATTGACACCCACCGTTCGAGGATCGCGGGTGAGCAATACGTGCCAGCGGAGACGACGACCAGTCGCGAGGCGCGAGCGGTCTGCATGACGCTTGATTTCCCACCGGTTTGATACTCGATTCCAACCGCGCGCTTCTCGTCATCGAAGATAACGCGACTTACACGCGCATTAGTCAAAATGCAAAGGTTCTGATTGTGTGCTTGGTTGTACACATAGTGGTGAGCAGTATCGGATCGACGTCCAGTCTCGGCGTCGATGTACCTTGGATATCTTGTTGAGCACAATGGATGGATGCAATCTGTGGTTATATCTTACTGGGGCACCTTCTGAATTAAGAGGAGCGTCAGAATGAGGAGCAAAAATGTCCTGAAAATAGCCACTGACCCCATATACGTTGCATGTGCGGAAATCGTTCAGGTCCTCGGTAAAGCTGCGACCACGGGGAAACCCGGCGGCAGTCGAAAGGAAGGCTTTAGCGATGTCGGTTTCGTGTCCAGTGTGGGAGACCTTGATGGGCCCGGACGACCCGTGCGTGGAGTCGCCGACTCCGGCCTGGTAGGTTTCGAGCTGAAGGCTTTGGTCAGTTCCGATATGTTCAACAATGTACGCTTGAAGGTGACCTTCTTCGCCAGTGGGAGCAGGTCTGCAGCGCCCCAGCCGGGGTTTCCAAGTCGCATCCAGTCATCGTAGTCGGATGGCGGCGCGCGGTTATAAATCATGGCTTGGACATTTTGATCTTGCATTAACGATAAAGGCAAAACATCGCCTACCATTGACGCTACCCCCACCGCCGACGCAATTCGCGTTTAATGCCGGCGGGGCACGACCGTTCAGCTTGGCACTAGGATTGCTTGGATGAAAGCTGAACGTAGTGGATTGAGCAGCAGCGAACGCGTTGGCCGCCCAACGCGCGGGCTGGACGTGGAGCGGACTGTCCTTCGACGACGATCCGTTCTCCACGATCTGGTGGCAATTACCGTTAGCAATGTTGGGCGATAGGAACGATACTATACGCACCAGGATCCGGAGGCTAGGGTCTGCGGAGGCGAGACGGCCAGCAGTGACACAAGCTGTTGTTCCACCTTACAGAAGGTGAGACGCGACCAGAGAACGAAGGAAAGACAAAATACCTCCCGCGAAGATAATATCATACTCGGCAGTGGGGGGGTCCATGGTTGGGTAGGGAATCGAGTTTTGGCCCTTATATGCGGTGTGCGCCCTCCCTGCTATCGTACTCTCTCGTTCCCCGACGCCGTCATCTCGTTCCCCGATGCGGTCATTAGGATGACAAGAGCGCGGCGGGCACTTCGCCCGAGGGGGGAAGGACGAGAGCTGTCGAGTGGTAGTGATAGAGGATTTCAGAACAGCTCAACAAAAACGGAATTGGCAAGTGGCAAAGAGTGGCATTGTACGTACTTGGGCAGTCCCCCCGGAACGGCCCGGAAGCTTGATAGTACACAAGAACAAGCAGCATCCAGTCTCGGCACAGTCTCGGCATGGTGATACCTCCACCTTGTGTCCGACGGTCACGACAGCAAGCTCATGGACTCCACACCACACGGGTGAGTTATACAACACATCGCGGTATGAATTTACCCATGAGACGTTCTGGAGATCCAACGAGGCATCGAGCGCCAAGTTGTGGTCGGTATACATAGCAGAAGCGGAGAAATATGATAAAGCTCTTGTCGAGAGTTGGCGAAGTGATATGGACGGCTTGCTCATTTTTGTAAGCACTTCCCTTTTTCTTAGGACTGAAATTTAAGGCAACGCCGCAGGCTGGCTTGTTTTCCGGAAGTTTGACGGCCTTCCTCATCGAAAGCTATCGGAGTCTCACTCCAGACCCTGCCAGCACGGCTGTCCTCATACTCTCACACCTCTCGCACCAGATCGCCGGCAATTCAAACGGAACTGTACTCGTTAACCCTTCGGCACCATTCGTTCCTCCCGCCTCAGCTTTGATATGCAACACCCTTTGGTTTCTCAGCCTCGGGCTCAGTCTCTCATGTGCCCTGGTTGCTACGTTATTGGAACAATGGGCTCGGAATTTTCTTCACAGAGCAGAACTATCCTCAGCGCCAGTTATACGCGCCCGGATGTTCTCATTTCTGTACTACGGACTGAAGCGTTTCAACATGCACACAGTCGTGGAAATCGTTCCACTCCTCCTGCACGCCGCCCTCATCTGCTTTTTTGGGGGTCTAATTGCCTTCCTGGCCCCCATCAACCGTCAAATCATGTTCCTCTCCGCGGCCCTTTTTGGCGTCCTCGTCGCCTGTTATCTTCTGATCACCATCCTTCCTCTCCTCGCTCTCGACTGCCCCTACCATACACCACTGTCGGGCGCACTCTGGCGGCTAACTGCTCTCCTCCGGATTTCATGGGGCGTGGTGCGATATCGTTTCGCCGACCAAAGAAACGATGCTTCTGCCTTTCGCACAATGATTGCCGCCATTTCCCATCTCGCTATGGAAGATTCTGCCGAGAGGGGAAATCGCGATCACCGAGCACTTATTTGGACACTAAACTCTTTGGCCGATGAAAACGAACTCGAGCCGTTGGTGGAAAGCATTCCCGACTTGCTATGGGGCCCTCGTGGTCGACGATATCTACACGACGAGACCATCCTACGGCTTGTTGTCACTCCCGATGTTGACCTCTCCGGTCGCATCGAGGGCCTGCTCCTCAGCTGCGATAGTGGATTGCTGTCTCATGAGGCTGTTGCCCGCCGTCAAACGATGTGTTTCAAGGCTTTATGGTGCATTGCAAGTTTGACAGAGCCTCTGCCATCTCAGGACCCGTCCGATGGCATGTTCGATTTGTCCCTCACTGGACGAGTTCCTTTCTCTGAAAATTCCGCAATCAACCATTATGCAGTCTCGACTCGTGCACTGACGAGATGGAACAATTTTTGTTCTATTCAGATCCGTGTACTCGAGACTCTTCGGTACATTAGACTTTGCCAAGACACAATAAGGACGGGCCAAGTTCCAGATCTCAAACCAGCCTTGACCTGCATAGATCGGCTTCAAATGCAGGAGTCCTTTTTTGTCCCCTACTGGCAAATCGAGGGACTAGCTGATGCGAAGGAAAATATCCCGGCTGGGGCTCAAGCTACATCCCTCTGGCTGCAAAAGCTTTTTTACTGCCTTCAATCATTTCACCATGATATCCCCCACCTCATCTTCTTCGACTATTTGGAACAGGCCACCAACCTAGATCGTTTACCCTATGCCTATCACGAAACTCTAAACATATTCCGGTTTCCTGACCGTCCGCTCTCGTCGCTGGTGCGATCTCGCTTGGAATGGATCATCAAAGAAATCGTGGACAGGCATCTCGATTCTCTTCACGGGAATGCAGCCGGCCACTGGATTGACGAGATCCTCGCCCTACTGGCATCTTTCTGGGTGATTACCGAAGGGGATCGTCCGACGGTGTCGGTACCAAATGCTTTGCTTCAATATATGAGACAAAGAAACTCGTATGATGCCCTTTCACAACTTGTTGTGAGCATCGATTGCAACAGCGTGTGGTCCTGCATTATCACAAATGTGATAACCGATTCCTGGGCAGCAACACCGGAACTGAACAGTTCGCTGATCGCACTGTGGCATCTCTGCGAACTAACGTTGAAGTCCTCACATAAAGGGTTCCCCCACCCCGGGATCCTTGATTCAGTCTTATCCTGCGCAGTTGCCCTAGAAACACCATCTTCTTCGGTGGTCGCACTCCTCAAGGCCACTCTGTTGGACGCCTTGACCCCCAGTAAAAATATCGGACTTTCAATCGAACAACAGGAGCTCTGGCAAAGACTCATTCCCAAAATCTTCCCACCCGATGCAACTCTGAGTGACATGGGGCCGGAACTAAACCACCACGACTGGTACCGACTTCGTGACACTCTTGAGATTCGCACTCGGGAAGGATATGTCGGTGTTCTTACCGAATTCATGGAAAGCTTTGCCATTGCCGGGTCACTGCCCTACAATGCTGCGGAAACCCTTGCGCTCCTTGATCCTCCCTTTATCCCAGCCAGTCCGCGCAAAATACGCGTTCAAAACCACATGCAGATTCGTTTTGCCGACGGTGTGCACTCTGTGTTCAGCATGCCACGCGAAAACACCAAAATTCTGGAAGCGGTGGCAGACCTCCAAGTCTTCAATGTTAAAATCGGGGAGGATACCCAGGATGACACCTACATGTGGTTGAATGACTCGACTGCATGTAAAGTCATCTGTGAATCGCTCGATCAATATTTGGCGGCGTCCTCGCAGTTGCCATCCAGCTATTCACCAAGTTTCATTCGGAAACTTCATGGAATTGTGGAGAAACTTGAACGTACTTCACGTGGTGTGTACCTTTGAGAATGGGTGATGAAGTACGGAACAAGAAGACAAACATATGGGTTGATACGGGGGTTGGAATGAATCCGTTGGACAGACCCTACAGAAAAAATTACTCGTACCTTGGACATCATGTGAATGTGTATATATACAAGAGCGTGGTGGAGGGCCTCGTACCCACCACTGGAAGTTGTTTCTTGAGTGGTTCTCCGGCAGAATAAACCTTGCTTCAAGAAAGACTCGGCGTTCTTGGGTTGAGTTTTGAGTCTTTTTCTTCTTCTTCGACTCTATCCCTGCTTCGTGCGAATCTCGGATGTCAAAACTTCTGGCTTGCAGGTGACCTTCAAGCCTGACCTGGGCGGCGGCCTTCCTTGACCGGAATCAGACAACATCGTGCAGCCCGATATCATGAACCTTCAGGAGGTGGGGTATCAATTCACTATCTTGCACAATTGCCTCGATCCTCGCTGCAAGCTTCCCCAAAAGACGGCAGAGGCTCGTGATCGGAGGACTATTTCCTTACAGTCGTCGAGGTCGAGGAAGCTTAAGAGAGGCGATGACTTTGTCATATTATTAGGGCATCAATAGTCGCAGTTGTTCATCACCGAATGATTTCAACCTCAGCTTCCCCAATCATCTCTGGTTACTCAAAAATGCATCCTGCGGAGGACATCCAAAGGATGCCATTGTCCATTCGGACCGGTAATTGACACAATGTCCCCCACCGCTCACGTTTGGTTCAGCAAGCAAGTTGCCATGCGCGCGTCTGGAAAAAATGCATCATTCGAAGATTTCCAGCGAGTGCCGACCTTGGTTGACCACGTAGCCAACGACACTAAGATACTAAGACGCACGCCGGGCCCTTCCTCACGCTGTTCGATTATCGCTCCGGCGGCGCGGTGCAGATCAGCATCCCACGTTTGACGGATGAAAGCTGTCTCCCGTTTCGGAGTCTTGTCTTCATAAAGACATTTTAGGTCGAATGAGCGGGAGTGGTGAGCGTAAGAATTGAATTGCCGCATGTCTACGCCCGCCAGTTGTTGTCGTGTTCCGGAGTCTCGGAGTGCTCTGTAATAGTAATACCGCTTCGACTGTCAGATCTACGGTCAATTGACAATAGCATCCAGTTTGCATCCATTTCCACTGGCGTCCATCCTGCTTGACGATTTCATGCAGAAGTCGTCAACTTCTAGCTCCCTAGGAGGAAAAATTGCCGTTATTCGGGGGCAGATTATAACTGCTCAACGAAGTCGGTTCTTGGTCTGTTCGCGTCGAAGAACTAAAAAAACTGCACTGTGAGCTTTGAACAGGAGCCCAAGCTCGTCAGATTTTGACAGGGCGCATTGATCTTGTTGGCTCGCACTTAGCGCCGGCAGTGAAAATACGTTGGCGCCTGCGATATTTTTGAACAGTGATTAAGACTGCGTTGCCGTTGACACTTATGACACTCACCAGCTTAATGAGACGGCCATATTGTTCTCCGACCGTTTCTCTTGAGAGGTCAAAGCGCGGCGACGACAACAGCACTGTAAAAAAAAATTGGAAAATGCCGGGGTATCGCGCTAATCCAGGAAGATCTGCTGTGCAAGTAAGTCATCGTTCTATTCTCATAGAGAAATCTCATATCGATAATCAGCAAGCCTTTCATACTGCAGCGGTTTGTCCTGCGGGATACAGCCTGGAATTATCCTTGCTGCTCGTATGCAAGCCCACAGCAAGCTGCCTCGTGTTCAGCGTCATACGAGTTATAACACGCGAAGCGCACCCTCGAGATTCTCGACCCACCACCCGCTCAAATGGTCCAATCCATGAAGAAAGGGGTCGCCCTCGAGGTTACAGGAGTGGCTCTCACCCTTGCGAAGAATGCTGCCGGAGTGCTTCCAGTTCCCTACGTCCAACAAGCCATAGTGCTGCTGCAGGGACTCTTGACTGCGACACAGGTGCACCAGCTTTCATCGATTCGGTCCAACCAAAGAGCCTTACGTCAAATTTAGGAAGTCCGAAACAACAAAGAAGGCTTCCAGCGGCTAGATAAAGACCTTCGACAGCTGGTTCATGTTGCAGACGAGTTGATGGCGCGCGCTCAGTCGGATGAGAGCAAGAAAAATCTGCGAAATCTAGTGGGGTGCGCAATATCCCCATTCCTTGAGTTCCGAAGTAACAATATTTGTCTAGCTTGCTGACGGACCTTATAAATCTCACCCTGGAACGGACCTCCCAGAATTTGGTCCTTCGCCTATTCACCAGCGGAACGGATGCCACGAAAATCCAGGAGTACCGAGCGGGGATCCGGCAGGCACTTGACCTGTTCATGGTACGTCGAGATGAGAGTCAGGTGAAGTCTGGCGTTGATCTTTTTTCCTCAAGTTTGGAGCGATAGCCAAGATCGACGCAACCGTCGAGCAGATGGCGCTGCAGGATTCAGCGCCAAGGAAAGCACCAGAGGCGAGCGAGCAACATCCCTCTGAACAGAAGCACGGCTGGGACGCTGCACCATCTACTGTTACTAGGCTCTCGTCGCCGAAAGGGACACCACCATTAGCGCCGATCTTGGGCTCCCCTGCAGTGTATATCAATTATGCGACCGGAAATTTCATAGACTGCAAGACCGGAGGCACCGCCACAATAACGACCCTAAACGGCGGCCATATTACGACGACAACGTCGTAGGAACTCGGATATTAGGATGCGACCCAGGCGGTTTGCGGAATTGCCGTATCTCGTAGATCGAGGCCATGATGCTGCTAGCAGCGTTTGTTCCCGTAGATAGTAAATGCTTTACTTAGCTGAAGCTCAAGACTGTGCCACAAGTTTTCATCGTGATCCGTTGTGGTGGGAGATAGACTCGGAAACGCGTGCGGCAATTTCGGCGATCATCGAGCCACCGGCCCAAACACAACCACAGTGGCACACACGCGCAAGGGGGGTCAAGTCTGGGGTAATCTGAATCAGGTCCTAACTTGATGTAGTTTTACTGGCTGACACCGAATATCACTATTCCGAAGCTTGAATGTAAGAGTTTGAGGTCAAAACATTATTCCTATATCGGGCCTGATAAGAGATTTGATGTGTCCGAATCACTCCTGACTTTCCGCCGCGATCACAATTCCCGATCTGGTAATAATTTTCGGCCAACTTTTGGCAGCACAGCATCGTTTGATGATCCGCTGGCATAGGCAGCACCGTCGTCGGGTCAACATCGAGGGCCCCTAGAATGCCCTGCCAATATCGGTGCCATGGCTACATGGTTTGACTTTCGACCTTTTCAATTTCGTTCGTATTCACCTGCCTTCGGTTCGATCCTGTTCACCCCCATTTCTTTTATTTTCGTTCAATCGGGAATCAGAGTAAGCTGCAACTCGCTCAGTGGGGGCCATCGCTGAATTAGATGTGCCATCACCACTTGAATTAACTGAACAGCAAAACACGAATTCAAGCATGTTAAAATCAAGAAAGAGCCCCACGCAGTGGGCCCCCGCGGCGAGCGGAAGCACCACGCAGTGGGCCTAGCGGCGAGCGTTCGGGGGTCCACGGGGGTTTCCCCCGTGCTTCAATCATTAAATTCAACGCATATTCAGTGGCAAAAAGTGCGAAAACAAATTTATTGAATTGAATGGACAAGCCGTCAGGCTTAAGGAGGGGGGTCTGGGGGGAACACTGTTGCCCCCAGCATTCCCCCTAGCTCTAATGTACCTTGAAACTCACCTGAATTGTTAGCCGAGTTCACATTCTTCTCGTATAGTGGTAAAAAACCAATGGACGGCATGCGACGGCAGAGTGATGATATATCAAGCCGAGTTTGATGTGCCGAGAATTATTGCCAGATCAGGAATGGTGATCGCGCCGGAAACTAAGCAAGTGGTCCGAATCTAGTAATTTATCGTGTGATGACCCAAATGGTCTAGACTTTGGTCAAAGTCTTTTGTAGAAGATAGGCACCGGGAGTCGAGTAAAGTCACAACAGAGAGACGACACGAAGGTAAAAGGCAAGCAACAATTGATTGGGAAACATGAGGTACACGCGTGTATGTATGTCATTGTAATCTAATCTAATCGGGTCTCGGCTCAGACACCAACACACCTCCAGAGACGAGACACCTCCAGAACTCATCACATGGAGAAATCAGAATCGTGTATGTCCCGAGCCAACATCGCGGCATGAGCCTCCTCCGGTGAGAGACTCTTCTTCTTCTTTTTCTTCTTCTTTCTCTGTTTGTTCGGGGTACCGCCAACGCTAGCGGTCGCGGCGGTGAGGGTCGGAGACGGTGGGGAAATGTGGGGATCAAGGTGGACAGCAAAAGCAGACTCATGAATCGCGGGGTGAGGAGTGGCCAAGGAGGCAGCATAGCTCTCGCGGATCGTAGGGTCCATGGTGTCAAAGTTGAGCTCGGATGGGAGATCGTGAACGGTGAGTGCGAAGTGAGTGCCAGGGTCGATGGTAGCTGCGGCAAACTCGGTATCCGTGCCAAAATCGTCGGCGAGATTGGCCTGCTGTTCCCGGCGGGCCAAAATCCGCTGGCGAACATTGTCGGGCATGATCGAGATGCAGTACTGGGCGAAGTGACCAGGGAGACCGCATCTGTAACAGACGTCCGTGCGATTCTTGGTGTTCGTCCAATCGAACTCTTTACTGCCGTCAGAGCGTGACGGTGTTGAGCGACGGAAATGACCACCGCGAGCGGCGAGTGCGGAGGGAGCGATATCCAGATCCACACCTCCATGATTCGGAGTGCGGGAATCGTGTTCAGCCCTACGGGCAGCTTTAATTACCGAATCACCTTTCTGGAGATCTGCGACCTCCCACGCATTAATCGCGGTGACCATGTCCGGTACGGAACGCGAAGGCAATTCGTTCTGAAGAACGGTGGTGATCGGGGAGTAGACAGCGGCCAGACCACTGAGGATTTTATCCTGATTCCACAACTCCTTTTTTCCTGGTTTACCCCTCAGGATACATCCCAACAACCTCCAAGAAGACCTCTAGCGAAAAAAATCTGCGAAAGTGGACGTTTTGGCGCTGATATAAGCCACTTTCCCACGGGGGGGGAGGGGGGGTGAGGCCAAAATGCCTGAAAAAAAAAAGTTGTAGGTGATATCCTTTTTTCTAATCTTTGACTCCCCTTGCACACGCGCCTTGTTTCGAGTTCTTGCCACAACGACGTCCTCGCTATCTTCGTTCCCCATTGCACCCGGCGCTGTTCAAGATAGAATCTGACAGCCCTTGTGTCTACCATTCTCGGCTATCCATTGTAATCTCAGGTTTTTCTAACACCGGCGACTTGACCAACTCTCCGTCACCGCTATGCTCAGCAGCTCTCTCTACTTGTCTAGACGACGATTCCCTTCAAAGATTCAAAGGTCTCCACTTTTAATATTAACCTTCTATGGAAGCTTCTGTCAAGTTGCTGTTGACATGCGGGGGCAGGCTGGTAACCGCGTGTTCACCCGGGCCCATGTACACGCACGTCTGTGTCCTTGATACCACCTCCCTCGACTATCTCTCTGGACCGTTGGACCTCCCAGCTATGCCGTCATTGATCAGCATTGCTTCGCTTTTCTTCTCCAAGTGGTGGAAAAGCTGTCGCACTCCTCTGGCACTCGGAGATTCAAATACAGAGAGTTTTGACCCTGGCATTGCTCCGCCATCCAGCACGCAGGATCCTGATCAGCACTATCGGCCACGGGGCTTATGGACGCCGCACGATAGCCCACACCCCAGCCCTCCTCCATACTCCGAGATCGCGCAGTCTGCATCTGACCCCGGTGGAACGGGTACGAACAGTCAGAATCCACCAGTTCATTTCCCTGGACATCAATCTAGTATCAATGCCTGCTCCACTCAGGCAACTATACATCCGGATGAAAATTTGCTCACTCACCGCGGAAATCCTTATCCTACCGAGGAAGTTGATCCCTTCCTCGCCTCATCCCATGATTTATATACCAGAATTCGAGACAATCTCCAACTTCTCTCAATATTCGGCGTCGCCATCGTTTTCCACGACCCCCCTTCCGTCCTCCAGATCTCCCGCGTGCTCGGCCTGAGGTGGGCCGACATTACCGCGGCGCTGAAACCAGTCTCCTCGTATCTCGACACGTTCGTTTCTGTCGTTGATCATTCCTCGGAGGTCAAATTGCGGAGCAATGTCAAGAACCTGCTCCTTCGAAGAGCGGGATCCCTTTGGATCGACGCGGAGAAATATCACTCCCTCGTTGCTCGATGGTGTTTAGTTGGGAAGAAATCTCTCGATGCAAGGTGAGTATTCCCCATTCTCTGCTACTCACTCGCAAATTGATAATTTTGCTGCAGGGATATTACCTACCGCGCAGACTTTTGGGCGTACCATGTATGCAACTCCGATCCGTCCCCAGAATATACGATGCACTCAGACTGTCCAACCTACCCTTGGATCCTCTATCACGTCTGAAACTTGCAGAGATTATTTATTGGTTGGAGGAGGTGCGTGCTTCATATCCGGTTCGAAGACACACTAAAACCCCGACAGAATGAGGGACCGTCGGATTTGTTGACGGCGTACAGAATGCAGCACAGCAAGCCGCCAGAACAAGTTGATATTATGGGCGGAATGCTTAGCATGTTTTTCTGGTTGGTGTTCAATCGCAAGTCGTTGATAGCGTTGATTTTCTCTCCGCAGATGTATCGTTAGATTATCTAGTTTGTAAGCTATTGATCCTACAAAACCTTCTTCAAAAATTCCAAACTGCGCCTCGCGATCTCGGTGGTCTTAGTTTCCGCGGTAAAATGTCCCGCGTCTAACAGAACGACCTCGGCATTCGGGAGGTCGCGCTTGAAGGCTTCTGCTCCGGGTGGGATGAAGAACGGGTCGCGCTTTCCCCAAACCGCCAGCAACGGCACTTGGCTCGTGCGAAGGTACGCCTGGAACTCCGGATACAGTGCAACATTGGTCTTGTAATCACCCAGCAGGTCAAGCTGAATATTAAAATTGCCTGGACGCTTCATGAGTGCCCAGTCTAGCGTGTACGACTCGGGCTCAATAGCATCGGGCGCGCGTGAGCCGTTGGTGTACTGCCACTTGGTCGTGTCGAAGGTGAGTACAGCTTCCGCGAGAGCTGCACGGTCCTCCGCGCTGCCCGATCCCCAGTACTTCTGAATCGGCGCCCACGCAGCTCCGAGACCCTCCGCATATGCGTTTCCGTTCTGCGAGATGATCGCGGTGATGGCGTTGGGACGCTCGAGCGCGAGCCGTAGCAGCACGGGCGCGCCGTAGTCGAAGATGTAGACGGCGAAGGATGTGATCTCGAGTGCGTCGAGGAACGCGATCAGCGTTGTAGCGAGCGAGGCGAATGTGTATTTGTAGTTCCGCGCCGATGCAACCTCCGTGAATCCGAATCCGGGAAAATCGGGAGCTACTACGCGGTAGTGTTGGGATAGAAGGGGGATGAGATTGCGATACTGGTGGGAAGATGTGGGAAACCCGTGTAGGAGCAGGAGAGTGGGTGCGTCTGCGTTGTTCGGAGGAGAAGCGGTTCGATAGAACACTGAAATTCCAGAATCGACCACGACGGATTTAACTGTGGTGAGTGCCATTTTTATGACGAGGCTCGTTTACCAATAGCAGAACTCCCCCATAACCTTTATCAGTACGCGCAGGATATCTCCCCGTTTACTTCTTGCGCGGCGAAGACGGCGTCATGTGATCAATCGACCGCAGTTAACGCTCAGTACTGAGTAAGGGAACGCTCGGTCTACTCGGCAACACGGGCAGCATTAGCAAGCCCGTACTTTATCGGAGTTACTCTCTTTGTTTGGATTTCCCCAGCCTTCTAATTCGTAACCAGTTGCAAACGTCGAAAAAATTGAACCATATAATTTGAACCAAAAGCCCGAACCTTCGACGAATTCAAGTCCCCTCCTTATTTTCATGCGTCCATTGAGGTTATTAAAGCCGTTGTCTTTATTGTGTTCTTAACTAACTCATGTGTGTCCTCTTCTTTGTGGCATCTCAAAACCAAGCTTCACTTTTTATTTCACGGCAGTTTCCGTGACAGGATTCCCACGGTTCAATTTGGCGAAGTTTCGAACATGAGTCCTACATTAGCAGAATTCTCTCATCATGCTGCGTGGAGACGCCTGAAACCATCCTATATGTCTGGCGTCGTCATTCTGCGCTGACCTGCTGCCTAACCCCGAGATCCGCATAGCCTGCGGCAATTCGATGTACCTTTAGACCGGCCGATATGCCCTTCCTTTTTCTGTTCAAGAGCAACGATTTCGTTCCATTCCTACATATAACTTTTGACCTGTGGCAAAACGCTGTCTAGCAGACAAGTAGCATATGTATTTGCCCATGGGCGCCGGGCACTAAATACATTGGCATCGATAAATAAGTAGTGTCAGAGCCACCCACCCATCGCGGCCATAGAAGAAAGTACATTTCAATCACAGATTTAATTGGAACGAGCCTACAGATAAAGGAAGGACACTTGAGTCATATTGCAAGTAAGGACAGTAAAGGATAGACATCCAAATCAGAGTGGAAACGACCGTGAAGGGGTGAGTCCGATTTCACCCAGTAGCGCAAACAAGAAGAATGTCGATAATAGTTTTTACACCTAGGGGACGAGATTTAAGCGCTAGAAAGACAGGAGTTGAATAAATCTCACCTCCGTCATATCCGCTTCAGCGTTACTCGTAACGCATACGGTTCCGGTCTTTATGGTCTGTGCGAGAGCGTATGGGGGAATATTACACATGCCGACCTTTGTTGCAGTGAAACTGGGTGCATCCTCGTGCTCCCATGGACGGTAAAGCAGCATGCATGTCACCCCGCTCCCATGAACTGCCAATGGAATCATTGCGTTGGGCCGGGCGACCGCAATCACCTCAGTATAGACTTTGTTTCGAAGATCAACAAGTTTCGCTGAGAAGCATTCTCGTCTTGGAGGTTTCTTTGAGTGCCCACCGTGGACAAAAATACCCTTTTTTTTCTGGGTACCCCCTCTTTTCGCAGATTTACCCCAAGATCTCCGAAGATCTTTGAAGAAACTCGAGGATCTGCGGTTTTAAAAAAGCTCTTCCAAGTTTCCTTGACTTTCTTCGAAGAAACATGAAGATTCACCACATTTTTTATTGCAATGACCTTTTATTTCCATCACAGATCCTCGAGAATCTTGGACACAGCTTTTTTTTTTTCGGCTAAAAAAAAGTGGTTCAATTCTTCAAAGATCTGTGGTTTTTGCTTCGGGTTTTTTCTGAGTCTTGTTTCTGTGATTGCTGGCTTGTCTACAGGCTGTAAATTGATAGGTTCTGTGATCGTTGACTTCTCTGCCGCTCTCCTAATTCCGAATGAACATTGATGATGGGTTGATGTGGACCCCGGAAGCGCTCACCAATGACACTAATACTTTTTAATATGTACCATCCGTGCCTCGCAGGCGAATCTCGCGTGCATGTCAGACCGGCATGGATATACTCAAATAGTGAACATAGTAGTCCTGAGCTATTTTCACCCTAAAAACACCTCCATGAACCTAGGCATCCTTTAGGAGTCATCTGTTACAAGAATTGGAATGGGACGACGAGCCCGAAACCGACGACAGTTGAGCATCCTCACCCATACCATAAGTTTACTCCTTCCCAGGGGCGAATTATTTGCTTGCTTTGTACACTGGGAGGACTCCTGGAAACCGGTGTTCATTATCCGGACCGTGTCATGTAATGCTACCTACCTACTTACCCACGTACCCAACTCTTTCCCGCCTTCGAAACCACCTTTGATTTATTACTTAAATTTGATGGTGGGTAAACCACAGGTGTACTAATTCGCTTGGAAGAGCAACATTCTACCTGAATCGTCTAGTATCTCGTCCCTTTGCGAGGGGGCTAGGATAATTCGCGGTGTCCGCAAAAAAAAGCACCGCGCCGCGCCGCGTCACTTGGTGGAGATCGCCGCGTTCTATTTTGCGATCGCCGCGTCTCCCACATGATCGCGTCTCAGTACCTCAGCGCCGCGGACCTGCCGCACCGCCTACCAGGAACTATTTCAACTTACCACAGTCACCAGGGGCTCCGCCGGCCCTTGCTTAGCCTAGCTTCCATGTCCTCGTACCACCGCCGCGTTTAACTATAACCATATATCAACCATATACAGCTATTAGTATGTAGCGAATTCAAATACGATGCTTGTCATCGTGCAGTACTACTGTGAGCACCCTTTAGTAGGTGTGTAATGGAGGTCGAACATTGTTCCGAGGGCATTGGGAGCTTTCTAACAGAACTAATTTGAACTCCAGTCCGCATGCATGACTGTTTTTCCCGATGACTAATTCGAACAAAACAGCAAGATGTCCTCACGCAGACCATTCTGATTTTGATTAGTACTCTTCACGCTTCACTCTGTTCGCGAGGGAGGAAACAAGTAGATAACTATGTCGGAAAAACCGAAATTCGGTGACAAGGAAGTATCTGTACTGAGCATGGCTGATCAGGCCATCAGGATTTGGGGGGCCTGAACATGCTCAATAATTCTAAATAACCGTCAGTAGGCACTGATCAGCCTGACGAGCCTGATTCAACATATCAGTTCCGGTCAGCCATGATCAGGGTCCACCAGCGGGGATAACAAAACTTCTTACCCTCTTACTTGAGGGCTCCTACCATCGTAACCAACTCACTTATACTACCACTACTACTAAGACATGAACTATATCATTATTATTTAACTATCTACATGAACTTCTCGAACTAAGGTTGAAATTCTAAGCTTGTTATTGCGGTTCACAGTGGAAGGACATGAGCTGAGTTATATAACTTGCTCGAGCCACCGGGTTCAGCTTCCAGGGCTTGCCAACTGAGTTCTTGGGGCCACTCCGAAATTCTTTCTGTGCAGAAAATGACATGTATATGATGCAGGATTGAGGGCAGAAAGGTTAATTGGTACAACAAGAGGGGGATCTGACCGAGCCTGATCAGTCCTGATGCTGCCTGATGAGTTGCGCAGCTGAACCTGACCAGCCCTGATGAGACCGCCAGCGCTGATCAGGCAAATTGGGTTTTTCCGACATACCTGGGCAAGGGTAAAATTTTCCATATGATGGATGGATTGTGTTGCCGTGGACTGTGCCCGAAAGGTGAATTGTGTGGGATGTTTTCTTCCGCAAATTCTCGAGCACAATTAGAAGAACTAAGCACATTGAGTGCTGTTGAGCCTGGCTGCTGTCGAGATTACCCAGTAGAACTTCGGGTAATGAGTGAGTAAGACTCAACACAACATAACATCTATATTTCGGTTGACTAGATTAACTCTGGGCTTCGATGGATTCATTCACTACAACGATGCATCCTTCAACCGTCAGGAAAGTATTAATTTATCTTTCAACGATCGCCCGTGCTCAGGACACAATGAAATGGGATCTTGAAAAAATTTAGTGTGCACTGATTCTGAACATTCAAGCTTGAATTGAGAACTGGAAGAGGCTAGCTTCCGTGTTTCGTATACTCACGGGGCATAAGAGCACGTAATAGATCTAAAGAAGAGACACTAACACGCAAAGTAAGTGCAAACGGAACTCTGGGTTTGCAGTTGTTGAAGTTCATACTTCGCACAGAGCCGCTGCTTCATGTGTTAGTTCGATTGCTCATTTGGCCCGGCTCGCAGGTGCTGAGATTGCAAAGTTCCACGACCAGCGCCCTGATGCGGGGGTGATGAGAAGAAATGTCTCCAGAAAAAGTACGTAGAGTCGGCTGGGGAGAACTTACCTCAGATGTTGGTAGAGCGGAAGCCTCAGTGGTAAAGCAAACCTCCGCATGGAACATGGACAGAATGACTTACAACAATTTATAGCGATTTATATCTCAGTCAGCTTCTCCGGAGGAGTAAGAACGGTCGAGAACGAGTACCCACGGACCTCACTTCATTGGATGTGTCTTACCCCGGAAACTTGTCGCCTCTCGAAGTAGGCGGGATGGATGTGTCACGCACCGCCGCGTTGGTAGCCCCTAGAGTCAACGGTGAAAGAAGACGAAAGTTTAAGTTAATCCTGCAAGGAGGTAACAAAATTGAGTGCCTCGGGCAGGCGGCGATTTGGGCAATGCCGAGGCGGCCGAGATACTTCCCACGGTTCAATTTTGCATTTTCCATCGTTTTTCTGCCTCCCAAAGATATCATCAGCTCAATTCTGAGTCAAGAAGACTGTGTTCGATCCTGAGAGTCTTTAAACTCTTCATTCCCCGAGAAACAGTCGTTATGTACATCCGACAGATCGAATTTGCGCAGCACAATGCTATCAATGCGTACGAACGTAGCGCCGCGACTAGAATATGGGGGTAGAGGGAAGTCCGAGTCCCCCATGGCGTAGATATATCTCCCCTGCAACAGGAAATTTTATAAAAGAAGGTGTCCTTGAAGTCTCGCTTCGAAATTGAGGAGACACGGCCACAAAAGAAAAGACTTGTACCTTGTAATGTTGGAATTGCATGCAACCACGAATATACTAAGGCGAGTAAGGCAGCTACAGCTAATAGCTAGTTCAAAGGTGAGAACACAATGCGTTACAAAGGCGTGCTATGGCGCAAAGTCAGCTGCTCGGGTAAAAATGTGGGACTGGTTTCAATCGGGGTGCGTCGAAGCTTTTCTATCCCCAATACAGTCCGAAGGAAGTGCCGCTAAGATATGAAGTTCTAGCTCACTCCCGGGAGGGTGTAAAGTAACCTCAGTGGATGGAACTGCGGTGAAGGCTTGGTCGGCAGGGGAAAGTTAGGCATGCTGGTTGGTTGGCAAATATAGTAGGCCAGCTTGAGGCCAGCAAGAATAGAGATGGATTTAAATTCGTTCCAGATGTATACCTTCGCGGAACGTCGACGAAAGGGGTTTGTCCACTAGTAGGACCCCAAAAGGCAGTCACTATGAAATGATTCAAACTTCAACCGTGGTAAATTATGAAACCATAGTTTTGCATCGAAGTCAGTTGGAGGAACTGGAGGTTGAAATGGTGTCCCCATATTAGACCCTTGAGGGGTCGCTCCCAGTTCCCCATGACGTGATCGAAGACCAGGTATATTAAACCAACGTCCCAACACGTTAGGAGAGCTATTGGTGGCCTTGAGAGTCGAGACTGAAAACAGCCCTCAGATATTCAGCACCACGCCGCGGTGTCTTTCGCCGCGTCATGCCGTGCCGCTGCAAAACAAAATATTTTGACCTTAACTGTTTGTGTACAGAGTCTGGTGAGTCGAATTTATGTTCTGAGAAAATTTAGTGCAACGGCCGCTACAATCAGTATATTCAAGCCCACCACTCTGAAGTGTAATAATAGTTTTTTGAAAGTGAGCCTCATTATTGCCAACATATACACCCTCATGTAATTAGCAATGAGAACGGCAGCCGTTGTTAGTATTAGTGTAGAAGTAATGGAGGGGAAAAGACTGGATTTCGACTGGATTACAGGCCTGTATTTATCACGGCCGACAATAGCTTGTCCTTTTCAAATTTGGGACAGCGCGTTGAAACGGCGCAACAACAATGTACCGACATCTAGCTGCATTTTGCG
The DNA here is from genome assembly GCA_029378385.1 of Mycena metata. Classification (NCBI taxonomy): domain Eukaryota; kingdom Fungi; phylum Basidiomycota; class Agaricomycetes; order Agaricales; family Mycenaceae; genus Mycena; species Mycena metata. The sequence goes on from JARKIB010000072.1 coordinate 428,010, forward strand.
ATTTTTAGCGCTAGTTAAATGCAAGGCATACTAGGCTTCGAGTTGTAACAAGCTAGCTTTCTAATAGGTGCAATATTCCTATTGGGACTCTGTTTGGTGATACAAAGGAGGGTCAGAGTGAGCTCCGGCTGCTGACCGTAGTACAAACTTAGTGCTAGGCGCGTGAACAAGTGTTACACTAGGGGAGTATACGCATTAAGGAGGATTACTATGGTCTAGTATCTCATAGTGTGGGCTAGCACGCCAATAGACGACTTCCAGAGAGCACAGGATAACGAGAGTTACCAGCTAGCGTAAAGAGGAGAGACATACGAATCGCCAGTGTGCAGCTAGCGGGATAGCACCGGGCTAGGGGCCATGTTCCATAAATAACTTGGCGCTAGCTTCGGGTTTATCGGGCTAGCTGGCGATAGCGACGGCTAGGAGAAACTGTCGGCAAGAGACTATGCCAAGTGATAGATCAGGTGATCGACGCGACGCGTTTGAGAGCAGCTAGCTGCACCAAACAAACTCAAAAGAGATGTATTGCAGAAGAGATGGCACGATGCCTGAACGGCTAGATGTTCAGTCCGTGCGGAGACGGAGGTTGGGAGAGGATTGGTGAGCAGACGATGGCGGGAATGGTTTTTCCGAGTCGTTTTGCAAATACAGAGGTTCCGGGAGCTGTAAAGCTGTACGGAATTGGCGATATACCCAGCCTAGGCCCCCAAGATGGTCAGCTAGCTGACTGTCTGGCAAGCCTAGCGCACGATAGCACCGGCTAGCTCGCTGTAGCGGAGCTGCACGGACCAGTTTTTATTCATTTCACTTTACCTCATCTCTTTCTCTCAACTAGTATAAAAAGGACATGTAAATACCGCTGAAAGACCAGTTCATGCCCCGCTCATCGTTACGACAATAAGGGTGTGCTCAGGCCTAGCTAGCGGAGATAAAGTATCTTCTTCGTTTGTAAAGTCTATAGAAATCGAATCAGTGTTGTTGGATCCACAAGTAACTGTGTGAACTAATAAGCAAAGACTCGTGTTGGGAGCTTGTGAGCGGCAACGACCTCCACGTATAAATCGGGACCGAGCGCACAAAGAGAACGTTTGAGAGTTGTCGTTGACTTCGTGGTAGACTTCGCAAGGGCTACGCATTGGGTGACTAGGAAACGCCTCCCGTAAAACGGACTACGACCAGCACAGCACTTTGGTAGAACTCCTTGGTCGATTCATTGGCCGATTAACGAAGCTTGAGTGAACCCTCTAGGTCCAGTATAAGCCCAAGTGTTAAGGAAAAGAGCTTAGATTCAAGGTTCTAAGTCGGCACCCAAATATCTGTTGATCTGGGATCGTCATAGAGGAGAGAATAGCTGGCGCAGCATAGTCCGTAACTGGAAGTTTTCAGAAGACACTTTATCCCCTCGCCTAGGACGACGTAGCAATCTACGTCCGCTTAGTAAAAACCCTTTTTACCCCAACCCGTTCATTCCAATCCCTTGGAAAGACTTATTTCGGTCAAACGGTTGAGCTAGCTCAGAGATTGAAGTGTTTGTTGGGATAGTAGAGGCCATAAATCATCGCTAGTGCACTAGGGAATCAAACCAGCAGTCGCATACTACGACTCGGGACCCGAACTCACTAGGAAGACGCGCTAGTCTTAGTGTTATAATCATAAGGCGATTGGTGTGGTGTGTTAGGTTTTAGGTGTGGTGTGTTAGTGTTCAAGCTAGCCCATACTTTAGCTTAGCTAGCCTCAATTCACTGTCAGCGCATCTTGCCCATTTCAGCGTCCTCGTGCACGCCTCCATGATGTCCTTTTACTAACTCCGGCCGCTTTGGCCTTTCGGGGTTTTCCGTGGCCACGCCGCAGCCGCGCGTTCTCGGGAGTTTCCGGCAGAAAAGTGATCTGTCCTACCGCTCCCCCCCTCTGCGTTCAAGCCCCTCGACAAACTCAACAAGTCGATGTGCAAGTTCGTCACCGGAGGGTACAAGACGGCTGCGCTGGCTGCTCTGGAGATAGAGGCCGCGTTGCTCCCGGTACAGCTGCGAGTGGAACGGCACGCGCTCAACATAATATCCTCTTACCTTACTCTTCCCCCCACCCATCACCTACTCCAATTGACCGCGGATGCGATTTCAACGCCGCCAAGGAACCCCAAACTAGCCTCGATGCTGCACATGGTCGAACGGATCCCGGGCGTACGTTGGCCGGCAACAGTACCAGCATGCGGCCAACGCATACGGCGTAGAGGGGCCCCGGAGGAGGAGGGGGAGCCGGAAGCGCTGTTCGACCCGACACTCGGGATGGAACCCATTGTCCCGGTGTATTCGCTGCCTTGGAGTCGCCCCCTCCCAGTTATTACCCTGATCCCGAACAAGGATGAGGCGTTGCGTGCGCTGGAGATAGCGACGAACGACGAACGGGTGGGGGCGGCAACGTGGTTTACTGACGGGTTGTTGATGGAGGGGAAGGCAGGTGGAGCGGCGGTGCGGGTAGACAATGGTGGGGTGGAGGCAGAGAGGATAGTAGTACCGCTGGGGGAGGGGCAAGTGTGCGATGGGGAAATGGAGGGCCTAGTGAGGGCGACGGAGAGGGCGTTGAGGGGGGGAAATGCGCACATTCTGTGTGTGGCGGACTCGCAAGCGGCACTACGCGGCATCACGTCCACCGCACCCCGCTCGGGCCAGTATCGAGCAGTCCAGTACAACGAGATGGTGCGTGAGGCGCTGACGGCCGTACCGCACCTCTCGATCGTCAACCTCTGGACGCCGGCACATATCGGGACGGCGGGGAACGAGCTGGCGGACAAAGCGGCAAAGGGTGCGACGGAGATGGAACCGGACCCCACGCTATTCGTGTCCCTTACCACGGTATGCCGAAAGATCCACCTTCAGACTCTCGGGGAGTGGAACACCAGATGGAAACGATCCACCACCGGCGAACCGCTCCGCAAGATCGACCGCACCCTACCCTACCCTCGCTAGTCCCCCGCCCTCTCTATGCCGGCTTGCTACCACGCGGACTATCCTCCATCATAGCCCAACTCCGAACGGGCGCGTTGCCCCTTAACGCCTACAAGCACAAGATCGGTGTCGTGCCTTCTCCGGCCTGCGAGGCGTGTGGGGCTGCGAGGGAGACGCGCGCACACTACCTGCTTGAGTGCCCCCTATGGGAAAAGTACCGACAACCGCTGCATATAGCCTGCAGGGAGGTCGGCTTCTTCGGCTCCCTCCACCTCTCCCCACTCCTCTCCCATCCCAAGCTGCTAAAGCCACTGGCCGCGTTCGTGGAAGCGATGGGCCGGTTCCAGTGATAAAGATATGTCTTGGCTTATTTTCCCTTTTCTTTTTCTTCTTTTCTCTCTCGTAGAATATACTCATATAATGCTAGAAACCATCCACTCATAAACACCACCATACAATACCCAAATACCGCAGCGATACCGAAAACTTACCCACGTCGATTACATACGAGCAACAGCTTTACCGCGACACGACTCTTTTCTTCTCTTTTCCTCTACCTACTTACTGATAAAATTACGATACATAAACCACCACGTAGATACCTATAACCACCCTTAGAGTACTGCTGCCATAGCCATTACAGGCCCACATACAGCTGAATATAGTGATTGATGATGATGATGATGATGACCAAGGTTCGAGGTGTTGCGTTGGTCCTAAACTCTACCAAATATGAACCTGCAAGTTATTACAGCTCTTCAGCGGGCTTTCTGCGGGGAGAGGCCACCTCCCACGGCGATGACGCGCCCCGCACCTTGCTGCATCCGTGAATCGAACAACACCGAGATCGCTGGTGGCATTCCCACGCTCCGCTCCCTTCTATCCACTCTGAATCCCCCCGCTCCCTGCCGAAAACGCTGCTATTCATCGCCCCCACCGGTAACATTAGCCACATTATTTACTATGCTTAGATTGCTTCCCTCCCTTTGCCGCTTTCCTGCATTTAGGTTCAACTTGCACTTGGCCTCCACTTGAGTCCATGATCCGGCATTATCCTGTTAGATACCTTATCCCGTTAGATACTGTTTCAACATTCTGTGTGGCAATCAGATGGGTGTTGAGGAAGCTTTGATTTTGGGCACAGTTCTGCCCAGCATCGGAAATCAAATTTCTCATAATCCTGTTTCTATATTGCAAATATCTTATTGAGTTCTTTCATTGCTAGGTACAGCCAGAGACAACTGTATACTTATTACAGGCGTGCGTGAAATGAATTTATGTCAGAACTCAACCGTGGGAAGTGAAATTGATGAGTCGATTAGGTCGGATCCGGGAGAGATTAGGGTTGCAATTCGATTGCATCGTATTTTAGTCACCGCCATGCAGGTCTGGTCCTCGGGGTCCTAGTGATGGGAAAGTTCGGTTCGGTTCAGGTTCGAACCCGTTCGAACTTAATTTTTTCTCTCACCATAAAATGACCTCAAGTTGACCATGACATCAATTAGGTGTGACTTTAGGTTGCTTCTGTGAGTATGCAGATGTGTTCCCCATAATTCTTGGGTCTTCTAATGGTGTTCAAACATTATTTTCGCACCCTGGGCTGGCCATCACAGCCATCACATCAACATCAAACGCGAAATTGCTCTTCAAACCATCACCACCCCCACCAGCAAGCTTTAAGTGTGTGTCAGCTAGATATAACTGACTTTTGGCAAGGTGAAATCAGCGAAACATCACCCAAATGAGCCCAAATAAGCGACCAGAGGCGTACTTGTGGTTCAAGGTTCGGTTCGGTTCAGAGGTACTTGGGACCTGGCCGAACCCTGAACCGAACCTCAGGTTCAGGTTCGGGCATTTGGCTGAACCTGAACCTGAACTTCGGGTTCAGTTCGGTTCAGTTCGAGTTCGAACCGAAAGGTCGAACCGAACTTTCCCAACACTACGGGGTCCCCCAACAAATGTGATTCCATCAGCCTCAAATGTTGGGTTGCTAACTTCTACACAACCGAGAAAAAAAAATGTGTGCTGGGGAAAAAAAGCGCCGTCGAAGATCTTCGAGTTTCTTCAAAGAAATGTCTGTTTTCAGGATCTTGAAGGATCTTCGAAGAAACACGACTTTGGTGGCGGTGTGGCGAAAAAAAGAGGTCAGAATCTTCGAAGATCTTCGAGGATCTTCAGTGAAGATCACAGAAACTCGCAGATCCTCACAGATCTTCAAAGATCTGGTATAAAAAACATGTCACTAAAGCAAAAAAGTATTTTTGTCCAATTTGGGCCTTCATAGGTTTCTCCCATTTGGGAATAAGTTGCTGATCTCCTGGTAAGTATCATCATCAGCGTAAAGAAACAATTCAAACGAGGAAAGATATAATAACCCCAGTGAACCAGCGAGCGCAAATGGCTGTCTTGCTTGCCGAGGTTATTTTCAAGGTTCGCACCCCAGTCCGCATCTTCAAGCCAGGCCCATCCGTCCCGCTCCAAATACATCGTCCCAACCAGCAGCTCCAATATGCAATAAAGGACCGAGATGAGCCAGTACAGAACTATGCCCACAACGTTGCCGCTGACCAAGCAATAGAGGGATATGATGGTGATGATAAGCACAACGCACTGTGCTAAGATCTTTAGGCCCTTCATCTCCTCGTTGGTATACAGGCCATCTTTATCTCGTTTTAAAGGCGTCGGCCGTAGCCCTATGGTTTTCTGACCGAGGATCGTCAGAGGGGGATTGGGCGCCTTAAGCCTGACCTCGGAGTGGGTCTTCTGGGGTGTCACGGGCGACGTCTTTTCTTTTTCCTTCCAGACTGCGGTGAAGTATCCGGAGACAGGGAAGGCGGTTACAAGGGGTTCGAGGCGTTCATTCCCCACGGTAGGGTGAATTGGTTTCCCCAACCAGGAGACTGAGCGGTCGTCCGGAATGCTACACACCGCGGCGAGACTTGCAGCATTATAGAAACCCTGGTTGAGTTCGAGTAACCATCCGAGATCATTCCAGCCACTGCTTCCGAGATCCTGGAGGCGCGCGCGTCGAGGAAGTAGGCCGTTCAGCGCTTCCCCTAGCAGCTCGTGATCGGGAAATTCGCTGATCTCGTCTCTCAGAATCGCTTCCACCACAAGCGCATGGATTGTCATCTGCCATGAAACCGCGCCTGCGTTGACTGAATGTTGATATACCGCGTACCTGTAATTCGAATCAGTCACCTGAACAAAGAACGAGGGCCAAACATTTTACAGATGCCATCTGTTCGCCAGGGCAGCATTCGTCTGCATTTCACCTCTGAATTTGTGGGCAGCATCATGGGAAACGCGCACGACGAGCTCGGAGACTCTCGTCAGTCGGATCACGTGCTGTGCGTGAAGAATCTCAGCAAAGGTGAAGAGCCGCTGTCCCCAGGGACAGTTGATTCCAGTGTGAAGGCAGCCGATTGTCGAACAAAACACTGCGACCTGGTCCGCTTTGCTAAAGATATCCGCCACTTTCCCGAGCTCCTTTTTCCGCACGGATTTGACGGCTTTCTCAAACGCTTTCCAATGAGGCTGGGGTTTATCGAGCGCTTCCCATTGAGCCTGGGGTTGGATGCAAAATTCGTCCAGCCAGATATATTCGGTGCGGTCCCCCTTCCGTTCTGCTGAACAATATAGCTCCAGATATCTTTTGGCTATCTTCCGACGATCGCGGTGGCTATATGGTGGATTTCCCCGAGGAGCCCTGATTGGGCGTTCGTTCTCGGGGAATAGCATTGCGGCGCTGTCGATATCGTAACTAAGTGCCGTGTAGCCAACGGGGTCCTTCTTGTTGAACTCGGTTTGGGAAAAGCTGTCGAGCCTCCCATTCGCGATTTTAACCGACAGTACCCATGTTGGGTAATAGCCATTAACGTCGGAGTCGTATTCGCCCTTCCCTCCTTTCAGCGCGTGAGTGAGAACGGGATCTGGGGTCGTGGCAAATTCAACCAGCCAGCCAGCGCCGACGTAATTGGAGAACTTTTGTTTAAGGACGCGAGGGATTAAGATGTATAGCGGAGCCATCGTAAGGACTGTGAAGACCCGAACGATATTCCCCAACACATGTAGGGGCTACGGCGCAGATTAGATAAGTACTGTAGTCCTGCCGATTTCACCCACCTGTCTAGGATTCCGGTGGAAATATCCACACCCTTCCACTGCAGCCTCTTCTTGGAAGACGCGCATAACACGCAGATTGGTAGACAGCTCCGAAAACGATTTAGCGAGGGCCTCCATGGCAGAGGTAAGGGTGGCGGTACGTGTTTCGGGATTGCAACGAAACAGAGACCCGATGAAGGGAGTGGAATGGGGACTATATGAAACGCTGGGACGGATAAGAGAGTGAATGAAGATTAGAGATGAGGGGAAGATTACTTCAGAATCTTCACTTCACTCTCTTTATAAAATTAAGCCTGTCCGTCGGATCCGAAGCTTTGAAAACGCCGCTCGGAACCATCAACAGCTGACGAGTCGACATCTGTCTATCATCGGCATCCGTTTTCCCTTAGTCTCTACAGCAACGTGAGAAATCACAGCACTACTATTCAACGTCTTTTGATCTCTTTACCGCGTCTGATCAGCGCCGTCAAAGTGTTTCAGATGCTACGTCGAAGTGTATGTTATTTTCCAAAGGTTTGAGCTGTTCCGGTCTCGGGCTCGTTGCGAAACTGCTTCTTTGTATACCCTTAGTTCTACCGAGAGACGATGGTGTAAATAGTGCCCACACCGGGATACTCTTGCAAACCGAAGTTCATGAGTTGGACCGTCTACCTACACCGCGCTGGTGCATCAATTAAAACCCTGACAGATGCGCATTATCACAGAAAGAGACAAAGATAGGAAGATCCTGATTAGCTTTGTATCCAGCGCCTAAGTTAGACATTATGCTGTGGATTACCTGGGAACACGGAGACATAGGCGCCGTAGTATGAGAGGAGCGGCGAACCGCAGCTGGCATCGAAATTGCGAGAAATACCTGCATGAACTGACCTCAAACGTTGGTTGGAGTGCAATGCACCGGGCCAAAAGTTGATATGGGCTCTAACACGGACCTTGTGGTTTATGGAATACAACGATTGGCCGTCAACGAGTTGGGAGGATGCAATCTATGATGGTTCAAAGCATCAGCAGGAAGAACTGATAAAACCAAGAGTCGACTGTTCGCTACTCTTGTGTCTGTGGCGTGGCGCCTAATATGAAGGATGGATGTAAACCGAGTGATCACAAACCTGTTCTCTGATTTATTAAGCATACATAACACCCCCCAAAATAAAAGTGTGGTGCCAATTTGGCATCTGGTAGAATGGTAGCGGGAGTCTCACCACTCCTACCACGTTCTATATAACGATGATCAATGAAAAACAGAACCAATGGAATGTGGAACCTGCTATGAAATAATGAGCCGAGGAATAGAACCCATGGAATCGTAAAACTAGTGGCAGAAGTGACAGTGCCACTGGCGCCTTTGGGGCCCATGGTACATTTTCGAGATGGATGTACTTACAGCGGTCGCCTGAGGACGAGAATGTAGCCGGTCGTCGTTCCATTGATAGGCTGCCGTTGCGGGGACGACCCAAATATCTGGGACAGGGTCCCACTTAATTAAAACCAGCTGAGTTGAACGAAATAGTACGTTGGAGAAGTGCGAACCTCGTTGTATATGAAATGTCACAGTAAGTAATATGCAAATGCCAGAAATTTAGGTAACGAACCCAAGTGGCTAGCAGGTGGCGACTCCCACATCGTGAAAAAAGGGACCATTTTCTCAAGGAGACCCATAGCCACAGCAGACGCGCTAAAGACAGTTTGTGCGTTGGGAGAATCGGATGGCGAGGCAAATTCATCATTCGTTGAATGACACGGAATCTGCTTCAAAGTATGATAATCCATCGCGAACCCGTTCACTGGAAGACATAGACTTTCTTCATACTTACGCCCCAAGGTCCACTTCGGTCATCGCCGCCTCGGAGATTTCCTCGTATTCCCAAATACCGGAACGACTTTGGCGGAAGGCTGAAAGTGGCTTTGCTGGAGGTCAAAATTCAAGAGTACCAATTAGTCAGTTCGGCGGGAACCGCACAGAATACTCACAGTTAGCACAGCTTCACTCATAACCTAGTCCAGACACCAAACGAACTATATTGCTTGGTCCTCGAAATAAGTTTCCCACTGAAAAGTGGAAGGTACCTGAAATAGATGGCCAACCAGGGGTAGGAAAAGCTGAGAGTGAGGAGCATGAGGAAATCGAGGTGACTGCAATTTGCTCTTGATTCCTGTTACAATTTATAGGGCGAAGGAGTATTGCAATATGACAGATTGCGTATTCTTCCGTATCTTGCGGTTGGAGCAGGATCAGGAGGGAGCAGAGGCTATGATTAGATCCGATGAAGCGACGAAACTAATAAAAGCGCGTGAACTATTTTTGAGCAGGTTGAAGAGGATATATCACGATCGCAGCTGGGAAATATTTATGAGAGTTCTGAATGGACGACTCATTCAGAAACCTGGGAGGTCCTGGGTGTGTTAGTCTGGCTACTACGCAACTATAATATCATATTGAGTTTACTGTGTGCGTTGTCTATTTACATCTTCGGACACAGACTCCGTAGTGTGAAAACCATCATGGGACGAAAAGAGTTGCAAGTGGCCGAAAGTTGAATTCCAAGTTACCGGTCGGCTTCATTCATCACAGTTCTGCTGTATACCGGGCCTTCCCCCCGGAAAATACATGAGAAGCCGCCAGATAACCGATAAGTGTACTCTCTACCCATCATGCGTGTTGATTTGGTGGGTAAACAAGTTTCTCTGAGCGTGGTTGAGCAACTTGAAGTCGAATTGCAAGTTTCCGCCAGAAGGAGTCTGCGAGGCCTGGGGACCAAAACGATCACTTCAAGATGCGCCCGATGCCGCACATCAGGAAAATCCCAAATTACTATGAGCCACTATGAGCTGCCACATAGACCCAGATAGACACCATAGACCTTATAGACAACTGCTATAGTGTCTATGTGTGTCTATGGATGTCTATAAAACAGGCTATAGACACCATAGTGATTTGGGTTTTTCCTGATGCAGAAGCCCATCCCGCGATGCGTGGAGTAAAACTTCCAGATGTGCAGTTCAGGAAAGTGAGTAAGATACCGCAAAAACAGACGACGCAGGGAGACAAAGTTCATAAAAGGGAGCTCCAATTAAAAGCAGTTCAATCATCCCGTGTCTTTGGGGTAAAGAATTCGAAGCCGGGGATAAGATGAGTGCCGAGCTCCAATTCCGTTGGGATTTATCGCGTTAAATTTGCGTCGCCTGTCCTGGGGCAAGCGTGTGGCTGAAGGTGGTGGAACTTCCACCATGCCACTGGAAGTATCGGATCAAGCAAAGTTTTGCCGTCTGATCGTGACCTCGACACGTGTCCGTGACAGGCGCGTCTCTCCTCCGCCACCAACAGTACAATATGGTCGCACGGCTTCAATGTCCGCCAGCGTCTTTACACTACCTGTGTCTCTTCTGCTCTTGATTCACCTCCATCTCCTGCAATATCCACTTGCAAACAAGCCCAAATACGACCACAATCTCTTTGACGCGCGTGTTCGCGGCCTCCGCGATTGCACAAGAAGTATGGAGGATGTCTGTTACTTCTTGATCACTCGCATCGAGGGATCCAAGGAACGCGCGCGCGCAAGGTACGGGCTAATCAACTATGTCAATACATTTTCCGAGTCTCGCCCGGTAGCAAAGGTCATATCTACCTATCCCTGTGTGCAGCCCACAGAAACAACAGCCTTCCGTACATCCCTGGCGAAACTCTTAGAGACTCTTCGCCATTCATACATGTCCTCTGGACGAGCGGATAGCAAAACTCCGACTGCAAACAGTGCTTGGTGGTGGAAGGATGTTATGGCTCGCAAGTCTTTACTTGAAGAATGCACCGGAGAAAGGTAGCACACCCAAGCCCTTCTTGGATCTTTCTGACCCTCCTTAGGTTCAAACGGCTCATACTGGCCCTCTCGACCCACGCCCTCCTGAAGGGTTCTCGAACCATCGAACCGAACGAAACACAGGTCCGTTCCTTCTTCCTCCTTGATTCTGTTTACCACGATGTATACCCAGGCGCTGCTGCGTACCCAACCACGGGTTTACATGGTGCACCTTGCGACATTTCAATCCCACCGCAAGGCACAGGCTCGCTCAGCATCACTGCTGGATCAGCGACAGCACGACCTCCGGGTTTTGCGTGTACGTCGACGACTGCTGGGCTCTCCCCGTTGTGCTCTAATCCTTTTGATACGCTGAAACGGGCAGCTGCGCCTGACTATGAAACTCGCTAGGATATGCCTAGAGAATCCGCACTAAATGCAACAAACCACTAACACACACAACTAACACAACTTCACTTTATACTCCCAAGAACTGGCGCACTCCTTGGTTGAGTTTGGGTCCGAGCCGTAGTATGCGACTACTGGTTTTGGATTCCTAGGGGCAACGAAAAGGTATCAATCTCTGTTCTGCTACTGACACTGGTCCTACTCTCTGGTCTGTTCTTGTGACAGGCCTGTGTACTGTCCCTTTTAGGCATGGCCAGAGGCCTTTGCGACACAGTAGTCAATAACCTAATTAGGATTCCGTGGTACATACAGCCACAATGTATTAGATAATCAGCCATAACTTAACCAGCACTTTCACCTATCGTCTCAGGGTGAACGGTGCGACAACACTCGGCGCTCCCTTCAGCTCCCTTCTCCAGGTTGCAGGAGCCTGACCTCGGGTAACCAGGATTCACGTTGAGACGACTCTGGGTCGAAATCTTGCGATTTTTGTGTTTTTAAGTCCTTAAACAAGACTTATAAGCAACCAGTTGTTTCCGGCGGAAACGGTTCGCACTGCGACCGGAGCCCAGGAACCCTGCTCGGTGATACATAAGAGAGTCAAAGTGAGCTCCGAACTGTTGACTGTAAACTGCTATGCTGGGAACAGATAGTTGAACCACCAAGGAGAATGGCCGCCCCAGCTAGCCAAAGGAAAGGATATAATCTACTAAGAGCACCAAAGACTGCATGTCTAAAGGGACTTAGGGTACTCAGGAGGGTCGATTGAGCCTTAGAATTGAGTAGAAGGCATTGGGGGACGGTGCGAGGCCAAAACCCAGTTTCCGGCGGAAAACCAGTTTTCCGGCACAAACCTTTGAAAGACCAAAGTCATAGAAGCTACATGTTGCAAGGGACCAGGATACCAATGAGTGGTGTCTGAGCCACTGTAGACTAGTAGAAGGTGTCAGAAGATTAACAGAAGTCCGACACCAGTTTCCAGCAGAAAACCAGTTTTCCGGCGCAAACCTTCAGACGGGCAAAACAAGTCATTTAATGGATGGAGCGCACCCAGGATCAAACACTCGACTACTACCAAGTGTGGTAGTGTCACCAAGACTTGATCCGGCATGTCGGCAGATCATTTCTCCCTATCCAATGGTCCGGTCCGGGATGCAGGGACTAGGCTGGTCAAGACGGAGGTTCTAGAGCGTCTAGACTCCTCACATGATCTCAGTGGACCCGCTGAATAACTGAAAGGGCTGGATTAGCAACCAGGCCGGTGCAATACGTGTGCACGGCTTTCCGGCGGAAGGATGACGTTTCCGGCGGAAATACAAATATACCCAAAACGGCCAGGAAAGTCATTCAAGCTGACTTCCTCAATCGGCCATCAACTACGAATGGACCCGGCAGGCGTTTCCGTGGCTGCTGCATGAACAATGATTGCCTATTTTACTCATATCTGTTTATTGTACCTATATTCTCGAAGTAGTATAAAAACCTTGTAAGAAGTGTGGTTCAGACAGTGCATTCTGCCTCCCCAAAACGTCCTAGGCTTCGGCCATGGTCTGTTGAAGGTTGGTAGAGTGTTCTCACGAGTTCATTCCCCCCTCCTGTATACTGGATAGCCCCGACCGAGAGGTCCGCACTGGTCCTGAAGGGAGAAGAGTGTTCTCAGGTCAGCTCCACGGAGATTTGTGTTCATTACATCTCTGATTAGTGTCGTTCTATAAATTCGGATTCAGTCGGCTGGATAAACCCTTTGTGTGAATCTAAGCTTCCTAAGTTCGACGTTGTTCGCTCGCAATTGACGTTCACGTATAAATTAAGAAACATCCTGTGCTAAACACGCAGTCCTCTGTTGGATCTAAAGGCAGACCCCAGCAGTGTTCTGAAGAGTTGGAACTTTGTACCTTGCAACACTACTCCTTGCTATCTGCGGCAATCCGTGGGAGGGGCCATTTCTTGGACAAACTATATCTCGCAAACCTGCCCCTGAGGAGCCTACGCGCCACCCTTAGGTTGACCCTTATTTACAGCCATTTGCGGAACTTAGGGCGCGGGCCGTTTTTTTTTTTCAAAACACTTTTCAACGAAAATCGTTATTGTGAGCTCAGTTCTTGTCCGTTTACCTTGGAAATATGCTCATTGTGTTCGAAATGCAAATGCGGAGGGCACCACGGTCCTCGTTTTTCCTGATGCCATCATAATTGCCTTATTGGGAAAATATCAGCCTTTTTGTACAGAACTTGTCACATACTCTGTGTTATGGTTAGATTGACCTATAAACTTGAGATAACATCCTTGTGAGTATTAATAAGGGCTAGAGATACCGGTATTTTGAATGTGTGCTTTATTTCACCGGTATTCTGCATTCCCATAATGTGGGATATCTGAATACCTTGTACACAAGAAATAAATACAATATAAAAAATACCGGTACTTCCAGCCCTCCATAATACACCCAAGACCATCCTCTCAAATTTTTAGGTCAGTTGGATACCTATAGCTATCACACTCATCATTCTGTACAAAAAGGCTGATATTTTCCCAATAAGGCAATTATGATGGCATCCGGGAAAAGGAGGACCGTGGTGCCCTCCGCATTTGCACTGCGAACACAATGAGCATATTTCCAAGGCAAACGGACAAGAACTGAGCTCACAATAACGATTCTCGTTGAAAAGTGTTTTTTTTAAAAAAAAAACGGCCCGCGCCCTAAGTTCCGCAAATGGCTGTAACTATAAGGTTCCCCCCCTTGATAGAACACGGTTCACCCCCTGGTTCACGTTGGCATTTGCACAGACTAGCATTTACTGCTGTTGTGTCGCATTCAGGACAAGCTTTGTCTCTGAAGTCTCCTTCAAATTATACAAAACCCCACAAAGATTCACATTGAAAGTCCAATCTTAGTCGCATACTACGACGTAGACCCGAATTCAATAGGAACATTTTTGAGCGATAACCTAGTGTTGTTGTGTGTGTGTTGTGTTGAGTGGTTTAGTGTTGAGTTTCTTAGTGAGCTCTCCATTGCCCTAGCATTCGCCCCATCCCGTTGCCAAGCATCTCAGCGTCCTGGGGGGCAGCTCCGTCTAACGACGTGGAGCTGCTTCCCAGCGCTACGGACTCTGTTCGAGTCATTGAGGCGTTAACGAAGGCCTGATAAGCCTTCGTAGTCTCCAACTCTTCGTATTTGGCGAGAAGCCTACCTGCCAAAGGCCCAGGGCTTTCACAATGGTGACCACCGCAGGGGCTTCATCCAAGCCCTTTACAAAGATTCCCACTGCCTTATTGTCTCCTCGATGGAGTATCCCACTCCTGAGCTCTCCTGGGTTGAGAGCCCCTCCCAGCATCTCAGTAGTGGTACAATAAGGCTTTTCGTCGCCACCCTCACGTACAACTATCTGCCATATTGGTCCCTCTTCCTTCTATAACTCTCCGGGACCGACTGCCCACGTTACGGGACCACCTTATTCTTCCACGCAACCTTCTTGTTGCGCCGAAGGACTCTTCGGGCCTTTCTCCCCTCTGGTGTCCTTGAACTCCGCTGTCCGATCGGCGTGAGTTCGGACGTGCAACCCAGCCTGAGCCCTGCTTCATTGCGCTGGGCTCGGATCTATTACATTTGTTACGCTTGTACGCTGTGAGCTCCGAGAGAGCTCCAGCGTGTAGATAACAGATACATTCTATGTCTCTCTTCTCCACAACGACGATGACGACTCCTTCATCACCATTCCTCAAAACCATCCTCAACATGTCGTTCGATACACATACGCACACAAGTTGTACTCTCACTAGATGTGATGAGTGAGGGTGGATGAGAGCTAGAAGAGTATTGGATACTCTGGGTTAAGGTGATGTCTTCCCCCATCCTCGTGCACCTCCGCACTCGCACCAGTGTACGCGATATGCGCAATACGGCCTGATAATCCGAGGCGCCAACGTTGGCGCCCCGCGGCGTTCACACGGCGCCAACAGCATAGCAATTGATGGCGACGACACCTCTCTCCACCTCCACGTACGGTTCACCGCGACCACAAGACTCTTCTGTTGCGCAAACGCAGGACTAGAAGGCGACCACGCGTTGAGCTCATCCCGTGTGGTTTGAGTCTCCGCTGTGGCCCTTGGGTGCATGGGAAATGCGGACGTAGAGATTGCTGCCCCAGCCTGCGTCTCCATCTGCGTTCGTCGGGTTACAGCTTTGACCGCAGTGTATTTATCGGGCGTAGAGATTCAGCTGGCACGCCCTGGATCTCCGCTCTGAAGCTGGATTTGCATGGTGTGCGCCTGTATGTCCTTCAAGCCCTCATGGCACTACCCCCGCACCACTTCCCGTTGTCCCACGTCCTTGGCTCCATGCACCCGTGCGCCTGCTCGCCCTCGGTCCACTGCAATCTCGTCAAGCTGCGCTGAAGTGCGTTGGTTGTGGGCATCAAGATCGGCATCTCTGTCTACCGCGTATCCACTGCATCGGAGAGTCTGGAACTGCAACACCGCTGCAATCTTCCTCGCTCTGGACGTTGACGTTCCTCCCAAATCCCCGTCTGCGCTCGGCCGCTACATCCTTCAAGTCAACGTGCTCAGGACCCGCTCATCGTGCGGGGTCTGCACTACTTCTTCATGACCTGGATTGTTACCACCCCAACGATGTTTTCCTCGCATCCCACGCCTTCGCCGCCGGAGAGTGCTGTTGCGCAATTGCACGACGTGCCTACCACAATCACCACACGGTACATAAAGACGTAGAGATCGCCTAGCCTGCATCTCCGTCCATGTTCTTTGGGGTATCTCGCCAACTATGTGCTGCCTGCGCAAACCTCGACTGTCGTTCGGCCTCATTGGGGGTAGGGATGGCAACTGCGCCTTAAATCGCGTCCAGCTTCGCGCGCTCGGTGTTCAGGCCTGGGGGGCCAATGGCGATCCAGATCTCAAAATTATTTGCAAACAGTGTGCGCAGGCTTGCTGGTGCTCACATCGCCGTGCAGCTCGCGCTCGGTACAACGTGCATAATGACGTAGAGAGTGCTGCCCTGGCGCGCGTCTCTGTCCACGTACTCCGGGCTGCCAATCGCCCTATGCGCGGGATGGGGACGTCGAGATCAGCGTACATGCTTAATATCCGTCTGCTGAATCGGTGTCGCACTACTCGCGACCCCCTGCACCCTGCACACCACCGCTACTTCTTGCGCTCCTCACAAGCTGGAGCTCCAACGTCGAAACCGGCCGCCCGCACGTGCTGCCAATTCTCGATTTCGACTTGCCACCGCCATCGTGCGTGTGTGTAGAGAGCCTCGATCTCCGTGTCGACGCCGCGCATTGCACCCCCATACACATACTACCTTCGGCCATCTTTGTGCATGCTCCAGACCGACACTCGCACCGTCCTCTCCCCTGCCGCACAACGTCGCGCACATTATTTGCGCGCGCATCCGACACCTCCGAGGACGTCGAGGCCACCGCCCCCGCGCTGCCAGTGCTTAAATTTGCCTGAAGCGCACTGGACACGCGCGCGTCGAGATCAGCGTCAGCGCTTGATCTCCACTCGCTGGCGAGCTCGGCACCAGCACCGCACGGTGCCCTAGTGCAATGATCAAGGACCGTGTTCCACCGCGCTGCATGGAACTTCCGCGGAACCCAGTTCACTGCACTCTTGTACTGCACGATGCTACTCCGTGCTGCCGCATACCCGCGTGCCCTTGTTCTTCGCCAACCCCCACAAACTCACTGGAGAGCATCGCCGTGAGCGTCAAGATCAGTATCTATGCTCGATCTCTGTTCGCGCGCGCCGGCGCTGCACTGTGCTGCTCCTGCACCCTGCTTGAAGATCGCATTTTGCCCCGCTGCATTACCTGCATGAAACTCCATCTCGGACCTCACGTTGCCATCCCATATGCCCTCGCGATTCTTCTTCCCGCAGCGGCTGCATACACGATTTCCGCGAGGGATCACATTGCCGCAGGCACGATTCTTCAGCCCATGGACGTTGAGTTCCTCCGCAGGAACCTCCGTCTAGTCTCGCTGGAGCCATGTCTCCCTCACCGCCCTTGCCTCCATGTGTGCAGGCACCCGCTCACTCTCGTTCTACTGCGAGCCACAGTGATGTGTCGAGTATCTCTCCGAGGTACTCCGCTCGCTTGATGTACCCCGCGCTGTACCTACTTTGCCAATCTACGCCATCTGCAAATATATGCCTTTGTGAAAAATTTGATGAGTTGCTTGCTAGAGAAGTATTCATGCCCGGATGCTTTCAGCAGAGGAGATGTGGGTGGGACAGGCAAGAACTTACTTGGGAGAAGTAAACTGACCTGGAGATTAGAACGTACACACCTATCAGAGTGGCTTCCACCCACCTATATGGTCACTTAGCTCAGTTCGTAGTGGACCCAATTCCGTATTTTGTCCGAACCCGCCAGGTCGCGAGTTCGATTCCGTTAAGAAGCACTTTAGTTTAATTGGAACTTTAAGTACATTAGATACCTTGACCAAGTCTGTAGTATGATATAACGTCTCTTCGCGAAAAGTAAGGTATACGCCATCCATCCTCGACGAACGTCACGTGGACTTTCCTTTTTTGGAACGGCCAACAAAACCATTTAATATTGAAACAACAGATCTACTTATGTGAAATCCCCTCGAGCAAATCCTGTGTATTGGTGTAAAGTAGCTCTACAAAATTCCGTGGTGCACACCAACCCGTTTTGGCGGAGGAGATATAGATTTCGTCCGCACCGTTCGTTCAGATCAAACTTGATGGGAGTGATGGCACCGGACAAGGCTGAGACATGGCCAACTAAATTTTGTATCTCCTCCTGCAATAACCACCGGAGGGGTCCAAATATTTTTCTACAACTGCCTAACACAAATATCTAGGATTTACTCGAGGGGATTGTCCATAACTACCTCCGCCATTTCAGAATTAAATGTTTTTGTCAGCTCCTCCAAAAAAGGAAAGTGCACGTGACGTTCGTCGAGGATGGATGGCGTATACCTTACCTAAGTTTACATTCAAATGGGAAAACACCTTGAACTCTAAGTAAGCGCAGGGGTGAAAGCACGGTAAGCCAAGGCGGGAGTAAGGTCGGTGGTGGTGACAGAAACCTTGTATTTCTGGATATAACATGTGTTTTTACTGTCATTTTTGCGTGCGCTTTAGGCCACTGTGAACCAAAAAAGTTGACAAAATCTCATAGAAAGCAGGCCAGTTTCATAGAAAACAGGGATTTATGGGTGTCTATGGGTGTCTATAGATTTGACCCCCCCCCCCCCCCCCCCCCCCCTCCCACCAGTCTATGATGGAAGTCCATTGTCTATGACGTCTATGACGTCTATGTGGGTCTCTCTGGGTCTATGGGGCAACTTTGGTTTTTCCTGATGTTCGCTCCCCGTCGTTGGAAGAACTCGCGCTTCGGGTCTCACGTGCCAGTGCCAATTCAAGGGTGGTGGGAACTCTTGAATCTCTCCTCACCCGTTCCTCGTGCACTCTTTGGCGTCTTTGCATTTCTGGCGTCTCGGGGGCCCAGACTACCGCAGTAATCCGGCAAATTTCCTCCATCATCGACCTCAGGACTTTAATCCCTGCTTCGGATTTGATTCCTCAGATCAACATCTTGCCGGAAACTTTAACGGTGTCCGACGTCGACAACTCACGACGATGTTGCTCTGTTCTCGACTACGGCCGCCGGATTGCAGCGGAAGCTCAACCAGTTCTACGGGTGGTGCAAGGTGAACTTCATGGTGATCAGCGTTCTGAAAACCGAATGGATGTTGTTCGGCGAACTGCCGCGGACCCTCCCAGTGATGAAAATCGGGACAGCGGTTATCAAGCTCGTCAAAAAATATAAATTCGTGGGACTTATTTTCACTTCCGTGGCCGGCGATATCTTCGCCGCTCACTACTCTAAAAAAGCGTCGAAGGCTCGAGCGGTGGCAAACACGACGTTTGCGGCCAAAGGCATGATTGGCTGCCTGCCGCCTTATGAAGGCATACGGCTCTATACGGCGCGCATGGACCCCCACCTGACGTTTGGTTGCGAGGTCAGCCTCGACGTCGTGACCAAGCATCTGGAGCAGCTCACCGGTGTCCAACATCAGTTTCTCCGCCGTCTACTAGGCTTGCATAGTCGTTCCATCCTCGCCGTTTTATTTTCAGAAACTGGTGTTGTTCCCCTTGCTTATCGCCGCCCAATAATTGCGTTGGGATACCTGGTGTATCTCATCACTCTCCCCGCAACTCATTACGCGACCGCGGCGTACCTCGATTCCGTACTCCTGGCCCAAGCCGGCCACCCCTGATGGTTCTCGGATCTGCGATTCGTATTGCAGAAGCTACCTGTCCCCGTTCAGCTCTCTCTCGGAGACCTGACAGCGGAGGGTGTTGCGAGCATCCGAAAAAATCTAGAGGCGGTGTGCCATAAATGGATTGGAGACACGGTTACCGAAATGTCGTCCCGCCTGCCGCTCATCCAGGGCCGGCTGGATCGAAATGAGGACAGTGTGCTCGTCCCAATCGCTGCTAAACTTCGTCAATACCTTCGCATCCCCATGCCTGCTCACCGGAAGGCGTTCACTCGGCTGGTTTTATCTGCGCACACACTGAGTGTCGAGATTCTCCGCTACGACGAGCGTCACCGAAAACGCACACCCCGAGAGTTCAGGGTCTGCCGTTTTTGCAGAAGATCGGTGGAAACGGAAGCGCATGCGCTAATCGCGTGCTCGTCTCCCGCCCTTGTCACCCTTCGACACGCGTTCCTGGTAGACATCTTTCGGATGGTCCCGGAAATGCCGCGGCAGTGGGAATCGGCAGAGGATTTTCTGCGGGCTATGGTGCAGAGCAAAGACTTTGATTTGCTCCAACGCCTGGCGAAATACACTTACGAAGTATTTGCGGAGTACGCTACGTGCGCAATGTTCAGGCCAGCGGAGTATCTGTTCAGCAGATTAGAATAACACAGTTTTCCCCCTACCAGATGTTGGCGATCATGCGGCCCTGCGGTTCGTCTTGCCCTTTGTGCCAACCTGTATTGTAAGTACTTGGTATTGTCGAGGGTGCAAGGAGTCTGCGCAGGTGATCAAGTGTTCAAAGATTAACGGTAGCCGTAGCATACATCTGACGCGTGTATGTAGTACGGACCCCGGCTGTTTCTTAACGGGACCGTGCCGGAATACACTTCCTTCCTTCCTTCCAATAGCCCCACATCTGACCTCCATTTCCTTCGGCGTCCGAAAGAAAGCGAGCTCTGGTGATGTCGATTACGCTGCATATTCGAGGATGGTAACGTCCCGGTGGAAATCGCCGGCCTGTGGACTCAGGCATGCCTCACTGCTCACTTCATCACAGTCGGGCCCCGACCCCGCAATACTCGATGGCTTGAAGACGCTCCGCTCGGAGGGTCTGGATGGTTGTTCGGTCGTCGGGGAAGACGCGATGAGTGTGCTGAATAGCTGGGTCTACGCAACTCCTATCCATTATTGATGAGGTTCATCAACCTCATGTCGCACTGTGCAACCGCGCTGACTTGTTTCCCATTCATATAGTCCGGGCCGACTATTGTTGAAATCAAGCTGTCTGCATGCGCCACCTCCACCCTCGCCGAGACCGCCGGAATCGCCACAGGATCATCGGCGTTCCTCTCTGTACGTATGAACACCACAACCAACTCCATAGGCACTGTGTGTATTGCTTCAACAAGTTTTTGCCAACTACATTTAATGAACTTCGCGAAGAAGGCATTGCCATCTCATGGTTTGACGGCCTGAGACTCTGGAAACGAAAAGCGACAACTATTTTGAATTTCAATTCTATCTATTGTTTGCGAGACTTCAGCGGTGCTACCCTAACTGAGCAACTGTTCAATTAGCTTTTCCTCTCCGCGCCGAGGTGGCCAAAGCGGACTTTGGAATGCAGATATAAAATCGCCGACACTCGGCTGACGGCCCGAACCTCTTCTTCCGTCCTCCACAAGCCTCCACGTCCTCCATGCATTCACTGCAGCCTCGATATCGTAGTGCCCCGAGGCCGATCGCAGAACAAGTCCTCGACATCGGCGAGCAAGATTATTCTGTGGTTTACCACGCCGTCGTCCAGAACCCCTACTTGCATTCGATCCTTGCGCTTGTCCTAGCACTTTACCGGACCCCATCTTCGCTCCAGATTGCGCATTTGCTGGATATTCGCTGGGAAACTGTGCTCGATAGCCTCCTCCCAGTTTTCCAACTCCTAGATCCGCCCGCGCCGCCGGAGTACTACCACTCCGACATCTTGCTCTCGGACCGCATGCGCGAAGTCCTCGTGAATCCTTGCTATGCGGCGACGTACGTTCACCTCCCCAAATGGCACGCGTACATCGCCATGTGGTGCCTGAATCGTAGCGACCTCAAACACGACGCTCGGTGAGCAGCGCCTCGTCTTCTAAATTTATTCTAAATACCTGGCAGCGACATTCTCTACGCAAGCGACTTCTGGGCGCACCATGTCTGTAAGGCACGGGCTTCTCAGGAGCTTTGGGACGCCCTCCGCCGGTCGCGCCTCCCCTGCCGCCTTGGCTCGCACGCAGTGTTGCCATGGATTATTACGTGGCTGGAGGTGAGTTACGGTTTTGGAGTCTACAATTGTACTCTGAATCTTGACGTGAAGAGGGTGGATACCGAGGACACGCGGGAGTTGATGATGCTGTACCGCACCACCCATCGTCGAGCCACAGACGCCATCGCTGCAGGCCTGCGCGTAGAAATTATGGGCGGTTCCATGTCGATGCAATTCTCAGGCTGAGCGTCGAGCCGGACAAGAGTAAATTTCTGGGCAAGGCCCTTTGTTTCCGAACTTCCGATTACGACGGGATGTCCATCGCCATGTTTCTGATTTCATGTAGAAAGTTCGGAAATGAAATGTCAGAGACTGATATAGGGGTTTGGGCACGATTTCCGTGACCGAGAACCAAGTCGTGAGCTGGGCTTGTCTCGTTGTGAGCAATGTTCTGAGCCATGACTCTTGTTGTCCTAGCGCGCAGAATATGCGCGCCCTGATCGTCAACAGCGTGAACTGGGCGTTTGGGTGGTATTTGGGGAGGAAAGACCATCAAGAAGGAGTGGGGATGCCCTTGTGTCCAGCGGGGGATCTTCGCTAATCCCATGCGCCAATGGTCCAATGGGAAAGTGACTGAAGGCAGCAGCGTCTAGGAGAGCATCTCACCAAGCAGAGTTAAGTTCGGGCGATATTCGTCTGAGGGCGAGAATTCCTGAATTCTTGGTGAACCTGGGTGAACACCGAATATTGCCGGCTCAGAAACGCGCTCCGCTGGCAGAGCTTCAAGCGATCCCGAAAGTAGGTTAAGCTCCGCGTCGCAACGCGCCAGACGTTACGCGTTGCGAGCTGAACGAGAACTCCCCATGAATCTGCAGGTTGCTTGATTCAACTTGCAGTCAACTTGCGGATTGATGCGGAAGTTGCGTCTCCGATTGAGCTCTGGGAGTAAAATCAGCAGCGACCAGAGGCGGAGGGGAGAGGGAGAAGGCAATGGGAGAACCGATTTTGTTCCGATTCGTTCCGATTGTGCCGGGCAAACCGCGTCGGAGCTGATAGCCGCATTGATTTCGACCTTCGGTCATTGTTCGGTCCTGGTTCGGTCACACTCTTGCTTCTAACCATCATGAGCACTGACCAGGCTTGCTTCCTGCACGGTTCTTGGAGGAAACGGAAATTCGTCGGATCTCTCGACCTGCAAAACCCCCCGGGATTACTCGAAGAACCTTGAGAAGAACACGGTGGCAGAGGACGAGATGACGTGTAGACGGCCCGGGCAAGCAGAAGGTAAACTTCGAGCAGTGGTTTATGCACCGCCAAATCTCACTGCGAATTGAAGGTGTGTTATGACACAGTAGACTGACATACGATTCCAGATAAATCTAGGATGCGGCTCAGACCTCGTGGAGCTTGGGCTATCATAGTACTGACGCCGGAGTCGCCATGTTCTTGGTTCTTCAATGACCGCCGCTATTAACTTACTCGACATCTTGGATTCAGACTCAACGTAAAATCGGATCGAATGTTCCGCTCCCGTCGTAAAGAAAACTGTTTGAAAGGACGGTGGTAATATGTCCCCAAATGACTAATTATGCATGGATTCAGGTACTAGTAGGACACAGACGCTTTCGCTCAGATCTATGACCCCAGGCCTTTGTCAAGTATCTATTGTCTGCCAATGCAGCTCCACTTTGATATGGCTGTTGCGTCGTCTGTGCGCTGATATCCTGATTTATTCTGCGCATTATTCCCGTTTCCACAAGAAAAGCGCCAGGAACCATGCGTCTTCGCGCTCGGGCACGATATCGTTATCTCGGCCGTACAATGTTAGGAACCCGGTCAATGTAATGTCTGTTCCATCAGTATCATCTCATTCGTATAAAGGGAAAACAGGTTCAGGCAAGATGCAATATTCCAACGCAACCATGCGCAGCCCTACACTCCTTGCCTTTCTTTTCTCGCTTGCAACCCCCTCCTTTGGTTCGGTCCAGCTTGGTACCCGCGCCTCCATTCCGGGTGCTTGGTCTCTACTTCAGCAAGGGTTTGGTCGTCTCACTGCTCAGCGGATTGGTGCTAAATCGTGTGCTTGTACGTTACAGGACCACCGGTGTGAGTGGAATGCAACTCGCAGTTGTTTCCGAGACCAAAGCAATAATTTACGACAAAGTGCATGTATGTTCTCTAGGCGCAGCGACGAGCTGACCACTATAAACAGCGAGCACAACCCGCTCACCGTCAATGGGCACGTCGCTTGGGCGGTTGAACTCGATCTCAACACCCAGGCGGTTCGTGCGTTGAACCCGCTCAGCAACTCCTGGTGCGCCACAGGCAGCTTCCTCGGCAACGGAACGCTCGTGAATTCTGGGGGAAATCCTGTAGTTATCACCGGCGAATACAATTCTACCCTCCCGTTCTTGATTGATGGACTAAAACAATCTCTAGGTGCTAATGGTCTTCAAGGACTTCGCTTGTTCACGCCATGCACGGACGGAACTTGTGATGTGTATGAAAACCCAACTCGTATCCGCCTCTCATCCGCTAGGTGGTATCCGGCCTCTGTAAGCTCTCCTCTTCAATCTCAAAGCAGACGGCGATAACTTAACGACATCAGGTACGAATCGAAGATGGATCCATTATTATCTTCGGCGGCTCCGTCTCTGGCGGGTGAGTAATGTCGCAAATTTGGCGCTTGAGATGTTTGACATTCGGAATGTAGATTCATCAACTCGGCCGGTTTGTCGAAACAATCAACCCATGGCCTGCAATCGCTGACTTCTTTGCTGTCAGGCGCAAACAATCCGTCATATGAGTTTTTCCCGCCTAAAAACATCAACGGTGAGGTCTACGGCTTCCATACCACGAATTCGATTCTGATGGGTAATTAGGATTCAACGGACTCAAGATCCCAAGCAAGTTCTTGACAGATACGTTGAACGGCAACCAATTTCCGAACCTTGTCACCCTTCCCGATGGAACGTTGTTCGTGTCTGCTAACCAAGCCGCGATGATTCTGAATTGGAAAACGAACACCGAGACGCGCCTCCCCGGAATCCCTAACGGTGTCCGCATCAGGTACGAAGACCTCATCTGAAAGGGTTGTCGCTTACGTTCCAACCTCAGCTCTCCGTTCTCCGCTGGACATGTGCTGCTGCCGTTGTCTCCTGCAAATAACTACACTCCTGAGATCATGATTTGCGGTGGATCAACCGTAAGCGACAAAGTCGCCGCGTCTTCAATTTCCTCTCAAGCTGCGACATCTGCCCAATGCATCCGGATGGTGTTAAACGCGGCCGGGATTGCCGCCGGCTGGAAGGTGGAGACGATGCCCCAAGGTCGGATCATGGTCGACATGGTATTGCTGCCTGACGGGCGTGTAATGCTTGTGAACGGGTACGCAGTAGTCTCTGTATCTTCACAGTTCTAAAAGAGTTACTCAGGGCACTCACCGGGGTCGCTGGCTACGGAAATGTTGACATTGCGCTAATATCCTCTTCTACCCAAGGCTAACACACATTCCAGGTTGGCAATCAAGTAGGACAGAGCAATGCCGATAATCCTGCCTTCACCCCGGTAATCTACGATCCAGCTGCACCCGCTGGGAGTCGCTTCTCGACGAGTGGACTTGTGGCGTCTACAATCCCGAGATTGTATCATTCAACCGCGACTCTGACTCCGAACGGCTCTGTCATGCTGGGTGCGTGCATTGTCATGTATTTTCATTCAAGATCTGAATTTAATCAAGCTGGGTCCAACCCAAACAACGACGTTACTACCGTCAAATACCCAACTGAGTATCGGTGGGTGCTTTCCTCCGTATGAGTTGCGGAAACCTTATTCTTGTACAATTGTGACGCAGGCTTGAGTTCTTCTCTCCTCCATACATGAACGTTGCCCGACCATCCTATACTGGTTTGCCAGCGATAATCAACTACAACGCCACTTTTAATCTCTCTGTCACCCTCCCTGCGAACACAATTAACGTCACGGGTATGTGGCAAGATTATCACGACTCAGTTTTAAAAGTAATAAATCCGTCAAAGTGGTCCTCATGGACCTCGGTTTCGCCACCCATGGCGTGCACATGGACCAACGTCTAGTCCAGCTTGTCTCGACCCTGTCAGCAGACAAAAAGACGTTGACTGTCAAGGCACCCCCTACTGGGCCGATTTATCCCCCTGGTCCGGCATATCTTTATGTTGTGACTGCCGCGGGCGCGCCGAGCTTCGGCCATAAGACCCTCGTGGGCACGGGTGCTTCCCCACCCGTGGATGAGGCCGCTATCGCCAAGTTAGTCTCCCCTCTCTTCCCGTGACAGGGTACTGATTATTTTTACCTAGCATGCTTTCGAAGACTCCTGGTCCATCGGTTGTCCCAGCTTTCCAAGGACTGGCCCCGAGCTCTGGTGAAGGAAGTGATGTCGCGACCGCCGTCATACCTGCTTAATTGCCTGCATATTTATTATGCACCACCCAACTTTCTTTGATATCTATACTTTACTCCAACGTTTTCAAATTTCGTACTCTCCTTTTGTTCTATTAGTAGCTTTGGAACTCTGAATCGAAGAAATTGTTGCACCAGACTTGGAACTTTCACCCATGAAGGCTTCTGTGAGAGCGGGAGAGTAAAGTTCAATGTCCACGAGCTACATTCCACCAATCAAGACATCCGAACCGTGCAAAACGTCGTGAGTCAGACGATCCGTGTGGATAAGCGGTGCAACAAGACCTCTGCCTTGTTGTGTTCCGCGTCGCCTCGGAAGAAAGTCTGCCTGCCCCTAGAGTCATTATTGTGTAGGAGTAATTTTGTGCGAGGATAATCCCAAGGGATAGATGCAACATCGCCCTCGTGAAGATACCGACCAGTTAAAGGGTATCCTACATACAGTGTCGAAAAGACTTGTATCGCCTGTAAATATGAAGCCGTTGTGGGCGGCAGATCACGAAGCGGAAGGAACCGCAATTCGGTCGGCGACTCGGGGACTTCGAAACACCGGCTTTTAGCGCGCGCTAGAGAGCGCCGCTGCGGGCGGCCCAGTCCAGTGCAAGTGATGTATTTTAGTGTTGAAAACCCGAATGTTTGCTGTGCAAAGACACAGGATCCCTGGTCGGTGTTGAACTTTTCAAAACTATAGAGACATCACTGTGCCGTGAATCAGAACGAGCATATAATCCAGGGAGAGCCGCTTCTCTTCTTTCAGTTTTCCTTTTTCTCTACTACCTCCCTCAAATCGACCATGACCGAGAAGTGGCAGTCGACCGACCTCTCGACTATCCTGCCTGAGCTTTCTGATTCGGCCCGGCGTTTGAAAGGGTGAGTTGTACGTATGAACGTGGTCGTTGTTGATGCTGATTATCCTGAAGTTCCCTTCAAGAGAGACGCATAAATGTCGAGCAGTGCATTGCTATTCTGAAAAGCATGGAGCGGTCGATCGACGATTTGAAGACCACTTTTGGCGTGCGTTGCCTCTATGACTCGCATTCCTCTGTGATTTAAATCTCTCGATATTAAGGCCTTCAACGAGCGCCTCTCAGGCAACGAAGCGACCAATCTCTCCCTCGACCCCATGATTTTAGGCAAGGAAGCCCGCGGCACCCTCTGGGATGTGCTTCCAGTTTTTGCCATTGCCAATGCGCATGAGGAAAGGGGGAAATCTCTGACCCAGGGAGGCGCTGACCTGCGCGAAATTTACATTGAACATGCCAAATGTCTCCTCTTGCACAAATTGCACAACCCGAGGTGGAAGAATGATCCCGCCGTTGTGAGTGCTATTCCTCATATGCACATCCGAGTCGGAATCTCATAATGGGGTTCTATATAGATGCAGGTTTTCAAAATCGTACACGACTTGGAGGAGTACATGACTGGTAATTGAAACCCCAACGTATTCGGTAAAAGGCACCGTTACCGTCAAGAACTCAACTGACATTGCCGACAGAGTTGAAGACGCATCTTCGCAGAAGAACCTCGACCGTGAACCGCGCCGCCTCGACCACAAAAAACGAAAGGAATCCTCTAAAAAAGAACGGGATTGTGTTTCCTCTTGAGCATCTATCAGATATATAAAATCCTGTTCAGTCCTCGCTATAGAATCACTTCTCGTAAAACATGTTTGAACCGTGGGATCAAACTAAGACCATCGTGGGCACAGGTGCTTCCCCACCTGTGGATGAGGCCGCTATCGCCAAGTTAGTGTCCCCTTTCCTGGCAGGGCACTGCTTATTTTTACCTGGCATGGTTTCGAAGACTCCTGGTCCATCGGTTCAAGTTGTCCCAGATTTCCTAGGATTAGCCCCGAGCTCTGGTGAAGGAAGTGATGTCGCGACCGACGTCATACCTGCTTGGGGAAGTCAAAGATCGATTCTGCAGGTCGATTCAGCATCCGATTCTGACCTTGATTCGAGGACCCAACGTCGTAATCGACGACTTTCGTAAATCGGCGTGAATCGGTGAAGCGACTCCGGAGGAGGAGCACTCGCATAATCGGTGTCGGTTTTGGCGTCGCTTTGAATCGCTCCCATATGCTCCACTTGATGGCGGTGTGAATCAGCTTAGTTTCAACTCGAATCAGGAATCGGACAGTAACGACACCGGTCAAAGTTGAAGCCGCTTCATGGCCGATTTTAGTCATTGAATCAGTTTAGAATCGACACGTTAATCGCTCGTGAATCGCTCTCCCCATCCCATCTTTGACTTCCCCTATTAAATACCTGCATATTTCTTATGCACCACCCCAACTTTCTTTGACATCTATACTTCACTCTAACGTTTATCAGAATCTCGTGCTCTCCTTTTGTTCTATTAGTAGGCTTTGGCACTCTGAATCGAAAGGATTGTTGCACCAGACTTGGAACTTCCACTCATGAAGGCCTCTGTGAGAGCGGGAGAGCAGAGTTCAATGTCTACGAGCTACGTTCCGCCAATCAAGGCATCCGAACCGTGCAAAACGTCCTGAGTCAAAGGATCCGGGTAGATGAGCAGTGCAACAAGACCTCTGCCCTGTTGCGTTCCGCGTCGGCCTTGGAAGAGAGTCTGCCTACGCATAGAGTCATTCTTGGGTAGGAGTAGTTTTGTGCGAGTAGATGCAACATCGCCCTCGTGAAGATACCGACTAGTGAAAGGGTATCCTACATATACAAGATTGTCGAAGCGTCGACAAGACTTGTACCGCCCGCAAGTATGAAGCCGTTGTGGGCGGGAGATCACGAAGCAGAGGGAACCGAAATTCGGTCAGCGACTCGGGGACTTCGAAACACCGGCCTTTAGCGCGCGCTAGAGAGCGCCGCTGCGGGCGGCCGAGTTCAGCCCAGTGCAAATGATGTATTTTAGTGTTGAAACTCGAATGTTGGCTGCGCGAACACATGCGATCCCTTGTCGGTGTTAACTGATGCGGGCACCGCAGAATGTCATGGCGAAAACCCTACTCAAAAATACAGAGGCATGCCGTGAATCAGAGTAAGTATATAAATTAAGGGAGAGCCGCCTCTCTTCTTTCAGTGTTCCTCCTTTTCTCTAACCCTCACTCAAAGCGGCCATGACTGAGAAGTGGCAATCGACCGACCTCTCGACTATCCTGCCCGAGGTTTCTGATTCGCTCAGGCGTTTGAAAGGGCGAGTTGTACTGTATTAACTTGGTCGTTGTTAATGCTGATTATCCCGAAGTTCCCTCCAAGGGAGACACATCAATGTCAAGCAGTGTATTGCTATTTTGGAAAGCATGGAGCGGTCGATCGACGACTTGAAGAGCACTTTTAGCGTGCGTTGCCTCTGTGGACCGACATTCCTCTGTGATCTAACTCTCTCGATATCAAGGCCAACGGGCGACCCTCAGGCGGAGCTCCTAATCTTTCCCTCGACCCTAAGATTTTAGGCAAGGAAGCCCGCGACACCCTCTGGGATGCGCTTCCAGTTTTCGCCATTGCCAATGCACACCAGGAAAAGGCGAAAGCCTTGACCCATGACAACCCAGATCACTTCGCCAAAATTTATATCGAATATGCCAAATATCTCCTCTTGCACAACTTGCACAACGCAAATTATGAAAATGATCCCGCCGTTGTGAGTGCTATATTCTTCATAGGCTACATCCAAGTCGGAATCTCATAATGTATATAGACTGAGGTCTTCGGGAAGGTAAGTGCGCTGGAAGGTGCGATGGAACAGTACACGATGGAAGCCTCAACGCATTCGGTGAATGAAATTTCTACTTCAGAGTCGATAGCGTAACTGACATCTCCGACAGAGTTAAACACACAGGCTCATCGCGAAAGGAAAAACATGACGGTTGACTGCGACTTCAACCAGAAATAAATAAATAGGGAAGATCTGGCTCTTCTCAAGTATTTATTAGAGATATATAAAATAACTAGCCAATACGGAGCTTTGTTGAACATGGTTCCGAACCGTGGGATCAAACGGGTAAACCCGCATCACGGCCTCAATTATCCCCAAACAGCCTTGATCCAGCGCTAATCATCGACTCGGCGGCGATGAATGCGCGACCCGCGACGTGCTCCATTCTTGCATCCCACCACCATGAACCTGCAAAATCGGAAGCAGCGCCCTGCCAAGACGGAACTTGTATCATTCGCGCAGCAGGAAAAGCGCGCGGGTTTGCTCGTGACTAACGAGCTCGAAAAGGCGCGCGCAGGATGTAAGGTGCAAGTAGAGCGCATTGCGAAGGACTGCAGAGCGAAGAATAGGCGCTTCAGGTGCGTCGAGGGGTGTTTGTTTACTTGTCATGCGCTGAGATACCATTGCCTCTCGAGGGATGTCGAGTTTGACCTCGAAAACGACCGCCAGCGGTACACACGGCTTCCCCATCGATGCAGTCAAGTATGTGTATGCTTACCTCGACTCATAGATGTCTTTTTGGATTATCGAAAGAGAACCGCGAATACCGCCCGTCGGATGTGCAGCGCGTAACCAAGATTTTCGGCAACCCGTCTTTCTTCGTGGACGGGGCGGACAGCAACGACGTTATCCAGGGAAAATTGGGAGATTGTTGGTTTCTGTCCGCGTTGACGACTATGACCACCGCCAAAGGGCTGTTGGAGAAATTTTGTGTTGCTTGTGATGAACAAGTTCGGTTCACGTGTAACAACTCCAACACCTAGCTGACTGCTGAACAGGTCGGGATTTATGGTTTCTTGTTTTTCAGAGACACTGCGTGGGTTCCTGTTATCATCGACGAGTGAGTCCCGAAGTTCGTCTTTACGCCACATTCAAATAATGATCATGTAGTCTGCTGTTCACCTCGATCCCCAAGTACGAAGAACTGACCGCGGCGGAGAAAGAACTATATCACCGCGACAAGAAATTCTTCAATTCCTCTGCGCGCAAGGGCGGCAAGAGTCTGTACTTTGCGCGCTCCGGAACGGAGGACGAGACTTGGTTACCGCTGATAGAGAAAGGTGCGACCTATCCGCTTTTTTCGACGTTTGTTCCCAGCCTTTTTTTATATAGCTTATGCCAAACTCCACGGCGACTATACTGCGATTGACGGGGGCTTTTCCTGCGAGGCGATGGGTACGTTTTACGCCCTAATCCCGTTTCGAATTTAACCCTTCGGGTAGAGGATCTCACTGGGTCAGTCCTCACAGTCGAAAAAGAATCCACGTAGCTGATTGACCACACCCAGCGGCGTCTCCACATCCATCCCAATCAAGGTACCTTTGTTTTTATTTTCCTCCATCTCAGTCACCGTGAACGCCGCTAACACGGCCCAGGACATCCTCGATCACGACGTTTTCTGGCGGGAAGAGCTCCTCCTCGCGACCAAGGACCGGCTCTTCGGCTGCGGGTTCGACACCCTCAACAGTACCCGGAGCGGGGTTCAAGACATCACCGTCAACGGCCTCATCGGCGGGCACGCATACTCGGTGCTGCGTGCCGCTGAGTATAAGGGCAAACGCTTCGTGGTGGTGCGTAACCCGTGGGGGGACTCGGAGTGGCATGGGGCGTGGTCCGACGGGTCGAGGGAGTGGACGGAGGAGTGGCTCCCTGCGCTCAAGGAGTTAAAACACTCGTTTGGGAACGACGGGCAGTTCGTCATGGAGTGTGCGTGTTTCTTTCTTCTTTCGTGGTTTATTATATACAATATGGGGTGGTTGAACTGAGACTGGATGACGCGCTTCAGACTCGGATTTCCTGGACAATTTTGACCAGGTGGAGAAGACGCTGCTGTTCGACGACACGTGGGTTATGTCGTCGCAATGGCTACAGGTCACCGCGCGACCGCCCTCTGCAGCGTGGAGCTACGGCGACGTATCCTGTTCGTCTTCCTTCACGTCCCTTTCCCTCCGCACCTGAATCTTGCACCAGTCACTATCACGATCCCCGCACCCACCCACGCCGTCCTCGTCCTCTCCAAACTTGATGAGCGCTACTTCGCCGACATCTCGGGCAACTCGTGCTGGATGCTCGAGTTTGTGCTGTTCAAAAAGGGCTCAAAGGAGGTTGTGGCGGAGAGCGCGCCGACGCGGTTTTACCTGCGCAGTGCGAATCTAGAGGCGCGGCTCGAGGCGGGGGAGTATGTCGTGCATGTATGTCTATCCCTTCTGCTATGCATCGGGGAGGCAAGGTTGACGATCCACTCCACAGGTTCGATTAGACCGGGTGGTGAACGACCAGTTACCGGTCGGTTTCCTATGCCGTTGGTCGAGAGCACTGTCGTTAATATAAATTTTCGGTCGGTAGGAATACAACCCCAGCAACACCGATTCGCGCAAATTCTCCCGTATGCAGACCGAGCGTGCAAAGAGCCAGTCTATTGCGTCCAGTAAGACCAAAACTCCTGATATTCTTTTTTTTTTTTTATTTTTTATTTTTTTTTTTTTTTTTGTGGGACGTTAAATTGAGAAGGTAAGAAGCTCTCAGACTGAGCCTTCCTCACTGGGCTGCTTCTAACATCCCCAGAAACCCGCCACCCAGATCACTGGTACCGACAAAGGACGGCCCCCCTCTCCCGCCATAAATGAAGCCAGGACTAGGAACCCAGGCCGACAGTAATCCACCCGAGGAAATGCACAACCGCACACGCACTCGATTTCTCGCAGGCGCCGTGTGGGGTTTAAGCCAACCGCTAACTCCGATCCATTTCTGGATCATCATTGTTAACAGCTACCCACACCCACTAAAACCCCGGTCTCCTTGGTCCAATCTTCAAGGAGTCTGTCTTCGTTGAGTAGTGTCTTCTGCCATGTTTTAAGCACTAGAGACTTGTTAATTGATTTATTCCCATATTTTGCCTTGTTGGATAGAAGGCAGTCAAGGGCAATTCGCTTATTGATGGTTTTCAACCATCTGTTCTTGATCTCTCGGTCGGATGCACCACCCTTCTCCCGAATCACTCTCTCATTACGAAGACACCATATCAGGTATGCTGACTCGGACACCAGGATTCTGAACAGACGAGTCGTTGCTCGATCCCCCCGTGTAATAGCGCCACAGGCCATTATCTCCCCGATTGTAGGTTTCAGGTCGTCACCTGTTTTTTTCTTCCAGACCTCGCTGGCAAGGTCCCAGACCTCGGATTGGCCGGTAGCGTCGCAGTGGGTCAAGATGTGTTCCATGCTTTCAGTGACCTCACATCCTCGGCAGATTGCTCTCTCCTTGAGTGCTTCTATTTTCTTCCAGTGGTTCCCGACTTTGTAGCCATCGTGGATCAACATCCAAAGGAAGAACTTTATTTTTCTAGTAAGGTCTTTGTGCTTTGTTGACCCCCAGATTGTCGCCGTCGATGGGACTGTTCCGTTGGCATCAGATGCGGCACCTTTGGCGTACTCCATGTTTCGCATGGTTGCCTTGCGATTCAACGCTTCTTGGTACGCTTTTTTCGACATTTTCCCCTTCCTAATAATCTTGTAGGCCAGGGACTGGGTCATGACCATCAGCTTTACCCCTGGGAGGGTAAATTCGGGCGCAATTTTGAGATCCATTTTATCCTCGTTGGTTTTGTTGCACCCTTCTGCCGCTAGTGCGTCGGCACCTTCGTTTCCTGCGTTCCCAGCGTGTCCCTTAACCCATTTCAGGGTTGTTTGTGCTTTGCGCTCTCGTAGTTTTCCTACTGTGGCCTGTATTGCTCCACCATTCGATATGGTTGAGAATCCTGATATTCTCATTGCCAGTCGATTTAACACACCTTCAATTAGATTTCGAACCAAGGTTCGATTCTCTTTGATTCTAGAACATAATTTGACCGCCTACTATTAAATTAGTGCTGCGTTGCACAATCTCCCGATCCCACTGGAGCTCCTCGCTGGTCATGATCTCACGGAGTTGGAGACGAAGGCGGCGGAGGTAGAGAAACAGATCAAAGCGGCAGAGGTGTCCGAACCCAGTGCCCGAATCGTTGGACGGACTGCACAGGAAGAGGAGCTGCAAGAAACAACAGATGAAGTGATCACGGTTGCGATGAAGAAGAGGGGTCAGCGCGGAACCCAGCCGAAGAGGGACGACGCCAGCTCGAATGACTCGGATTACGAGGGTTCCGATGCTGGCGGTAGCGACGACGACGAGGTTGACTTGGATAACCTCCCCACGTCGATTGCTGACGAGGATCTGGGTTTGCGTTCCGCCGCGGGCTCGCCTGTGCCCGCTGTTCAGAATGAGAGATCGAGAGAGTCGGACTATCGGTTAGAGAGGTGGGCGACGAGACCAGCATCCGAATCAGGATACAGCAACGATACGGTTGTTCTTGGGTTGCGAGTGTACACGCACAAGGACGCGCCGGCGGTCGTCGGCGGGCAGTTACGACACGAGATGAAGGCTAGTCTGGCGGCGTTGGCGAGCTCGGCCCTGTAGCCGTAACTAATAGTTTGGACTCACATAATTCATGTATCCACGAGATCTAGCATTAGACCTAGCAGAGCCAGTATATAACTCTCAACGACGACAACGTTGGAATTGTACAAGCAACAAATGTTGCTGATATCTATAAGTACAGCAAAATGGTGTGAGCTTCATTCAGTGACATGGCTGGCCCTTCTGGGAGTATCATCTCCGAGGATGCTTAAGGGTTCTTCAGACCGCCCTTGCGGTGCCTATAACGCACTGAGCCATCTTTCAAGACATCGCTGATAAGGGTCTGCGCACCATTTGAAGTAGATCGCAGTGAAAGGGATGCTGAAGCCGGTGCCCATGAAGACCGCGCACTTGACCGCGAACCTTCCCTTGTGCGTTACAGCCTGTTTATGGTCGAAGGGGAATTGCTGCGCATCGGAAAAGGTCAGCCAGGGATGACAAACGACCTTCGAGGGAAAGCGCACCCGGTATTCGCCATGGCCAGACGAAAACCTCTTTCCGATCTGCGCGATGGGGGTCGAGCGGAGCCTGAGGGCAGAGGACGCGATGCGATAGGACATGGGGCTTGAGTGCGGGGTGCGGGGAAGAGTGTGGGGTCGAGTGCGGGGTAAAGCAACCGGGTCGGTGCCGTAAATTTGAACTCATGACCTGTCCGGCCTGTCAGTTGGCCCGTGGCCTGGGCCTTCCCACGGTTGCATCCAAAGTTGAACTTTGAATTCCACTCGAGTCAAAAACCCAAGACAATGCACATCGACACGTAGCAAGGTAGAGCAGTTCGTAGAGCAATTCTCTGATCAATGTGATCCAGTACGCTGCCCGCGGTGGGGCATCACCAATCACTAGCGAACAATTTGGCTGTGCGAGTAGGTTCCACATCAGTTCGAAACGGCGTCATGAAGCTGTTGAACGGTCCGACTTGCCCGATTGGCGTTCCTCGTCGAGTTTCAAGAATCTTATCATAGCAGTAGTAGTCGGCTCTGGGCTGCCGACTTGATGTTTATATAGAAGCGTCCCGGCGTTACCCGGTACTCCACCGCAAAGCAATGGTCACGGAAGTTTACGGGTACTCCAAAGATCGAACCCACGCAGCGCGGCTGTAACAAGTCGTCATCCTGTTTACAGCTTTCATACATATTTAAATAGAAGGCCTCTT
The DNA here is from genome assembly GCA_029378385.1 of Mycena metata. NCBI lineage: Eukaryota > Fungi > Basidiomycota > Agaricomycetes > Agaricales > Mycenaceae > Mycena > Mycena metata. Next base: position 463,736 of record JARKIB010000072.1, read on the forward strand.
CATCCCATAATCTCCTCTGCCCAGTATGTCTCATTCGTCTCGAGGGATACAACCTTTGCTCGCCCTGTATATTGCTTTGCTGCGCACATTCACCGCCCTCCCTGATGTCACTTTGGCGGCGACGATCGCAGCATCGTGTGAAGTCGATAACACTGAGATTCCTGTGAGGTAGTATGCCCCTGGTCGTGCACGCCAACATCTGATGAGATAGTAACGCACAGCGGAACCTGCGTGAGCTCCTTATCACCAGACTCGTCACAAAGCAACCCGCCCAATCTGGGGCCTATCATCGGGGCCATCTTCGGGGTCGGCAAGTATCCATCCACCAACATGAAAACTGTTTTGAACTAATATTCCACTTCTTCAGTTGCGTTGTTCGCCATCCTATCCGTGGTAATCGCCTTCGCGCGCCGCGGGCAGTCGCGCAGCGTCCAGATAACTTCTGTGCACTACACCAACGCAGCTGGGAATGATACCAGGGTCGTCAGTACTAGTCCTAGTGCAGACTTGGCGCCGCCGCCGTATTCCGCGCGGTCGAATGCGCTGATGAACCAGATGAACCTGCAGAACCAGATTAATTTACAGAACCAGATTAATTTACAGAACCAGACGCAGAACCAGATTACGTTGCAGAATCAGGCGATGACAATGTGATGTGCCGGGCCCTGGGAGGCAGGACGGGGACTTGAACCTGTACTTATATTATTTCGACCCAAATTAATGCATTGTAAACGTTTTGGAGGCTTAAGCGGGGGAAGTTGGAGGTGTCAGTGGGAGTTTTCGGAGGGTTGGTCACCGTTAAGGATCATATCAATTACGAGAGCGCGGCGGGGCGCTTCGTACCTCGGTTGAGGGGGATGCTCAATGAGGCACGAGAGCTGTTGAGATCTGTAAATAAAGCTGTTACGGCCGAAAGTAAAGCTGTTGAGTGGCAGTGTCTGGGCATCAAAGGCTCCAGACATGCGAAATCGTAAAGAGGGCCGAGTCATTCTGTTGAGATCGAAGTCCAAGGACGCTTGCCGGTTTCCATATTAGTATTTCGAAACCCGCGAGGAAGAACACGAGTTTCCAGCTAGGTATTAGGTGTATTAGCAGTTACAATGTGCAATTTCGTTATTTGAAATTTCGCCTAGAACTTCCCAGCACGTGACCAACGCGTCGCGTCGCTTCCTCGACTGTCGTCGAGTGATGTCAGGACCTTCTCAGGAACACTGAGAGAGCAGATGCGGTGAAAAGGCCAAGGATAAGGAACGTCCATCCGATGTTTGCAGAGCGGGTTGGAGCAGAGTGCAGACTATGCAGCCTCTAGAGTTGTTCAACGACACTGGTGAATTAACCGTGAAAGATAACGCACTTCGGGTAGAGTCGTATTCTCAAGTATGGCTTGCTCGAGCGCTTTGACGTTCATGAATACTTTCTTCTTCATGCGGTTTAATTTAGAAACATTTCTGTCTGGTGGTGATGGCACTCACATAGTCTTCGCTTTCCTCCTCGGGATGGAGCACCAATTATTTAGCATACTCAATATACACTGCTGGTGCACTGCCTCCTCGGGCAATTAGGTCTTCTGCCCTCTTCTTATAGGCCTCCGCGATGGCGAGAAGGGGAAGTTCCGTCCACATCGTTGCTTTAGCCTCTTGAACAAGCCGCTCTATTGGCGAATCTGTACGAAGTTGTAAATTCATGTGCACGAGGAAGAAACCTTGGGTAATCTACCAGCATCATTACCCACTGGGTGTGGCCAGGGAACACCGGTCAGTTGTTTGTACTGGTTCAAGTCTATGGCATTCCCCAGCGCAATGGCATCGACAGGAAGCCATCTTTTGGCTGGCATGGTTAAGTGTCTGGTTAGAAGGAAGGGATGAGGCAAATTTCGTTTGTATATAGCGGCTTTTATAGTCCACCAGCTTACGAGATGTTTTATTTATCGCGCTGTTCGGTATGAGATTCGGGGAAGACTGAAAGTTATGTCCGACAGACGCAAAGTCCGCAGAGCTGCAAATAAGTAACGCCTCTGGAAGATATCGTCCAGGGATTTATTGATTGAATAAGCGACAATTTCTTTCTAGGACAGGTCGGCCATAGAGGAGACGCAACGGGCACTAAATTCAGGGCTTGAGTTATTGAGCAGCCGCCGCGGGTTTCGACCGGCGCCGATTCTGGCAGTTGGAAATACCGTTTTAACTACCACTGTCTCCCACTGCATGCCATTGCATTAGCGCCTCTCGCTGTAGGTCCGGGCCCGCAGTTGAAATCTACGCACCACTAATACCACTGCTAGCTCATCTAACTTCTCGGCAAGACGGACATCGCGGAAACTAACTAGACGACGAAGTCTGAAGGTGAATGTCCATGATAAGTGAGGCCTAGTTTTTCTTTTTCGAATCGCTGCCGTCGCGATTGCGACGTGGCCGCAGACCGCGTCGCTCAACGCATACGGCGGGACTGAGTGGCGCTATACAGTCGCGCGCTGTGCGCAGACGGCCGATGGCGACGCGGTGAGGGTTCGGCTTGTTCCGCTAAGGACGAGCGATGGAACGGTGGAGCGGCAGATGCGGGAGCTTGCGGGGAGCGTTTGTGGCGATCCGACGGCGGAAGAACTTACAGCGAGGATTGAGGTCGGTCGACCATACTTCGCGCTCAAATCCCGTTCTTCGCTTCCCGTGAAGGTATCATCCTAATGGCCACGTCGGGGTACAAGATAGTGCGATAGCGTGGAGGGTTAATCGGATCCGTACAACGAGGGTATATAAGACCGAAGACTCGATTCCCTGAGTACGACATTATCTTCGCGGGATGTATTTGGTTTTCCTTCCTTCCTTGGCTCTCTTGTCGCGTCTCACCTTCCTCCAGGTGGAACAGCTGCCTGCGTCACCGCCGGGCGCCTCCCCTCCGCGAATTCCCGCCTTCGGATCCTGGTGTGCATACTACTATCGACACTCCCCCATTGCTCAATGGTCATTAACACCAGATCGTGGAGAACGGAGCGTGCACGAAGGACAGTCTACTTCACGTCCAGCCTGCGCGCTGGGTTCTCAACGCGTTCACTGCTACCAAATCTCCGACCTTCACCTTTCATCCGAGCAATCCTAGTGTCAAGTTGAATGGTCGTGCGCCGGCGACATCCAACGCTAATTGTATCGGCGGTGGGGGTAGCGTCAATGGTAGGTGTTATTTTTCCTTTCGTCATCAAGGTCCTATTAATTCGTCCAAGGCTTAATGTACAACCGCGCGCCGGCATCCGACTACGATGACTGGATGCGCCTTGGAAACCCCGGCTGGGGCGCCGCGGACTTGATCCCGCTGGCGAAGAAGGTTATTGAAGCATAGTACATGTAAGACAGAACTAACCAAAGCCAATAGCTCGAAACCTACCAAGCCGGAGTCGTCGACTCTACGCACGGGTCATCTGGACCCATTAAAGTCTCCTACGGGGGATATGAAACCGACATCGCCAAAGACTTCCCCTCGCCTGCTGGCGGGTTTCCCCGTGGCCGCAATTTCACCGAGGCCCTGAACGACTTCCACAGGTGTGACTTATACGGAGTCAGTAGTCTTGTTCAGGTCAATTATAGTCTTCATTCTGACGCCACTCTTAATGCAGAGGATCCCCAAGTAAGAAGCAAACACAATTGCCATTCCCCTTACAAAATACTTCAAGGTACATCGACGCCGAGACTGGACGTCGATCCGATACTGCTCACCACTATGTGTGCAACCAAGCATACAATCAGAACCTTCACATTTTGACTAATGCGCGTGTGAATCGCGTTATATTCGATGGCGAGAAGCGCGCCGTTGGAATCGAGTATCAAACCGGTGGGAAATCAAGCGTCATGCAGACCGCTCGCGCCTCGCGACTGGTCGTCGTCTCCGCTGGCACGTATTGCTCACCCGCGATCCTCGAACGGTGGGTGTCGATGCAATTTACTTCTGATGCAGTTGTTTATTACATGCAGATCTGGGATAGGAGCCAAGGAGATTCTAGAGCCTGAGAAGCACGGCATTCCGGTGGTTTCTGATCTTCCGGGCGTCGGGGAAAACTACAAAGGTACTTTCATCTATCTGTACGCCGACCTTGCATTCACTCCAATGCCTGGATACTTTTAGTATCCGAGGTCTTCAGTACCACAAGTTACCCCTTTTATGGGAATTTTCTACAAATGGGGTAAACCGTCTTACGCGGGGAATTTCCCATTAGAGTTTTTTTTCCCAGTGCCAAATCGCGGTCACAAGGTGCAAATCGTGATCACCGGGTGATTTAAGCGACGTCGCGGGGTACTTTTGTCGCGGTACTTTTGTCACAACGAAAGTACCCTACCAGACCCTACCACCGCTCTTTTCGATCCGGTCTTAAATGGCCGTTTCAGTGAGGGTGAACCTTCAGCGCCCATCACTCACTTTTTCGACGCGTTATGAGACCGCGGAGCCTTTGTGTCGAGGAATGTGTCTGTCGGGTGCCTGCCCATGCCGACGTCTGCGGATCTTCTTGGCGTCATATTTCCAACTCCATTGGTCTCGCCTTAGAACATCGTATTTGTCGGTTGTCTCTGAAGGAGCTTTACACACAGTGTCTTTCATTTGAGCAGGACTATCGCCTGATCTCTTCCTTCCTTCAAACTCAACCGGGAGAATGTTTTGGTGAGCCTGCTTTTGTTTGCTGCTGTTCGCCGCATTGTACTGGTGCCTATGTCGCTCATAGATTCGCCGTCTGCTTGTCGCACCGGCGCATTCGGGTCCATGCCCACCGAGCGTGTGGAGACGATTGTTTTTTTTTCTTCCGATGGTCGCCAGGATCTCTTTGGAGCTACTAGTCGATTTCACCGCCTTGTTGTTCGGAGAGCCCTCCTCACGCTTCGGCCATACAACTTGTCTCTGGTTGACCTCTGCTTTTTGCAGAGTTGCATCAAGTGCAAAGGTGGTCCTTGGAATTGTTTTAATTGAAATACTTTAAGATTCAATTGTCCACGAGAGTGTCCAGGCTCCGCCCGGAGGGCCATTACCTTGGAATTGTCTAGATCCTCACGCCGCGTTCCCGACTTATGTAGCGGACTTTGTTAGTTTCCGCCGCGATCACAATTCCCGATCTGGTAATAATTCTCGGCACATCAAATTCGGCCTGATATTCCATCACTCTGCCGTGATATGCCGCCTACTGTTTTTCACTACTATAAGAGAAGAATACCAAGTTGGCCAACCATTCAAGTGAGTTTCCAGGTACAATTGGGAACACCAGAGCTGGGGGCCCAGTTTCCCACCCCGTACCCCTTTCCTTGGGCGTCCTTTTATTTAACTTAATTAAAGTGTTTCCGCGCTTTTTTTGCGAAAGATGTGTTGCATTCCCCTAATGCTCGCCTCTGGGCCCACTGTGTGGTGCTCCCGCTCGCGGGACCCACTGCCTGGGGCTCTTTCATGATTTTAACATGCTCCAATTGTTTTGCTGCTATTTCACGCGGCGACGGCACATCTGAGTCAACGATGGCCGTAACTGGGTGAGTTGCATCTTACGCTCATTAGAACTAAGACAAAAACGAAAACAAAAAAAATGGTGGCAAGGAGATTCGAACCGGAAGCAGGTGAATACAAGATAAAGTGAAGACAGAAAATATAAACCATTCAGCCACGGGGCTTATGGAGGGAACGCATTCTATAGTGACTTCCATGGCGAACGCAGCCCATGCCGGGGGCGGATCATCAGACGATCCTGTGCTGCCGAGCCTTGGCCGAAGATTATTCCCAGATCGGGAATTGTGATCGCGGCGGAAAGTCAGGAGTGATGTAGCGCCGGGGGATGTTGTCACCTTGTCTGGCTGGACTTCGGAGCAAGCTGAAGGTGCGCTTAGTGACTACCCTCTCCGCTTCCTCAAACTATTTCTTCAGCGTTTGCGGCACAATGGCTCCGCGACGGCAAGGGTTTGATTGCCACCAAGTTCGTTTCGCTCCCAGCCGCGTCGACTTCTAAACTGATCTTGTAACAGCGGGGTAGAGGCCGCGATCAAGCTCCGGCCGAACGCCGAAGACTTGGCGCAGTTGACATCCTCATTCACCTCGCGTTGGGAGACGTTCTACGCCAACGCCGCAGACAAACCAACTACCTTCATATGTACGCTTGCAGGGTCAGATCTTGAGTTGGCTCTCTATTTTAAGCTCACATGTACAATACCTCACAGCAATCCTCTGGATCTAGGCCACGTATATGGAGTGGCGTATTTCGCGGTAAGTACAATCTTGAATCCTTCTCTCTCTCTCTCATCCTATTCTCAGACATATCCAGTTGGGACTTGATACGTCCACATTACCTCGGCAGATCCCTTCTCACCGCTGGAGATAGAGACTGCTCTGCTCGATCAGTGAGTCGTTCCTTGTCACGACCGTCTGAATCCCAACGGTGACCATTTAACAGTGACTAAGACCTCCTTGTTTTGCGCTGGTCATATAAGTGGTCTCGCGAGCTCGCGCGTCGGATGACCACCTATCGAGGTGAATATATCGCGGGCCATCCGAAATTCCCCGGCAGTCAAGCGGAGTGCAGAGAAGCGAAAGGCCCGGTGGAGATTTCGGCTGCCGCCATCCAGTGTGTTCACTTGACCCATATGTACTGGGTTCAACCACCGAAATGGCCACGCTAGATATTCAGCTGCAGACAACGAGGCGATTGATGAGTTCCATCGTGCGAACGGTCAGACTTTGATCTTGGAGCTTTATCATTTCAATTAACCACACACTCTGCGCAGCCGGGATGGGGTGGCATGCCGTAGGATGCTTGTCCATCTATCCGCTTTCTTACCTGACCCTACATAGCTCGGGACATGCGCGATGCGGCCGCGGGAAGAATCCGGGGTTGTTGATCCACGATTGAATGTCTACGGCGTCACCGGCCTCAAGGTTGTGGACTTGAGCATCGCTCCACTCAATGTCGGTGCAAATACTTATCATTTGGCAATCCTCATTGGGCAGAAGGTAGCGATGCTTGTTGCGGAAGAGTTGGGAACCCCGAAGGTTTGATTCATTCTTAATTATTGAGATGTTCGACGGTGCAAGATTAGTCAGAATCGGCATCTCCGCGAATGTATACACGTGTATCCCAGAGTCGAGCGGGACGATTCCGCAGAATTTTTGTTCATCTCCATATTCGGTGATACCTTCAAGACGCCGACCAGCGACTTGATCGGACAGGCAACTTAAGGCGGCCTTGACCAAGTTGGTCCGAAATCTTCAACCTCTGAAATAGCGGTACTAGTGCTGGCGAGTCAATTTGACCAGGTACCTGTTGAATGGCCGTTCCCATTTAGCATGCAAGAAACGAGGGCCGATTTCATTTGTTGTAGCGCTGGCTGTTTACGTGACTAATTTGCGTACCCGTTCTAATCATTGCATGCTCCCGCAACCCGAGGTTTCCGTCGGGTGCTACCCAATGCCTTCAGGCCCCGCATATACCTAGGTTACTCGGGGGCATATTCGGTATTCGATAAATCAAACGCGGTGCTGGTGTTTATTTAAATTTGTAGGTAGGTAACTAAGTAGAAATGTGCCTCGAACCCAACTTTGCCAGCACTATAAAACACCGAAGTCCTTAAGTAGGCACGACCAAGCGCTTTCCGAGCGACGCTTCCAAACCCCCGATGACGCTGCCACTTTCCTTACGCCTCCCTGATATCCAGGATCGGTGGCCTTTCCCTGTCACTCGCAATCCGTTAGCCTCGATTGTGTCGGCTCAAAGTATAGCCTGGATTGAATCCCTCTGCATCCTCTCCGGTCCACAGCTACAGAAACTTCAGCGCGCCGACTACGGTGGCTTAGCAGCCATTGCCTATGCGAGTTTATCGCAGTTGGAGCATTTCAGAGTTGCTTGCGACCTTGTCCACCTGCTTTTTGTGTTTGACGATTTGACGGACACACTGTCCGGGCACGAAGTGCGTGACATGGCTGCAACTTCCCTTGATGCCCTCAGGTTCGAATTTTACCGGTAATACAGTGCTCGCCTGACGCTTTATTGCATAGGAATTGGCAAACACCTCGAGTTCGTGGAGAACATCCTGTTGGTGAGATGCACAGAAGGTCAGCCGAATCATTGCACTCTTGTCCAATTATTTACCCCTATCTCAAGCTTTTCCGAGCGCCTTCACGGCCTAGCGAGTGCAGACATTCTGCACCGATTCATCGACGGCTACGCCAAATACCTCCACGCCGTAGGGGATGAAGCCTGTGACCGAGAGAATGGAGTCATCAAAAGTACCCTCGAGTCATATCTCGACCTCCGCCGTTCAACAGGAGCAGTGACATGCGCGGTCAATCTACTGGCGCTTCCCTTGGATATTCCCACCGAAGTTCTAGACGATAGCCGCATCAGGCACCTGGAGGCGCTCGGTCTAGATCTTGTTTGTGTTGGAAACGTACGTTTGCCGGAGACTATATGGACTGCATTGACACGTGTATCATAGGACGTACTTTCCGTCAATGTTGAACAGGCCCGAGGGGACGTACACAACGCTGTGATTGTGGTGATGCAAGAGCGAAGGGTTACGATCCAAGAGGCTTTAGATTTTGTCGGCACTTGGTATCAAAGGAAGATCCACGAATTCCTCACCGAAATGGTCAATCTGCCGCAGTTCGACTCCATTACCGTCCGCACTGGCGTCAAAACGTACATTGCAGGGATCGCCAATTGGGTGACAGGGAACCATGAGTGGAGCCTGGAGAGCCGTAGATATTTTCCCGACGGCCAGAGTCCTCGGTCCACGGGTTGGATTGTGCCGCTCCTGCCGCGGAAAACAATCTAGAATATTATTGGTAAACTAGGAATTGAACTTCGCCGAGATGCCCGAGACCCTATACTTCTCTAGTTTCGCGCTGCGTTCGGCAAGAAGTGAGGGGCCGCCTGTTCTAAAGAAGGCTACCAGCGGTCATCTGCTTCTTCTTCCTCTGAAGCTTGTCCAATTGACCTCCTGTTCCTGTTTTCGCGTAAACGAACTTTGAAGGTTAAACCCTGCCGACGGGACTCTGCTGACTCTAATGACTGTTACATTGTGGTGTGCTTTACAATTGAGCGCACCGATTTCAGCATTAACATCAAGCTGTGATTTTCAATCGCAACTTCAACTGAAGCCGAAGAACGGCCGACAATCCGGCCATTGTAACAATCAAGAGTGCGATCAAATGATCAACTCGGCAATCCGGCGGATCGTGAGAAGACTTCGAAGGTCGAACCGTTCCTTCTTTGTGACCACGTTTTTCTCTTCGTCCGTCCACGAACCATCTACCCTCACCGAATAATGTCTGGTATACCGAGTCCGGATTTACCTTCTTTACAGACGCAGCAACGCGTCAGCTGCTGCGCGAATTGTTCGGCGTCGAATTTGGAGCTAAGCCAGTGCTCGATGGTGCGCACGGCAGTCGTATCTACCGCCCTCACCGCTCATATATTCCAATTCTTAGTGTAAGCAAACGTTCTATTGCTCTCGAGAAGTATGTATCCCTGCCGAATGCCGGCCTCTTCTCATCGTATTTCAATCCTAGTGCCAGAAGGAACACTGGTGCGTACGGCTTTTGCAAATGCACATGTACGACATTTGACCCTCGTAAATAGGCCTCAGCATAAGAAAAACTGCAAGAAAAACGCCCGCCCCGGACCCGCGAAACTAGTTGGAGCAGGGCTTCCCGGCATCATGGGTTTAGCCGAGGTCGCTATGGGTGCCCAAAGCAACGAGACCTTCACCGGAATCCTCAAAGTGTGCTTTGCTCTGCATTTCGACCTTGCTCGACAAAATGATCATCGCAATTGCCGACATCGCCATCGAGCCTGTCGATTTTGCAGGATCCTCATTGGGCATCCCGTTGGCGACGAAAAAATCCTGGGAATGGTGCAGGTGAACTCCTTCAATCCCTACACGCTCAGCGAGGCAGCCGAGACCAGGCCCTTCAAGCGCATGACATGGGACATTGCCAGGGAAAACGATGTCAACGCAGGCCACTCCCTGGCTAACTTAGAGCTCGCGCACGGCGAGAGTCGCCAGACACTGGCGACCGTGTTGAAGATAGACGCAGCCACGCTGGTGACGGTGAAGGAGTTGAAACCATGGAAGATCAAGTGCCCAGTGACGGGCAAGGTTACGGAGGCTCCGCTTAATCTCGGAACGAGCTTGGAGTGCGTCACAATCTTTTTCAGTCAGTCTCAATGTACCGATCCCCTCTTTTCCAGGTATTTGAACACGCTCATCCGGGCCGATAAGGAGAACAAAATGAAGCTTCGCATGGACATGCGTCCCGACGATATCAAGGCAATTCGGGAGGCAGGATGTGGTGCGAAAAGTCTTCTGGCTGTGATGTGCCGGGACAAGATGGAGAGGGAGGCGTTGTACCAAAGATTCGTGACTTGGACTATGCGCAATTGGTCGATGAGCGAGCGCCGCTGCCTAGGGTAGAGATTCCCGGGCCGATATGACGAGATCCATTTGGGATCCCCCTTCCTTCAAATTCTTGGTTGTTGACGAGAATAATAGTGCAGATCGGGTCACTTGTATATTTCAGCGCGCCGTTAGCTATCGCTTCGTTCAACACAAATTTATGACAGTTTCTCCACCAGAAATTCAGGTCAACGATTGTTTCAACTTTCAACATGTTCTCGCTTGTTTCATTGATGCGATCGCTGATTGCCGTGAAATCTTCACTCTCCTTTCTTCCACCGTGCGCGTCGACGACTTGCACCGGGAGCTGGCTTTAATCGAGGCGGCGTTGGTAGACCCTGTCGACACGGCTTCTTTGGTCGAGCGCAAGGCAGTTGCGAAGCTGCAACTTGACAGCGTCGTCTATCCCGTCCTTACCCTCCCAGGAGAAATCACTTCGGAAATTTTCCTCAAATGCGGGGGGCCCGAATATCTAACTGGCGTACCGTCCGCTAGAAATGCTCCCCTACTTTTGCTGCGGATTTGTAGGACGTGGACAAAGATCGCCCTTTTCACCCCTGCTTTATGGACCGACTTGAGCATCGGCTATGATGGTCCTCGCAAGGATGTTACTATCGCGGCAGTGGCGCAAGGAATCCACCGCTGGTTCGGCCGCTCCTCTACCTTGCCGATATCCCTCTACTTCTGGGGCGACAGTGAAAAGTGGTACACATACACGAAGACCCTACTCCACCGACAGGCCTCCCGACTCGACACCCTCAGTCTGGTGCAGGACTTTGACGCATCGGCCCTCGGAGAGCGCGGCTATTTCGCAATACTGCAGTCCCTTACGCTGGAACGCACTTCGTCGACCGCTCTCATCACGACTTTCCACGACAGTCCCCGACTGCGCGAAGTCAATTTGAGCAGGATCAGTCCGCGGAACGTCGCACTTCCGTATCATCAACTCACGCGGTTCAGTGCCAGCGGTCTGTCGATCGTGGATTGCTTGGGGGTCCTCCGCGACTGTCCCTTGCTCAAGCAACTCAGCTTGGAAGCAATCCAAGCAGCCGAGCATTTGCCGGTGTACCCAACGCCGGTGCATCAGGCTCTCGAGGAGCTCAGTATCGAAAGCAGCTCCGCCGGAACCCTCCACTTCCTCGACCTCCCTGCGCTGCGTGCGCTCACGCTGACAGGCGCCAACATCTGGGGCGCGTTCTTCAACGATTTCCTCCGCCGTTCATCTAACTCCCTGCGCGCCCTTACGTACATCGAGAACGTGCCGTCGTGCTTCATCTCCCTCGAGTGGTTCCGCACAGCGAATCGGCTCGTCGAGGTCACTTTGACGACAAGCGAGGCGGATTTTATTCAGACGTTGCTGCTGGAGCTGGACCGCTCTGTCCATCCCAAATTCCTGCCGGACCTTCACCACCTCGAGATAGCATCCACCTGCCATTGTACGATCGATGCGCCGATCATCGCTGCACTGCAGTCTCGCCGCCCTCCTGTCATAGCGAGCCTCGAGGGCGAGTCCGACGCCGCGGCGGCCAAGTCCAACGCGCCGACGGTCGAGTCTAACGCGTCTGCTAGACTGCTCATACCATCGAGTACGAAGTCGAGACCGCAACGCTCGAGTCACTCTGCCTAATTCGTCTCTGCTCCAACTACGACCCAGACTGGGAGGAGATTGGCGAGATTCGTCTCTGCTACAAGTACGATTCAGGCTGGGAGGAGATGGGCGACATTGACTGGGACGCGCTGTACATGCTGGGCGTTGAGGGCCTAGATCTTTATGTGGGCTCCGACAAGGGAAATTTCCTGTGGGAGTGGTGAGGTGTGTGCGTGTTAACTGTTCCCCCTCGCACGAAGCTGACGTCGTTTAAGGATACGGACGTCCAGGTTCGTAGTATACGGTCGATCGCCAGACTCGGTAACTACATGTTCTGATATTATTTCAACCTTGCTTGGATCGGGATTTTAGAACGGGGTATAAACTTGGAACAGTTAACGCCATGGCGCCTTGGCTCTAGGCGACACCTCGACGGAGAAGTCGGGTCGGCCGCCGGGAAGTCTGAACCAACAAGATAACGTATCGATTTGGATTCTCTGACGACATCGGCACCTCCTTTTATTCAAAATCCAAGATGCAATGGGACTAGTATACATTGGTGGTACACAGAGAGCCGTTCGATATGAACTAGGATTACGGCCATGAAGAGGCAGCTTCGCGCATGCTGAGAGGCGAGGACGTACTGGACGGCGGCCGCATTGATACATCGGCGTCGGTCGGAATGCGCATCGGGGCGTAGCGATCATGGGCATGCTCGGGCTTCGACGGTTCGGTGGTGGGGTCGGTCAGTGAAATTGAGTTGAATTGGAGCTGAACACCGAGTAAGGCTGGGAGCACCAGAGATATAAAGGAACCACGCACGCTGCGCGGGACGGGCGCGGAGCCTGGGTTCGAGAATCCCTCGGCGAAGATGCGCGCAAAGCGCTCCCGTGAATTCAACCTGGCAGGGGTGGAGCACATTAATGAGGCGACGAGAAGGAAGTTGGCGACAAACGAGAATAGCAAGGAATTCGAGAACACTGCGGGTGCTGTTCAACGTCGTACGATAAGAGCACAGGCAGGAACTACTCACGCTTGGCCATGAGGAAGAAGAAGGCGAGATATATCACTGTTGTAGGTGAGATTTGGGTTGAGGAACATAAGACCTGGTCGCACGATTATCTTTCATCGTCATGAACTACGCTTTATCAACCTCCATCGAGATAGGATGAAGGAGATCTCCCACCGTTACAAGTAGAGCGAGTGCGCCGGTCCTGTTGGGTCGTCAACCTACACTCGCGTGAAAGAATAATGCATACGTGGTGACGATACCCGTCTGTATGGTCCATGTCATGATTTGGTTGACCATCTTGCTCATCCTAGGGCGATCCGTCAATGTCGATATAACCTGGGGTATTCAGCAATTGATACCTTCTGAACCCGCCATGGCGCCAAGATCTGAGGTAGTAGCACAGCGAGACCGCGAGGAGCACGTCGAGGACCGCTCCGACAACGATAACGGCCTCGATGAGCCACATGACGCGCGTTACATATTTCTGGATGGTGAACGCGGCAAGGGAGACGGCAAAGAGGCCCATGGTTCCGCCCACTCGCATGAGAGCAAGTGTTAAGCAAATGAGCGGGA